>CM076975.1:14475861-14865861 GCA_039105355.1 Benthosema pterotum | reverse complement strand
TAATGTTTACACATGTACCTGAGAAAACAAGCCCTACAGACAAAAACACTTTTGTTTACGAGATGTGGTATTTATAGACGTGTAAATATTCAGCAAAATTAGCAGATCCACAGAATATTATTATACAGTATGGAATTCACCCCCGTACACCTGAGAGCACCACAGTCCCCTAATTCACAAGTGAATGCCGTGTGAGCTTGTAGATCCTTAGAGATGTTTGTTGTAGGTGGAAAACAGATAGGGGGCCAGGTGTAGACCCTGAGGAACCCCGAACAACTGAGTATACAGTGTAGACCAGTGGTTCTCAACCTTTTTTCACCAAGGACCACCTCAGAAAATATGTGTCTCTCTGAGTACCACCATTATGGCCAGTGTTGGTTGTAACCATTAACGAGTAATAATACTACTTTTGTATGTAACGAGTAATATAACGGGATTACGTCCCACAAAACAGTAATAATATTACAGAACACTTCTACTAATATTACTAGTTACTTTCGTCATGCTGTTGCTTTCAACAGCATTGCGTTGGAGAAGGGAGAGGAGCTCATGCAACTTTACTTTGAGCTGCCAAGCAGCTTTATGGCAGACACGCTTTATGTGACTGTTGTCTGCCGTGTCTACTAGACTCTAGAGGTGCGTTGAGGTGGTACATTCCCCCTCTGGTGACTTGATTGATGAATTTATTAGAAGTTTGCATAGAGAATGTTTTACAAGGTCAAGAAGAGAACGATATACTGCATTAGACTGCTTTTTTGGAAAGGCCCATTTAGTTTCAGTCGTTCACAACACAAAGCATTAAGCAAGATCTTGTCCTGACTTGGAGATAAGCAGTGGGAAGCACTACTTTATGACACTGCCCTGCCCCTCACGCCCATGACCTTTAAAAAAAAAAAAAAGTTTTTTAATGTCACCAAACCTTTTTCACTTGTTCCACTACAGAGAGAGAGAGAGGGAGAAAGGGAGCTTTTTACTGAGAAATACCCCACAGTGTAGGGTATTTTTCAGTAAACATTAGCTCATCCATTGGCAGGAACAGAAAGTTCCAAGAGGACAAGCTCCCTCCCGCCCAAGTTGGCACGAGAAAGATGAATGAGGTCTTCATTTTTAATCTTTGGAAAATGGCCACATGGAAAGAGGACGGGCGCTTCGATGCTGTCCCGGGCGCAGTTGGAAGATTTTAATCTTTGCCAGTCTGCATCGTCCTTTATTCTATTGTAATCGGGTATGATCCATGGCAACAACAGCAAGAAGGATCAATAGCAAACAGCCACTTAGACCCTACAGTTTGTTGACAGGGGTCTGTACTCGATCCCCTCCTTTTCCCCCCTCTCTCTACGCCAGAGGTGGGCAATTATTTTTCCCAAGGGGCCAAATGAAATACATGAAATATTATGGAGGGCCAAGACTAAAGGCTGGACTAAAGTCTGTGTAATATTAATAGAATTTCAAGATAAAAGTAAAAATGAAACCAAATGGACCCGCAAGGGTCCATTTTGTTTCATTTGTACGCTCTCAAAGAGTTACATCTGGTTAACCAACTTTCCATATTTAACTGGAACTCTCTCAAGGACCACTGGTGGTCCTCGGGCCACTGGATAAATCTTCAATGGTGGTCCCTGGCTCAAATGCCAAAGAAATAATGGACCTTTTTATATGAAAAAAGGTTGAAAACCACAGGCCTAGAATGTGCCCACATGCTTCTGGTCATTTTCGGAAGTGTCCAAATGCAAATAACAGTGACATTTGAAGGCGCCTGGCGCCCGCTGGCCTATAGTAGCATCCTACTTAATACAGGCTCTGGCCTGACCTCCTGTCCATGACAACCTAGAGACAGTATTTGAAGGGCCTTACTCTCTGCTTTCAGATCTCTCTGTCGTGACAGGGACACAGGCAGCGAGGACATGACCAGATGGACATCCTCTGCAGGGAAGGACAAGGAAGACAACAGTAAGGACACAGTACAGTGAGCAAGTACGGATGAATCAAATGCAATGGTGGAGCGTTAAGCGCATGCACTGAACCCTACAACACTGCACATGGGTGGTTTTCACCCAGACGATGATATTTTTTGCATAATGTTGCTGATGTCTGAGGTGGGCGGGTCTATCAGTAGCTTCATGATGCTCAGTGACATCATAGAATGTGGGTTTGTTTTTTTTTTCTCCAGGAAGGTTTCAGGTGAATTTTACCTGTGTTTAGTGGATACAAATCAAATTCACACACAATGGACATTTTTTTTTCTTAATTTTTCATTTGTTCCATTACTTGACCAATCTCACAGGTCTTACAAAAGTTTGGACTAAAGTTAATACTAACATTAGTTATCGTTAGTTTGGTGTACTTTTGTTCTGTACTTTTACTTGAGTGCATCTTCAAAACAGGGCTTCTACTTTAACAGAGTACATCTACATTATGTCACAGTATTTATACAGTACAGACACGGGTTTCACCACAGGTATAGGAGCAGGGTATTGAGTTCCTCCTCGACTTCTCATTTCCCACTTCTAATCAGAAATTCTCAACAAAAAAATAAAGAAATAAATCCTGTGTTAAACACTTTTCCGGGTAAATCTAGCGCTCTGTATTCTGCTGTGTGGCTTCTGTGGCAGAGCGAGAACAACCTTTATGGAAAAGGTCACGTCATGTAATTGGGTATCAGACAAATCATTCTGGGTGGATAAAGAAAAAGAAGGGGAAAAAAACAAAGAAAAAGATCAGTTGGAAATCATTACTGTCAGGTGGAAAACTTGTAAGTCTAAAACCATGTCTTTTCCATTATTATACATATAATGTATTATATGTTTGAATATTACAATGATATTTCATTTATGAATAAAAAACATGAATTTAAATATGGAGATACAAGGTTTCTGCCTGACAGAGATGAAATAAGAAAGACACATAGAAAGCTCAAGCTAGAAAGTTGGTCTGAATAATTAGGAAAACTTTGAGAAACCCTCTATTTGTTTTTGATTTTTATCGCAGCGCAGCCGCACATTTTGACAAGAATTCTACCGAGACTTTCTCTCACAGCACATAGACAGAGGGCTTTCGTTGTGATTGAAAATGTCAGAAACAGACAATAAAAACTCAAGCCACAAAATGTGAATTACAACTTTCTCTCTCTCTCTCTCTCTCTCTCTCTCTCTCTCTCTCTCTCTCTCTCTCTCTCTCTCTCTCTCTCTCCCTCTCTCTCGCCTGTATAAAAGTTTTAATAAAATGAAAGCGTACTGTACATACTTTTCTGGAAGCGGGCACAGCAGTAAGCGCCTAAAGTCCCCATGAGAACGGTGAGTGCAAGGAAGGCCCCCACCGCCACGCCAATGATGACAGCCAATCGGAGGGTCTCTGAAACACAAACAAAGACGATGACAGCCAATCGTATAGGTGTCTCTGAAATACAAACAAAGACAATGACAGCCAATCGTATATATAGGGTCTATGAAACATAGATGACAGCCAATCGTATAGGGTCTCTGACTCTGAAACACCAGCCTTGTGTGGTTTCTGGGCTAGAGCAGATGTTCTCAACGTTTTTTTGGCTGGGGATACCCAAAATGCCATATCTCATTTGGGTTAGAGTGGGTTGTAACCCCAAAGTTGAGAACCCCTGGTCTAGAGGTTCGAAAACTTGCAGTGGACCCTATATTGGTTCAACGATCAAAGTATATTTCTGCTAAGCGATAGTTAAGCAAGCGGTTTGTGGTTGTTGGATGTTGTCAGTCGTCACTCGAAGTACTCCGACTGGCCACTTGGGTGGGGAATCAATGGTGACGTAATTCAGAGACCTTGACAGCTGGGACCTTACATGAGTTCATTGTCCACTGAACTACGTAATTAAGAGATATTTATTTAAGTATTGTTGTGAGTATTATCTCCAGGAGGTGCGGGGGTGCTTGCTCTCTGCCCGCTCGCTCTGCAAGTGCAAACTTGTGCGTCGTGCACAAGTAGCGCATGGCCTACTTGTGCGCAACACGCAAGTTTGCACTCTACCGGGTGCTGATCTAGATAAGTAAAAGATGTGAGCACATCTACCACTGGAAGCAGAGCATGTGGGGACTTCTCAAAGTAGAGGGAATCTGATAGACATGACATGATGTGAACACTAGGTCTGATACAAATTGTTACAAAAAAAAAAAAAAAAAAATTGACGATCGCAAATGATCCAAGATAATCGCAGTAATTTCTCCATAATTGTTTCCTTTCATTTACAGTAGGAATTCAGCTGTTGAATTAGATGCACATTATCTCTGTTGGGCAGACATCGTCCATCTCTAGATCTTTTTTTCCCCACATTTTTACTTTTTGTGTATTCTCCTAAATGCATTACTACACAAAAGCATCAGCAGATCAAAGCTAAAAATACGATTTTGAGCTTGCTGCTGAATGCTTCTGAGATATAGATTTGGACATGCGAGGTCTCCACCGGACAGAAACAATAAGCAACGGAGATCTTGCAGATTTCCAAGCTTACAACACACATTGTTGTGAGCTTGTAGATCGCTTATTTATTTTGAAAAGACCAAATTATTGTATATGGCCTGTTTTGGCCATATCATTTATTTGCATACGTTTTATAATTAACTTGTTTGTCAAATCTGATCTGATCTGTGCGATTTTGGTGTCCAAATGTTCAAAACAAAAACAAAAAAAAGGAAAAGGGAAAAAAGGAAGAAAAACACCCACAATGAAATCGTTAAATCGCAATTAATTGGATGACACCTATTCATCAACTCAAATGTCACGATTATGCTGGTGTGAAATATGCCTCACAATTAATATTCACCTTCAGCTGCCACGGGTTTACACATCCGTCAAAAAGTTCCGTTCTTTCGTTTTGTATGACAAGCTGTTTCTATATTTAAACCCCACCAGGAGCACTGACAATATGTCACTCAATTGGTAACGGAGGAAAGCAAAAAATAAAGCACTGCGCTGGAAGATGTTGTGCAGAATGTGGATCTATAACGCTTCTGGGCGGTTCGATGTTTCAACACAGATTGCAATTCAGCGACATCATGCCCACCAGCGACAATTAACAGTAGAGGGTGAAGTCGATTGGCTTCCATGTACAGTATGAGTCCTGGGAGTCTACTCTCAAACATAGCTCCAACGCTAACAGAGTTTTAAAAAAGGGGAATGAGCCAGCAGCATGTCCATACTTTCTATGATTTTCCCAAATCTTTCTTATGACAATGATGTACACTGTCTGCAGTACATGCTGTTGATGAATGAATAACACAGAACCATAATGGACTCGAACCCTCGGGGGCCTGTCTTTTGTGTTGTGTTACTTTGTGCAAACTGTTGACATAGTATTCAATCAATCAGTATTGTGAGTGTGTATTACAAGCGCAGACACACATGCGCACACAGCTGCCGTGGAATTTCTTCCACGATCTCCGTTGGGATAGGCCGACATCAGTCCCTCTAAATGATTCTCTCAACTAGATCCTCAGGACTGCAGCCTCTCAGCTGTTAGAGCTAAATCTGTGGTGGAAACATAGCAAAGTCTATATTTAAACTTTCTAAAATGTAACAAACAATTATTTTCATAATTGATTCATCGTCTGATTATTTAAATTATAATTCAATTAAGGGGATTACGACACTTCTTTAACTATCACCTTGACATTTCATTTATTCATTCTAGACATTTTATTCTATTTTAGCTAACAAAACAAAACAAAAACACAAAACATTTGATTAGCTGCTGATTAGGCTGCTATTCAAACCAACAGATTTTAAAATTAATGAAAACAACTCATGGTGTCTTTAGGCGTATTCTGTCTTCATACTTTTGATTAAACCCATTCAGGCTGGGAATCCATTCAGTAAATGAAGTATTTCAGAAAACTCGGGTCAGGCCTAAATTGGTCAAAGAATAGTTACATGTGTCAGTCTAAAAGGAACAGTTCTCATCTGAACTCAAATACAACATAGTTAATTTAAGAAAAATAGATATAGCTGTATATATTCAAGCCTTATGGTTTGTAATCACGGTTATGTGTCATATTTTGCTTCGCAGTTGCTACTGTGTAACTGCCATCATATTGTAAGGGTAGAGAGATGGATCACTGCTCTTTAGTTTAGTTACACATAACACTAAGGAAAAACTATAGTTAAGTGGGAAAACACTCATGACAAATTACAAAAACTCCAGTGATTCTGATTAATGGATTACTGAATTAGTTGACAGCTAATTAACTTATTCTTCGATTAAAGGTAGGGGAAGTGATTTCACTTTTGTCAGATATCACCCAATTTTTTTTTCTGTTAAAATGCTCTATTATAAGGTGTGGAAACCACATATGGAGTTTCCCCCTCCCCCACGTTAGCAAAGGAGCTAATAAAAGTTCCCCAGGTCACCACAATTCTCCTCCAATCAGGAGAGAGCAGCAGGTTCACATAGTGTAGCTACTTTTGGGGGGCCCTAGTGCACCAGGCTGGTACTACACCATGAATTTCAAATCACTTCCCCTACCTTTAATCGTTGGAGCCCTAAAAACAAAACAATACTGCGTTACGCAAACAATCCAAAGTGTTTATGGTGGTCCCATACTGGGAATGGGACAGGATTTTCCTGTCATTTAGGGAATCCTTGGTGTGAACACATTTGGAGAAACCGACCAGTCTGAAGAAGAGCATGGGCTCTAAACCTCACAAGGGCGTGTTTGTTAGCGAATAAAGCCGTGCGACGTGTGCAGCGGCGCCTTTGATCGTCGGTTCACTTTGGGGCCGTATACGTGATGGGAGCCGCGCACATGCCTTCAAGAGCTCTGTCAGATGTGCACTGCCTTGTCTTTGATTCTGTGTGTTAGGCGGCAAGTCAACTACCTTCCATCTGAGAGTCCCTAGACTCTCCCATCCATCTGGCAGTGTTGAGACTATACAGTATACTGCAGAGATCTTCAATAGCGGTTCTGGGGCCCTTTTGTGTGTTGCAAAACCTATAGTAGCTCTATGAGTCATTTTCTTTTTTTTACTATAATTGATTGATTTCCTAATTGAGGATGTGCAGTACACGTCTCTTTGTTGTATTATATGGAACATAGTCTTGAGTCACCTCTTTGTAGACAAATCGTGTTTCTGTGTGTTTACAAATCCTTTACCTAACTTTGCTGAAATATATACACTATTGGTAAAATGCACATATACATATTGTTACTCTATTTATTCTGCTACTTGTTGATTTCTATTTCTTGCACTTCTTTCTCCTTCTATCACTTTGGAAGGTGTTGCAGAATGTAGACGCCGTGACTGAGTTGTGTTTGATGTTATTCATGCTGCCGCATTGTCTGAAGGACGCCAAACAAAAAAATCTTTTTACTCTTACTTACGCAACTGTACACAAGATGTTACAATACAGTTCAAGCCTTGAAACTTGATGAATGAATACAATTTACATCGAATCCAGGCTTCTTGGCATAAAGAAAAGGAAACAGACAAAGACCAAAACAATTCTGGCAGTCAATGAGTTCTAACAAATCAAACATACACTCAACAAAAATATAAACAACACTTTTGTTTTTGCTCCCATTTTTCCTAAAATGACCTAAAATTCATTCCAGATATACAGCATTAAACCATTTCTCTCAAACACTGTCCACAAATTTGCCTAAATGTGTGATATTGAGCACTTCTGCTTTGTTAATCAGATAATCCATCCCACCTCACAGGTGTGCCACATCAAGATGCAGATGCAACATCATGGTTAGTGCACAGGTGTACCTTAGACTGTCCACAATAAAAGGCCTTTTGCCTTATTGGGGGTATAGGACTCTGAACCAGTCAGTATCTGGTGTGACCACCATTTGCCTCATGCAATGCAACACATCTTCTTCGCATAGAATTGATCAGATTGTCAATTATGGCCTGTGGAATGTTGGTCCACTCCTCTTCATTGGCTTTGTGAAGTTGCTGGATATTAGTGGGAACTGGCACACGCTGTCAAAATGGTAATAATGTGGTAATAATTTTGACAGCGTGTACCAGTTAAAACCCTTAGTGTACTGAACGCATTTTGGTGTTCTAAGCATTATGTTTTAACTATTGAAAAATAGCAGATCTACAAGCTCATAGCGCGCCACCGAGTGGCGCGCTATGAGCTTGTATCTCTGCTATTTTTGAAAAAATCTTGAAAACGTGCAGGGTGCAAATCTTTGAATATTACGTTATTCGGAAACTAGAAATCTAGACAGGACACAATGGGTTAAAATAATAAAACACGTAAGCATTATGTTTTAATTATTGAAAAATAGCAGATCTACAAGCTCATAGCGCGCCACCGAGTGGCGCGCTATGAGCTTGTATCTCTGCTATTTTTGAAAAAATCGTGAAAACGTGGTGCAAATCTTTGAATATTACGTTATTCAGAAACTAGAAATCTAGACAGGACACAATAGGTTAAAATCAGATAAAACACGTAAGTTTACCCCCCCACGACCATGATCGTCGTCCTCATACCTTGCTCTTTGAGGCGGATGATCTCGGTGTCGGAGCCGAAGCTGTTCCAGGCGGTACAGTTGTAGATGGTCTGGAAGTCGGCGGGGACGATGTTGCTCATGGTCAGCGTGGAGATGACCCCCTCGTCCGTGCTGACCGTCTCCACCGTGTAGCGACCCGACGTGCCCGACTCCAGCACCGTCTCCTTCCACGACCACGCCTGAGAGAGAGGGGAGGAGGGGAGGAGGGTCGACGTTATATCTCTGTATTGACCAGGGGCGGATTGGCCATCTGGAGTACAGGGAGTTTTCCCGGTGGCCTGCGCCACCTAGTGGCCTGGACAAGATCCAAAATGCACTATAGTGGCACTTCCACAATGCACTAGAATGCGCTAGATGCTCGCCTGGAACATACAGATCAAAATGACCATTAATCTTCTACATTCTCTAGTTGTGTAGACTAAGTTGGGCTAATTCACATGATGAATACAGTATTTTAAGGCTATTGGACCCGCAAGGGTCCATTTGGTTTCATTTTTACGCTCTCAAAGAGTTACATCTGGTTAACCAGCTGACCCTCCCCCCCTCCCCCAAGGTGGCCTGGCAAAGGCAAAATTGTCCCGGTGGGAAAATATGTGCCAATCCGCCCCTGTCTGTATGTGTTGTACATGTTTTTGGTAAATCCATGCCCTGTTGGCCAACTTGTGATCATGCTACAGCAGTGGTTTTCAACCTTTTTGACACCAGGCACCACTATTTATTCAGCATTTGAGCCACGGGACCACCATTTGTTGACATTTTAGCCCCCACAGACCCCAAAACTAAAGATTTCTTTTGCCTTTTTGTTCACAATACCAAGCTGGATTTGGGGAAAGAAAGCAGATCAAATGACCATTTATCTGATACATTCTCTAGTTGTGTAGACTTGGGCTAATTTTTAACTCTTGAGAGCGTAAACATGAAACCAAATGGACCCGCAAGGGTCCATTTGGTTTCATTTTTACGCTCTCAAAGAGTTACACCTGGTTAACCAACTTTCCATCATTTAGCCTGGGGAGCCACCTGTTATCCTCTTAGGGACAACTGGTGGTCCCGGGTCCACTGGTTGAAAAACCCCTGTGCTACAGCATGATCAATTCGAAAAAGCATGATAAAGCTTCCAAAAGTAGCAGATCCACAACACTTATCCTGATCTCAAATGTTTTCTTTCATGTCAAAAATCACCCCAAAATGCTCCATATTTGGTGCCCCCCTTACACACCCACACCCACACCCACCGAAGCAAAGATCAGAGTCGGAAATGCTTGCTGTGAAAGAATGTCTATTCAGACGATTTATTTGCACACACTTTCCTGTTTTTCTTTTCTCCATTTTTCTATCGACAAGCTTGTATAGCGCAGCACTCTGCTGTGCCAAGCAACGCATTATGATTTGGTCGATCTGCTGCTTTTTTTGGGTAGCATATGAATCTGAATTCCTGAAAAGTAACCGTTTTTCTATATGAGGTTTCCTACCCGAAGGAGACAATATAACGGATGCTCTGTCTCTGTTATAGTGTCAGCATAATAGAGTAACTATAGCCTATACTTCAAAACCTCTGCAGGCTAAGTAAACTGGACATAAGTTTGAATTGCCTCCTGATATATACATTTTGATTGTTACCCCAGAGAGAGACAGAGAGAGAAAGAGAGAGAGAAAGATACAGCAACACATATACGATGACCAGGGGCGGATCAGCTATGTGGATTACAGGGAGTTTTCCCGGTGGCCTTTTTTTTTTTTTTTTTTTTTTTAAAGCCCAGGCCAGACAAACTAGTGTTTCTATCCTTCAAAAAAGAAAAGGTGTCCTACACCAGAGCCTTCAAGTAGGAGAGTTGCCATATTCCCGCTCGTGCTGCTGGAGGCAGTGTTGCCAACTTCCAAGATCTAAAATGCACTAGTGGCACTTCCAAAATTCACTAGAATACGCTAGATGCTCGCCTGGAACATACAGATCAAAATGACCAATAATCTTCTACATTCTCTAGTTGTGTAGACTAAGTTGGGCTAATTGGGCTAATTCACATGATGACAACATAAAATATGCAGCTTTAACGTCCAACCTTGCCACATGCTGTTTACATTTCCTTACAATCACTCAATTACTACTATAATTCTCAGTGTTAATCTAATTACCTCCGAGAGGCTGGTATACAAACGTAACCAAATGGACACGTAAATAAGGAGCCACTTGGTAGCATGTGTAAGCATGTCTCACACAGCGCAGTGGTAGACAGTTGTGTGAGTGATATTTTTGTCTGTCCTATAAGTATGAAATAGGATTTAGAATTGTTTAAAACAGCAGTTTTCAATCAGTGGTCCGAGGACCACCAGTGGTCCTTGACAGAGTTCCAGGTGGTCCCCAGCTGAATGATGGAAAGTTGGTTAACTCTTTGAGAGTGTAAAAATGAAGCCAAATGTACCCTTGCGGGTCCGTACACACTCAAGAATATAATTATCTGAGTTAGTCTACACAACTAGAGAATGTACAGTAGATTAATGGTTATTTTGCTCTTTATGTTTGACTGTTTGGTTTCCCCAAATCCAGCCTGGAATTGTGGACAAAATCCAAATAAATATTTAGTTTTGCGGTCTGCGAGGCTAAAATGTCCTCAAATGGTGGTCCACAGCTCAAATTCTGAATAAAGAGTGGGCCCTGGTATCAAAAAGGTTGAAAAGCCCTGTCCTATGTGTGTGAAATAGGGTTTAGAATCATTTAAAAGCACTTCTTTCTTCAAGAGCCCGGAGAACACCATATTGGCTCCTATATTAACCACCAAAAGGAACTTCTAGAACTGGTTTCATCAATTCTTGGAATGCTCTGTGCTTTGCTTTCACAGAACCGGCTTGTTTGTTTGTCTGTTTCAGTTCCAAACTAACAATTATAGGCTTCATTGCCAGCAAAAAAAACAATATGAAACTGGTTCAATAATAGGCGGGGGCAGGAGGAAGGGAGGGAGGGAGGTGACCAAGTTCAGTGCCGGTGGAGGTCCTTTGAGAATCACCGCCGCATTGCATGCCTTCTGACCAATACAGTCTGTTCCCTAGGGCCGCGAGCCAACACACACACACACACACACACACACACACACACACACACACACACACACACACACACACACACACACACACACACACACACACACACACACACACACACACACACACACACACACACACACACACAGACAGTGTGACTCACTATGCGGTCGGGCGGAGGGGTGCTACGGATGAAGCACTTGATCTGGCCCTTCTCTCCGTAGAGCGCCTGCTGGGTCTGGGTGCTGGAGATAGTGGGCGGACCTGTGGTGGAGAGAGAGAGAGAGAGAGAGAGAGAGAGAGAGAGAGAGAGAGAGAGAGAGAGAATAAGAGAGAGACACTCCATCACCACCATAAACCTCAGCCGTACATCACTCTGACGATCCTGGGGCGCATGCATTATCTTGGCCCACAAGGGACGACCGGTGGCAAGGGCAGCCCAGAGGCGTACTGCGCTGCATGCTGCTCCTCGTATTACATTTACAGTGAAATAAATAAATAAATAACTCGGAGACGTTATTCATCGCGTGATTTTAATTAGCTGTTGGGGGGTGAAAGCTGCTTTTTTTTTTTTTTTTTTTTGAGGGGCATGGGGTAAAGGGAGAAAAAAGGGAAGCACGTCGCATGGTGTTTTACTACAGTGGTTTTCAACCAGCGGTCCGGGGACCACCAGTGGTCCTTGAGATGGTTCCAGGTGGTCCCCAGCCAAGTTGGTTAACCAGATGAAAAGTTGGTTGACCAGATGTAACTCTTTGAGAGCGTAAACCTTTACACTCTCAAGAGTTAAAATATTCATCATGGGAATTAGCCCAAACTAAAGTCTACACAACTAGAGAATGTAGAAGATTAACGGTCATTTTGATCTGTATGTTGTTTGTATGTTGTTTGTGGAGCTAAATGTCCTCCAATGGTGGTCCATGGCTCAAATGCTGAATAAATAGTGGGCCCTGGTATCAAAAAGGTTGAAAACCCCTGTTTTACTACATTACACCCTGACAGGTTGAAAAAAAAAATCTATAAATATACTGTATGGACAAAAGAACATGTGGAAGAAAAGGTTCTCTTGGTGAGGGAGTATGTATGTTGGTGTGGGTGGAGAGGGGGTGGCTGGTGGTGGCGACAGAAGAGGCTTTTAAGAAGCCTCGGCCATTGTGCAGATATATTCGGCGCCTGCCGCGCTCCATGAATGACGTAATGACTCCAGAGAGCGTGAGAGCGTGTACAGAATGGGGGTCCATTTGGTTCCATTTGGTACACTCTTAAGAGTAGGAACACTCTCACGAGATAAGAGGGTTCTGGCGTTGGAAGTATACTAGGGATATATTCCGTATGGGGTTTCCGTCTCATCGTTACACTCTCAGAGCAACGATGGACGCTGAGGGTGTGGGAGTTTGACACGCAGCGCACATCCAACACCCACACCGACACACACACGCACACACACTCTTCCAGGGGCGGATTGGCTCATATTTTCCCACCGGGACAATTTTGCCTTTGTCAGGCCACCCTGGGGGGGGGCAGCTGGTTAACCAGATGTAAAAATGAAACCAAATGGACCCTTGTGGGTCCATTTGGTTTCATTTTTACACCCTCAAGAGTTAAAATATTCATCATGTGAATTAGCCCAACTTAGTCTACACAACTAGAGAATGTAGAAGATTAATGGGCATTTTGATCTGTATGTTCCAGGCGAGCATCTAGCGCATTCTAGTGCATTTTGGAAGTGCCACTAGTGCATTTTGGATCTTGGCAGTTGGCAACACTGCCTCCAGCAGCGCGAGCGGGAATATGGCAACTCTCCTACTTGAAGGCTCTGGTGTAGGAAACCTTTTCTTTTTTGAAGGATAGAAACACTAGTTTGCCTGGCCTGGGCCTGGCTGCCTGGCCTGCCCTGGACTTAAAAAAAAAAAAAAAATGTCCAGGCCACTAGGTGGCGCAGGCCACCGGGAAAACTCCCTGTACTCCAGATGGCCAATCCGCCCCTGCGCAGCGCACACACACATGCACACACACTCTGCACGGCGCTCGAACGAGATTGAGAATCTTTGAAAGCGCCCCGACCCTCGACCTCGACCGTCTACGACGGATAATGACAGCCTTGTCGCTTTGAAAGAGGGTCCTCGCGCAAAATGAAGAACTTGCTGACCCTGAAGGGGGAGAGGGGGGGAGAAAGAGAGCATGGCCTCGGAAAATTCCTGTCACAGTTTTGTAGACGCCGCGGCCAGATAATACCAGGACAAGGAAGACAAAAAAGTATAAGAAAATAAATGAATGGAACAGAGGAGAACCACATCTTGAAATCACTTGGATTCAAGACCCGGATTGTGGGGAACAGACCGGACCCGCTGCTTTTAGAACGCCAATGACTTTATCATGGTTCTATACCTCTACTTTACTTTATTTTAACTGAGGACTACTTCAATTGATTTCACTTTTCAATGTATCTCCACATGGGTACCTCACTAATGTACATGATAAAATACCACAGCATGCTTTCTATTTCTGAAAAGTTGCAAAGCAAAAAATAAATAAATACATGTAAAACAAATCTACCAAACGATGTCACTGGAAGACGGGTTTCTGAACTGTACACAGCCCTCCTGTGACACACAGACTGAGGAGGGAAATAATAGTGGTATTTTATCATGTACATTAATGAGGACCTATTATATGAAGATACATTGAGAAGTGGTTTAGTGTTCCTTTAATTATATGACTGCATGACCCCGTGGCACTGACAAATGTGTGTTTCTGTTCACTAAGGGTTTTTTAAATGCACCACTTTGCAAAAAAAAAAAAAAAAAAAAGTGGTGCAGTTGTTATTTTGTGAGAAAAAACAAACAAACAACCTCCTCATTGGGTGCTGTTCACATTCACCTATTTCCATTGCTCCAAAATAAGAGAATGCTATATACCTTCTCTCCATGATGTCAATAGATCAACCAAACACACGATTGACATGGTGGATAGACAATATAAAGCAAAAAAAAAAGAGATGCATTTTAGGAGCGATGGAACTAGGGGTAAGGGAAGCGGCCAATAAGGGGCAGTATAGAACAATGGTCAAAGTGGTTAAAACGCAGATGCTTTGCTGTAATGGGTTAACGGAGGGGGGGTTGGATCAGGGGCACAGACATTGAGACATTACTTTCACAGGGTCCTACCGGGGGGGTCCTCTCATCCGACGAGGGAACGAGAACCACAAATGAGTGCTATAATTAGATTGCCGTATCTAGTCGGTGGTCTCGGTTCTGTGAGTACATTGCCAGAGGGAGGGAGGGTGGGGGGGGTGTATGGACGGCCCCACGTACGAGAAGCACCAAGGGTACATTCCATAAGGAAATGGTGGAGGCGTCAGAGATAGTAGAGGAGGAGGAGGAGAACATGTCAGCCGCGAGACAAATTTACGATTCCGAAGTGACAATGTGACTTCCGACAGTGTCGCTCCACTAAAATAAGACATTTTTCGCACACCTGCTGCAGGGAGGGAGGGAGGGTGTTGATACTGTATATCACCCTCCCCGCGAGAGCAGCAACACCACTCTGCATTATTTCCGCTAAGAATGTATGCCATTTTAAATTATGCGCTTTACGACCGCCCTTCCCAACCCCCCACGAGTCACAAAGAGAATATAGTTTGTAACAGTGAAAATAATACAGGGGCGGATCTAGGCATAGGCATGGGGGGTGCCCAGACTGCCCCACCAAACATGATGTCATGCAAATGACCCAAATATTAAATATATTATATTAAATATAAATTAAAGTGCTTAGAATTAAAATGATATGAAACAGTACTACTGCTACTAACTAACTACAATTGTTGTACCACATCATTGAAAACAGAAAACTCTCTGAGTCAGATCTTTAGCTTTATGCATACTTCGTGTCTGTTGCAATTTCAACAACAACTGATGTTTTTTATTGACGCTTTACTTGCCTAATAAAGTCCTGTAACCAAAAATGGTATGGGTGCTACTTCATCACCCGTGGCGCGAAGCGGGCAATGAAACCACCCCATACCATTTTTTCATCAACCCCTGAAATACTGTGACCGTTCACATAACTCACATTTCTCAATGTTCACATTTCTACAGTGGAACTGTAAAAATGTAAAAACGACTGCCTTAACAAACTAACTCTAACAGATTCTACAGATGTCTTCTAAAGCATGGCAGTTTTCTGAAAAGTCTGTTTTTATGTCCATGGTGTCCATGCTATGTCATGTCAACGACCCCAAAAAACTCTGTAATTGGCCGTCGAAGTTTGAGAACATCTTGTTCCAGAGACGTCCCAGCAGCAAAGATCTGAGTTAAAAGCATCTGCTGCGAAAGAATACACTGTGTATTCAAAGATTTGCATGTTTTCACAATAAAAAACAAAAACAAACAAACAAACAAACAAACAAAAACATGAAAGCAGATCTACAAGCATGTAGCGTACTAATGTGCCGCGCTGTGAGCTTTCAGTTGAGCTTGTAGTTTTTCAACATAAGCTAAATAATTGAAGTGGGTACCAGCTAAGGCGAAAAACAGATGCGTTCTCAGGTTCTTAATGCCTTAAAACTGTGACAAGCGATGCACTTTAGCAACATTCACAGATTACAATCGTTGTTGACAGGCACACTCCATCACAAAGGATTGGGAAACAGAAATACACACACACAAACACGCTCAAAGTTGTACCGATTCCTAACAAACAACATAAGTTTTGGGTGGAAACATCACCGGTGTGCAAAACTGTTACTTTTCAGGATTCAAATAATAAAAAAGGAGCAGATATACAGTACAAGTTAAAAACATGTCACATCGTCAGGGGCGGATGTAACATTTCCCAATTGGGGGGGTGGGGGCTAAAGCTAAAGGTCTGACTCAGAGTTTACTGTTTTCAATGATGAAATGCTGTAGGGTTAGTGCTGCCACAGCTGTAGTTAGTTAGCAGCAGTAATTATGTTTCAAATCATTTTACCGGTAAATATAAGCACTTTAATTTGAAATATCTTGGGTTGTATTGCATGCCATCGTGTTTGGTGGGGCAGATTGGGCATTGCCCCCCCCCATGCCCATGCCTAGATCTGCCCCTGCGCCTCGTGCTGTGTCCGGAGCTTGTGTATCTGCTGCTTTTAGGTGCTTTCGTTGTGGGGCTGTAGCAGGGCGGTTTAGTATATGGAGATACAAGGTTTCGGACATAATGGCTCCAGCTTACCCGAGGCTATAGATCAGGAGGTGACGGATTGGTATCCAAACCCCCACGCGTACAGGGTGACCTGCCCTAATTTGTGCAGACCAGCTCAGACCTTGGATATCAGTTCAAATCAAGGTTATTATTGGGGTTTAAAAATATTCATCTGTGTTTCCCTGCATTAGTGTAATGATGAGGCGGCCTTGGACTCACTATAGAGCAGTGATTTCCGAATACTGGGCCAGGGAAGAAAAAAGGATATATCTGCTTGTTTTTCCCACCAAACATTTTCAAAATAATTTCTGAAATTTCTAAAAGAAATTAAATGAAATAAGTTCAATACCCACTGAATATTTAGATCTAAAGATTTAAAAAAGGTCTAAAAGTGAAAGGTTTTAGATGTCCTGTGGTGTACTCTTAGATTAGACGTTTATTAGATGTCTAATAGACATCTAATAGGTCTATCTTGGATTAGATGTCTATTAGATGTCTAAACAACGTCTAATCTAAGATTAGACCCGTAAGAAATGTTCTCTTTTAGATATTTTTAGAGACTTTTGCTCAGTGGGTAGCTTGTAGGCCTAGTTTGGCAATTTTCATTATTAAAGAGTGCTTAACTTTGCTTAAGTGATTAAAGATGCAAAATGTAACTTTCCTCTCTTACCTTGGATTTGAACCCAGTTCTGAAATTTGTAGCATACTACTATAGATGTCTCAATAGCAGAGCAGGGAGACAAATTTAATGACCCAATTACAAATTATTTCGTATAAAGATATTCTGTTGAGAGAAAAAAAATGACCCCACACCTCGAATAAAAACTTAAGAGCAGGTGCGTAGGCATGACTGCATGTCAATAATCGAAGAATATGCCCACACACTTCCAAACTGCACGGTGCAGGACTTTTTTTTAAAAATACAATTCAGTTTGTTTTGATTCAATTTCTAGAGCTGATTTGCTATTTATTTTTTGAAAATGTCATAACTTTTTTAATATACTTTTGGTTATTTGTGCAAATGCAGAATCAAAAAGTGCAACTTTTCTAGTATTAAACACTCAAGAAAGTGCTGTAACACTAGCCTGGGATGGCCAGCCTTATAGCATGGAGTCACTGCAGATTCCTCCGCACGTATGAGTCAGGCTCATCGACAGAGTTTTGCGGAAGCTGGAGAAGTCAGAAAACAACCGTGGGCCAATCAGTTTTCAAAAGCTGGCCGTACAACAGTGAAAAGCGGCCTCTGATTGCTTCATTTTTATATTCAGAACAATAATGGCTGGCCTGGGTGCAACAAGTTTAAAAGGTTACACAGAAACAAAAAAACAACAGCAGTTATTTCAGATATAGACTATTCAGTTATTTCAGCAGTTATTTCAGATATAGACTATTGACATCTATTCGATGTATCTTGCTCATAAGGTAGAAACAAAACAGATCCTGTTGCTTTTTAGCGTTCATTCAGCCAAAAATAAATACATTAAGACCAAAAAGCTACATCAATGGGCAAAAATGTAATATAAGGGCATTTTGACTTCTTGGTGCATCAATGGAAAAAGTCCCCCTCATCTGCCCACTTCAACGAAATTGTGAAACCCATTTATCTGTGATTGTTTTCTCGGATTGAGTTTTTTTTTTTTTTTATCAAACAAGGTTTATTTATGTGGCTTATAAGTAAAGCACCGCTGGTCACGGTTGTCATAAAGACCTGACACAAAAGACAACAGAAGAGCAGAGGGCGAAATAAATCTGGCATTAAATCAGTCGTAACTCTAATAACCTTGGAGGACCTTCTTTAGCCATAACACAGCAGCCTGACACGCGGCATGTACAACCAATCACTGGGCAGAGACTGTGATTACCAACGAGGTGACAGATTGTGATGACGACCATTATGGGGACATTGTTATGGAAATAATTAGGTCAGAATGCAGTATTTATGCCAGGAGAAGTTAATCAGTGAACCCAAATGATGCTTTTCTCTCTCCCTCTCTCATTAAAAGTGCTGCCTGTACGGTGCAGCTTGGCAGTGTGAAGACTCTTCTAGCGTCGATGTATTAACACAACAGACGCCATTAGACAGAGCCCACACAGAGCTGATGGAGCGTTAAAGAGCTTGGGGACGTTGTATAGTCACTGGACCTGCAGGTTGCTCACATACCGCGTCCTGTTGCTGCAGCAAACCCACTCCCACAGACACTAGTGAGCCTGGGCTGAGTGGGCAACGTGTTGACCTACAGTGGCACTGACCACAGGAAATGTTTTTAATGCAATAACATGAATAAACATGAAGATGATGGTGGTGGTGATGATAACAAACAAAACAGACTCCAGAAGGATGGATTGCCAGAATTCCGGTATCCACTTTGCTCCGTTGGACGCCGGTGTGAGGATTTGGCTCTGTCTTATGTTGTCTGTCGGGTTGAAACCTCATATGTCGGAAATGACAGTTTGGTTAGGTATTATAGGTATTAAGTTATTATAGGCAACTTTAGTGTGTACAAACTCCTGGGTTTTCTAGACAGATTTTATTATTATTATAATTCATTACGAAACTGCTCGAGACTGCTGTGATTGGCTAAAACGCTGCCTCACCCCCTAGCAACGCCTTGTCACGGACCTGACATCAATTATTTGTTGACAACTATAAAGTTCTGGAGCGTCAGCAGGGCAAAGCTAGTGTCTGTCTACAGGGAAACCGCTGCAGCATCAAAGCGTAATTGATGTAGAGGCGGAAAAGGAAAAAAAAATGTAAATATATATATATAGCCTACATTTTGATTTTTGGCTAAAAAGTTGCCCATAATATCTTTATTATTATATTAATTTATTTTGTATTAATTCATTTATTTTGTGCTAATAATGAATGAGATCCAAAGACAGCTGTCTACTTCAAGGGAAAACAGAAAACAGCCATTTTCATCTTTCATTGTTTCCAGGGCTCATTCAGAGATAAATGCATATCATTCATCAATTATAGTTGTAAAGTGGGTGAGGTGTCTTCTGGGTTTTGTAGTGCAATCACCACTTAAAGGACTTCATGAGGTGGTGTGCAGTGAGTTAATGAGCTTGTTAATACAACAAAGCTTTTGGAGATTTTGGGAGTGTCAAGCAAACAGAATAATCAATCACTCCAAAGGTCATGGTGAAGTTAGGGTATAAGGGTTTGGGTTGCCAAATAAAACATTACCGTCTACACTGGCTATTCCACAGCAGCTGCCACTGACAGCTTTAACACTCAATCTCTCTTGTAGTGTGTTCAATCGAGTAGGACACTAATTTATGAATGAGCAAATTTTTGAGGAATTTTCTGCATTGCACCCTACAAGCCTCTCACCGTCTTTGTTATGCTGAGATGCTAAAAACCTGTCAGGCCCAAAGTGTGAGTCTGTTGCCCATAGAATGTGCGAGTGTGTCGGTCGGACTGCCGGCTTTTTATGGAGTTTCAACGCATAGCTCCATTCTAATATTATTAGAATGGAGCTGTGCTCTGACACTCCCTCCTTGTCTCGTTCCTGCGGGACGCTCAGCCGTACGTGGGCCGCGTATCAACGAGGGGCGAAACAACTCGGCGCTAAACTTTAAGCAGTGGAAAACTTTTTTTCCCGTTTGAGCAATTGGCGTGGGATCAGGGACAGTATTGCATATTGGAATGCAGAAAAGGTGTTTTAGAAGCAGCCGCGGCTCGCTCCCTTCCGGATCTCAGAATTAACAGCCCAGGCTTGGCTATTCAGCACCTCGGGTTTTTTGCAAAGCGCAGACGTTACAACATTCATGAAGAGCGCTTCATTCACCTCCCATGACACCGCATAGGATTATACCCCGAAAAGTCGAGCCTGGAGGGTAATAACTAAAGACGGTGGCGGCAGCTCTAGTGCCCCTCGGAGTGCGCGGCATAATAACCCTGGATTACTTATTGTAGCGGAGAGAGAGAGACGACCTGGTTCTTTTTAGCACGCTCCAGAGGAGAGGTGGCAGCTAGTGCTTGCCCAGTCGGCCTTCTCATTTACTCTAATATTTATCGTAAATCTCAGAAGAAGAAAAAAGTTGTGGCATTCCTGGTGAATTGCTTTGTTCTTTGCAGGCTGTTTGTGCATTGACACGTCTCTGCGAGTCCAATCCCGTCTAACGCTTTGACTGCAGAATTGGTTTTAAGGCTTCTTGAGTGGTGCGGCCCATTCTGATACACAGCAATGGTCTGTCTCTCTTGCTGTCTAGAGTAGAGGTCTTCACGGGTCTCAAAAAGTCCAAAACCGAAAATAAATCCGTGCAATGCCACCGATTCTGAACTGTTCCGAAAATATTTTCAAATAAATAAACCAGAACCGAGTCGATCCGTTTTTTCAGATTCCAAACTGTTCAGAGATTTCTGGACAACCGTGTATCAGAGTGACCCGACACTGGCGACTGCACTTTGTGGTGGTGAGAAATGTGTTTGTCAAGTGGCCTGGGGCGAACGGTTCTCATGGATTACAGACATACTGTACACTTGTGCACACAGTGATGCAGTAGATTTATTGTAAGATAATATGTACACATCAAGCACATCAGCAATTTCACGCATCTACAATATGTGGGTCACGTGGGTACACACTGGCCTAACGGTCCAGGCGAAGGCCACATATAGGCTCTGGCTTAACAGCGCATCGCGTGTTCGAGTCCTGTTCATGACGACCTTTGCCGCATGTCTCTCCCCTTCTCTCTGCCCCTCTTTCGTGTCTAACTTCACTGTAACTACATCAATAAAGGCACAAAAGCCCCCAAAAATAAATAAATAAATAAAATGGTTACCTGTAGTGTTGCTTGTTGACTGCAGAAATACCCGAGGTGGGACACTTCTAAGAGGAGCCAGACCTCACGGTGCCAAAGTGCATAATCTAACATGTTCAACGCGTGTTGACTTTGGCAATTCATCAAAATGCATTATGCAAATCAATCAAAACACGTACAAGGTTTTTACTATAAGAAATCCAATATAAAGCCTGCATCCTGCATATTACTTGAACGTTGAATTAAAGTCCCCGATGTGCACCCAAAGCTTTCATGCCTTTAGAAAATCAGCACTCGCCAAAAGGAGCCGAGTCAATATGCTGACGATCTAGCTGACCTTGCGTAGTCATTTTATTAAACTGTCCATGTGTCTGTATACGTATCGATTCATTCATTCAACAAATGCAATGCTTCAATTAACTATGGCCAGAAATCACAGGGCTCAGAAATGGAGAATGTTTCCCATACAAATTGATGTACTAAATGCTTTCTTGACCTTTTTATCCTGTCTTTTCAAGCAACAGAACAGTGCCTTTGCCAAGGCAAAGGCACTTTTTTTTATTATGGCTAAGGCAGCTGGCCTGTGGTCTTGTGGAACATTTTTAGCACATTTTTCTAGGGAAAAGGGGGGTGGGGGGGTGGACAGACCACCAGTCAAGCTTAAAAAAAGAAAATGCAAGTCGGTGAGAAATAACAACAAATGCAGAAAAACCTCTGCTTTTCAGAGCGTCAGCCGTGCTTCGTCCTTATGATTGATGCAGGCAGAGCAGTGGAACTCGCCATTTTTTTGTGCGGGGACAGAACATAAACAGTGTACGTCATAGAGCAGAGGTTTTCAACCTTTTTCATCCCAGGGACCACCATTTATTCAGGATTTGAGCCACAGACCACCATTTGAGGACATTTTAGCCCCACAGACCCCAAATCCATAATTTTTTTTGCTTTTGTCCACAATTCCAGGCTGGATTTGGGAAACAAAACAAGCAAAACATACATTCCAAAATGGGTAATTCAGATGATGAATATTTTAACTCTTGAGAGCGTAAAAATGAAACCAAATGGACCCTTGCGGGTCCATTTGGTTTCATTTCTACGCTCTCAAGAGTTACATCTGGTTAACCAACTTAGCTGGGGGACCACCTGGAACCCTCTCAGGGACCACTGGTGGTCCCCGGACCACCTGTTGAAAACCCCTGTCATAGAGGACCTCAGAAAAGGGTTTGCTATATGGTAGTGCATCAAAACGGTTTGTCATTTTTAATTCTTAGTTTTCAGAATGGGCGTTAGCAGACCATTGGTATAGGCCAGTGGTTTTCAACGTTTTTGATACCAGGCTAACCAACTTAGTTGGGGACCACCTGGAACCCTCTCAAGGGCCGCGTGGGGCTCGGGCCACTGGTTGAAAACCAGTGGTACAGGCTATACTGTATACGTTCTATATAGCCTGTGTGTGTGTGTGTGTGTGTGTGTGTGTGTGTGTGTGTGTGTGTGTGTGTGTGTGTGTGTGTGTGTGTGTGTGTGTGTGTGTGTGTGTGTGTGTGTGTGTGTGTGTGTGTGTGTGTGTGTGTGAGTCCCTGGACATTCCTGAGGGTTGTATTATAGTGACCCTTCCTGACCTCAATCAGCATTCTGCATGCATGGGAGTCAAAGGTCCTATAAGGTCAAAGGTCCTATAAGCAGTCTGGACAGGGGGCGGCGGTGGCTCAGGGGTAGACTGGCTGGATGGCAACCACCACAAGGTTAAAATAAATAGGTAAAAATATATATCACTATTAGAGCTGTCAGTCGATTAAAATATTTAATCGCGATTAATCACATGATGGCCCATAGTTAATCTTCGATTAATCGCAAATTAATCGCATATTTTCAAATTTCCCGATATACTCCCGATATCCAATATCAGCAAAAATATATACAATTTATTGCGTTTTTTTTTTTTTTTTTTTTTTTAACTGGGGACCCCCCAAAATAATTTCAGGACCACTGAGGGGTCACAACGAACAGGTTGAGAACACCTGCCTTAAACACTGCTTAAAAAAAGAAGAACTATGTTGGTCGATGTAAGATGTAAGATGATCACTTCACACAGGTGTGATTTTAGTTAATTAGCAATAAAATAAAAATAGTTTTCCCCTTGCTACATTACAGTATATCAGCCTTTTCATTATTTTCAGAGGGAAAAAACACCTTATATCTTTGTGCCAACAATACTCAACACACACTACGCTATGGCTGTGGGAGAGGAGAGCTGTGTTTGGAGGGGAGGAGGGAGCACAGCTGTTTAACAAGCTTAATTGTGTTGCCAACTGCCAAAATCCAAAATGCACTAGTGGCACTTCCAAAATGCACTAGAAGTAGCTAGAGCAGTGGTTTTCAACCAGCTGAAAAGCACTAGATTTTCCACCAGGAGTTTCTCAATAATTTTGGCGCTAGGGGAGTCTGGAAAAAAATTAAATATCTTGCTACTATAATAGGAGAGCGTCTCGCCCGTTTATCCGTTCGCCTTTGTGACGCTTCTCCTACCAAACTACAATGTTTGCACACATCTCACTATGCACAACACCTCCAGCACGTATGTCCACACAGCATAGGCTATATTACATCCATGTAACTGTCATATTTTTTGTACAGTAGCCGTTTTTATGAAAATAAAAAAGTTTCAACTTTCACATTTCCAAATTGCACTCGCCTACTGTGACGTCAAAATCGTCACCGTTTTTGGCCACACCATCCACATAACATGGGCGACCGTCTCACTTTTCTCAACTTTTCCCAAATTGCACTCGACTAAACGGTGACGTCACCGCTTTACAGCCCGTGTCCACACCAGAGCCATACAACAACACAGACGGAAGTATGCAGTGTATTGTCGCGGCAGGAGGTTTTCTACAGGAGTCAAGTCAGAACTCTGCCTTTACTGTATGGCTCTGCCTGCAAACTCTGTCTGCACTCTGCACTGCACCCTCCCCTTCGGTATGAGCCGCTCAGTCCAACAAACGCTGCCCTCGATGCGACGCTGAAAGTCCCGACATTATTCTCTACAAGTAACAACATGCCATGCAGAAAACGGACGTCACTTTCTATTTATCGAGGCGTCTCAAGCGCCGTGCTCATAGCGCCGGACAATCCACCATTAACGCAGTGCTTATCGCTCCTTTGTCTCCTATTCAGGTTGCATGAATGAACAGCACCCGGGCGTTCCGTTTCTGGCCCCCCAATGTCGCAACTCTGATTCGACATGCCCCTTGCCCAGAGTCTTACAATAGCCTACACACAGACTTGCGTACACACAGAGTTGCGCCAACTCCAGGCCATGTAGGCTACAACTCCAACCCTGCTTCACCGCGTTCATTTCTAAACACTACGGTCACTGTTACGATCGCTCCGGGTCTACTCAACGCATCGCCCCAGCTACTTTGGTAACTTCCACACTTTCAATACACTTATCCCATTCGAACACACATCCACACACAGCCTGAGAATAAACTCCGTAGACCCGCTGTTGGCGGTCCCAGTTCTGACGATGTGTAAACATTAAAGGGACATTCCACCCATTTTCTTTTTTTTATGAGTGTACAAATGCAACCACATTTTGCTGCGCTTGATTGACGCTCGGCTGGTGGGGACATGAATCGAACGGCATAATAATAATAGCAATACTACTACTACTAATCATAATAAAATTACCACTAATCATAATAATATAATCTCCCAACCAGCTGTGATACTTTGGAACAAAATGGACCCTTAAGGTGGTGTAACTGTGCACAAAAACGAATCTACTTGGATCCCCGTTCTGACAACGTGTAAACATTAAAGGGTAATTCCATCCATTTTCATTTTTTTCCGAGAGTGTACAAAATAATGCAACCACATTTTGCTGCGATTGATTGGGGCTCCGCTGGTGGGGACAATGTATGACTCCAACGGCATAATAATATGACTACTACTACTACTACCACTAATCACAATAATAGGCTAGAATCTCCCAACCAGCTGTGACACTTTAGAACAAAATGGATCCTTACGGTGCTGTAACTGTGCACAAAAAGGAATCTACTTGGATCCGTTGTAGCCATGCAATCTGCAATTTCACTAACACGTCTCCAGGGCCATAGGCTCCATTTGCTTCCATTTGTTAGTTGTACGGCCCATTTCGGTCCTATCACAAATTCAGGTATCCCCTGAAACTCCCTCAACTACAGGACACATACTGTAGTATACGATGCCAACTTTGATGTGTGTGACTGTGTACATCAACTTATACATTTGTATGTTTGGCCTGCACAAACACTGCCCTTTGCCTTATATTGGCGTTTGCTACACTGCTGTGCAAACAGTTGCAACTATGTATCATTCTTTGTTATGGTTTATTATGCACAGACCTTTGACTATATATTACCACTGTCCTCCTCCATATTCCATTTTTCCCAATTACTGCTACATTACCAACCTACCTGTTCATGTCCATAATCACTTGGATAGTTTCATGTTATCCATTACTATTACAATTCCTCTTATGTCCAAACATTAAGTTGCCTTTGACAAAATGCAGTGTTGCAAAGTGTACAAAAACACTACTACTCACGATTTTTTAAATTGGACTGAGCGCACGTTGCCTGTCTCCTGTCTCCTGTTGCCACAGCGGCGCGGACTCTAGGCGTGAGGCCCGCGCAGCGGGCCTCATGTCTAGTAGTTACAAATGCGCCAAGTTGGCAACCCTACTTCTGGCCATGCCGTCGTGATTATAGATGTACGTTTTACGTATCGCTCCTGCCTGGCTAAATCTTGCAACGTTTTTGCTGGGATTATGCATTGGATTTACAAGCAAAACTGAAGGATTATACTTTTTGATGATCACTTTGAGAAAGGGTAAGTCATCAGGCCACCTCTCTCTCTTTCCCTGCCTGCTGCTGCTGCTCTGCTCTGGAATGCAAAGTGTATTCTATCGAAAGGAGGAACAGTCTCCGTCTGCCTCCCTCTCCCTTTCTCCCTCTCTCCCCCTTTCTCTCTCTCTCTCCCTTTCTCTCTCTCTCTCTCTCTCTCTCTCTCTCTCTCTCTCTCTCTCTCCCTCTCCCCATCCCTCTCTCTGTCTGTCTCTCGCTTGCTACTGTATGTGCGCACTTGGCGAAGTGCCTCTCTGTTCCGTTAATGCATGGGACATACGTGCCCAGTTCTCATCAAAATAGTGTGCTGTGTTCGTCACAGTAGTGGTTCTACAGTAGTGGCAGTGGTTCTACAGTGGTTCGTAGGTCCAGTCGTTTGATTCAATCCGTATTATTTCACGCAAACCCTCGTCCTCCACAATGTTAATCGGCCTGCCTGGGGGTGCCGGCCGGGGGGGGGGGGGGGGGGGGGGGGGTGGTGGGGGGGTCCCTGCGTTAATCTCGCATTAATTTTTTTGACGCCGTTAGCGCACGGCTGAGTTAACGCGAGATTAACGCGTTAACGTGGACAGCCTAAATCACTATATCTTTTGCCTTTTTCCCTTCTACGTTGTTTTGATGCTGCAGCCGTTTACCTGCAGACAGAAATTTGCTTTGCCCTGCAGGCAGTCCAGAACTGCTGTTGTTATCAACAAATCCTTTTCGTTTGGCTCATGACAAGGCGGTGCTGGTGTGTGGGGGTGAGGGGCTTGTGGGGGGTGTAATGGTGTTTTAGCCAATCATAGCGCAGCAGTCTCCAGCGGTTTCATAGGGAGCCAATGGAGTGAAGGTGAGTTTGATTCAAATCTGTTTATACTTGTACACACTAAAGTCGCCTCTATTACCTTTAAAGGGGAACTCCACCCATTTTCAACGTTTTAATATGTCATTAATATACCTTAGAGATGTTGTGTGGACATGATAAAAAGGTTCCCCCAATTCTGTATTTCTTAAAAATGGAGGTCTGAAAAAAATCATTAACATGGTGAAATACATCTGATGACATCATCAAGATGTATTTCAACATGTTAACGATTGCAGCCGAGGGTACAAATGGAACCAAATGGACCCTAGCGTGTCCATTTGGTTTCATTTGTATCCTCTCAGGAAAATTTTGAAAATGGGTGGAATTCCCCTTTAAGTATTGTAGCATTGAAAAAAACAAAACAAAAAAACAAACAAAGAAAAGAAATAAAGTGAGATGAACCGAATGAATGAGTTGAGTTGGATTGAGTGAATTTGGAAAAAATGGCTAATTTACTAAATTCACCAGCACATACTGTATCTAATAAAGACTTTAATGCTTCACACTCAGCTTTACCGATTAAATCTGCTACACAAGCAACCCTGCAACGTGCCGCGAGCCGTAGGCTTGCAGATCAGGTATTTGCGGCACGCATCGCAGCCCTACAACGCGGGGTATAAATCAGACCTTCATCCTGACAGCGTGTACACACACATTCATCAGTTGATCCAGCGGGCGTACAGCATGTACTTACCATTCACCGTCAGAGACACCTCCTTCTCCGCAGCGCCCACTCTGGGGACCACGGCCCGACACACGTACTTCCCTGCATCCTCGGGCTTCACCGCTCTCAATGTCAGCGTGTTCTTGTTGCTGAGCGCCTGCGTGGGTGAGAGGTCACACCGAAGATGTGTGAGATGGAGAGATAGCGGCCTTTAACACACTTAGCAGCGAAGCCTGACATGCCGACAGGCTTCTTTTGTTTAATGTGGGGGGCATTTTAGCCAGGGCTCCTCCAGCCCTGATGCACTGCCTTCTGCATATGTGAAATGTCACTCGGCAAACCGGTCTGGCCAGAGCACTGCTTGACTTGCATTTCCGGAAAAAAAATAAACTTTAAGATGGAGTGCCATGAATTGTTTCTACCCTAAAACATGATCATCAGGTATTAATGTTATATGAAAAGTAAGATTTTTTTTCCCCAAAAAAGGGTACAGTGTTTGTCAAACTGTCATTTTTATAATTCCACTGTATCAGTTCATTAAGTATGCCTGGTTTGCTTGGTGGGTGGTGATGGGTGGAGATCCACCTGAACTAAGGCCACACCCACAGCTTTAGTTGCATGATAAAGGGGGAGGAGTTAGGGGAGGGGCTGAGCATGTGATGTCACTATATTGAGGTTTTTTTTCATTGGCACGTTTGACTGGAAAGGTTCAGCCCCCAGGAGGAAACCCTAAATACAAAGGGAAGACATCATTGCACATAAAAAAAACACACACACCAAGGGACCTCTTAAACATGTACAAAATTGGAAAAAATACAAAAATCACGGCACCCCATCTTTTAGCTCAAAGCAGTGTTTCTTATGCAAAATGAATGCCTAGAAGCATAAGGGAAGTTTGTCATTTTCTCCTTATATAGCATGTTAATGGACGGGTCACAAGAACCCCTATAAAAGTATAAAATTGCTCAATACTGACAGACGGTCAGAAAGTGGATTCACAAATTTATGTGTATTTTAGGCCAATAAAAAATATTTATACTGTAGCACATTTCCCACCCTCCAAGCCAAAATAGTGTAGGCAGTATAAAGAGAGGGACAGGAGTGGCGCTTTATAGCCAAATAAAAAACCTGTAGATGTATGACGGTCATTTGCGGTATGGAAGAGTGAATCCCTTCAGAGGAAAATAAAGCTATAATGCAGTGAAATATTTTCTGCCCATTTGGGGCTGAAACCAAAATACTTGTTTCTAGAGCTTTGTTTCTAGAGCTTTCTGCTTTTGCTCTACATTTATTCACAAGGGAGGATACACAATGTACAAGCTCACAACCTGCCACAATGTGAGGCATTGATGAGCTTGTAGATCCAGAATATGGATGTTGACGGATGGTAGACGTTATGTCACGAAGACACGTGTGTCAGTAAAACATATACGTACCACTCCTGAGCCGCGCTTCATCCACACGATGGTCAGGGAGGGGTTTCCCGTCCAGGCACAGTTGAAGACGGCGTCAGAACCCTGGTCCACCTGCAGCGAGTGAGGCTCTGCCGCCATCCTGGGACCAACTGGGTCAACACACACAAACCGGCACATCAAAACCAAAATTGTGCCATCACTAAACCTTTAGCTTACCTTTAGCTTTATGCATGCTGCGTGCCTGTTGCAACTTCAACATCAACTAATGGTGTTATTGATGCTTACGTGCCTAATATACAGGTCTTGTACAAGATATAAATCTTGTAGGTCACAGAACTTAACTGAAAATGGTATGGGGGTCGGCTAACCCAAATGGGAAATGTTACATCCGGGCATCACTCCATTACCTCCATTTGTAGAGAACATTCAAGGTTCCCAAACTTTGCAGGTTATGACCAGCTCAAAAGAATCATAACTGTGTGACCTGGGGATACTCCACGCTGGTAAACACTCACATTTAGTTTTGACGCGTTTTCTCCGACAAATACTTGCAAAAAGGGACAAGCGGCAAGCTCACAACCGATCCCTTTTTCCGAATGAATGGCCGGTGTTGTAGAGTGTTGAGGATGGCACAAGCGCACCAGAGCAATTTCAGTCAAGCTATATAATAAACAACCTGAGAACACCAACGTATTATTTTTGCACTGGGGGATGTTGAACCCGCACTGGAAGTTCGGTGAAATAACATTGGAGTCTATGAGAGCCGGCTGGGCAGCTTATGAAGAAGCACTGTTTTTGAACGAAAAGACCTTTATGAAATACTGGGCTCAGACATAGCTCACATTGTTTTCTGCTGCGTTGCCTTATGATGTGTACACTATAACTTTGTCTCAAGAGCACAAAGTATGAGTTTCTGAGTGTTCCGAGTATCGCAAGAGACTGTACACTGTTTCCTGTCTGGAAAACAATTGTTGCGATAACTTCCGGGACAGAGACGACGCATGCCGCTTTTTTAACTCGACGACAAAAGGATGTATTCGAGGGATTTTGACTGAGTGAGTCCCTATTGGTGTGTGTGTGTGTGTGTGTGTGTGTGTGTGTGTGTGTGTGTGTGTGTGTGTGTGTGTGTGTGTGTGTGTGTGTGTGTGTGTGTGTGTGTGTGTGTGTGTGCGCGCGTGCGTGCGCGTGCATGTGTGTGTGTGTGTGTTGGGGGGGGGCTTCGTACCCGAGATTCATTTTGTACTTTCTTAATCCATTCATGTGTTGTCTTGAGTGAGATGTAATTTCATGAATGCTGACGCCGGAGAGACTGAATGGTTTAAATCGCGTTGGGACAACAGATGTTCAGGAGGCGGAGAACCACACCTTTACTCCGCCCAACACACCAATCATCTCTCAGTCTCTTCCTCCCTTCTCTCTGTCTCTGTCTCTCTCTCCCTCTCTGTCTGTCTCTCTCTCTCTCTCTCTCTCTCTCTCTCCCTTCCTCTTCTCAGGTTCCTGCTTGGTGGTCTCTCTCTCCGTCCACGAATGCGGTTGCGTGCTGACGAGGCAAGCTATACCTCCACACCCAAGACTCCTGGGTCAGCAACCCTCCCCTCATCCATCCTTTATTTATGTTCTAATAAAAAACGTCCTCGATGCCGTGAGGTTCTAGATGTGCGAATATGTAGATACCTTGTTTGTCTCCTCTTTCCTTCCCTTACCTAAGCTCCCTGCCTGCACTCAACTTCTTTCTTTTCTTTCCATTTCTGAAAACAATCACAACCAATGGAGTGTGTGTGTGTGTGTGTGTGTGTGTGTGTGCGCGCGCGCGCGCGTGTGCATGCGTGTGTACTATGACACAGCCGGTAGAGCACTGTCGCGTCACAGATAGAAGCTTGCGGGTTCGATTCCCAGTGGATGCGCTGTGAGCACAGTGGGCATGTTCTCATCAGTGGTCATACTCTAGTTGAGGTCAGTAAAAGGGCCCTTAGGGTAGGTCTAAGCTCACAATAACATTCTAATAATTGTGTTAATACATGGGATGAACAGAAACTATTAAAAGATCACAAATAAAAAGAACACTGTCAAGGTCTGTTTGACCGAAATAAAAGAGCAACAATTCTGGCAAGTGCTTGACAGTGTGTGGGATCCTTTTGTCTTTGTGCTTTGTTCGGTTGGCTGCCCTACACACTCCCCTGTCACCAGTCATTTGAGGTGTGCACTGGCCTTTTTCTTTAAAGATCAAAATTGAAATGTTAGTGAGTTTTCTGATTGGGGAGAAAAATAGTATCCCGATGAACACATTGCCGGCTGTTCAATAGTGAGGCAGCGAGATCATTTTCGTGACGGTTGGTTGCAACTGCTATAAGGGATCGTGGTCGCAAAATGATTTTGCCCCCCTCCTGGTTCAACAGTTTAACCCATTGTGTCCTGACCCTCGATTCGAGTTTCTGACACCAGATTATACAAATTCCTGACACCAGATTATAGCTGCAGCAACATTCTAGCTTTTGACGCTAGATTCTACACTAGTTTCCCACACTAGATTCTAGTTATTGACACTAAATCATAGTTTCTGAAGCTAGGATTTACTTTTTGACACTAGAATCTAGTTTCTGATGCTGGAATCGAGTTTTTTACACTAGATTCTATAGTTTCTGACACTAGATTATATCTGTGTTCCTGTGTCAATGATGCTAACATATTTCAAGCCAAGGACCCCCAGAATTATCCATATTTGGCTGCAGACCCCCCCCCCATCTGAAAACATGTTGTTCTCGGGGTTCCCCAGAAGCGAAAAATTGAGATAAAATGTTTGCTTCCAAAATAATGTATTCAGAGATTTGCAGCACATTTTCACAATTTTTCAAAAATAGCAGATCAACAAGCTCATGTCGCGCCACCGAGTGGCGCGACATGAGCTTGTTGATCTGCTATTTTGGTAACACTTTCTATGATCCCTACATTTATAATGCATTATGAGAGCATTTATAGTGCATTATAAATGCATTCATAATGCCTCATAACTACACTCATAAACAGACATAATGCTTTGTGATGCACTATATCAGTATTCATGAAACATTATAATGTCACTGTCATAATGAATTATAACAGCTTAAATTCCAAGGATTCTATGGATGTTCTTGAATACTTATGAAGACCACATCTATAATGCATGATGAGGGTTTATAATGCACTCTTGACTGACTGCTTATAATAGGTTATGAAAACCTACACATGCAATTCATGTGAACTGTAGTAATGACTTATGGCATGCTAATGGCCCATTCATTATCATGAGTTATCATTGCATGTGTTAAGTAAAGTGACATACATATGGATGCATCTATAATAATGCATAATCCATCATAATGCTTCATTGTAGGGACTAAGTAAAGTGTGATGCATTTACATGCATTTAAAATAATCTATGCTGCATCTTAAGTGATTATTCTGCAAGACACAATAATACAGTAATATGTAGGTGTTGTAAGAATGGAAACTGGAGGCACATGCATATTTAAAGAAAAATACCTAATAAATCTCTCATGTTTATTTAACAAATTTATTTATGTTTATTTAGCAAAGTTACATGCTTAAATGAATGAATCTCAGTATGGTTTGATATTAGGATATTAATGGACATCACAGAAGTGTAACAAGAAAGTTAATCATGGAATGTGCAAGACACATGTTCTGTCCAGCTTGCATCATAATTCATGGATTCGGAATTGCCTGAACGACTGGGCATAATACTCTGCATAAACAGAAATCACGACAACAGAAATTTGGTTTCAACAAATTAACACAAATGCATGACACCAAAACGATCTGTGTCCAAAATAGCATTTTATGATCACAGTGAGTTGGAATTAATCCTTAACATTTCTCACACAGTAGCAGCTTGGGCCTCATGCACTATCATTAAGCTAGCTTTAGCTGCTAAGTTAAGCTAACAAACTGCAAAGACAAAGCAGAACAAAACTTCAAACCAAGTACAACCACAATATTTTGGAGACACAAAGCCACCTTCTCCACAACCAAATATCTCCTGTTCAACATGCTACTGTATGTGTTTAAATCAACCTACTTTCTGATATCTGACCTGCAACAATACAAAACAAACACACAGGGTGAATCACATGTTCTGTCCAGGCTCCAGTACATGCTGTATTGTGGTACCAACCACAATACAGCATGTACTCAGGGTTGCCAGATCGTAATGGTAGTTTCAAGCCCCAAGCGCAACTTGAAACCAACCCACTTCAATAAACACCAGCCCATTGCCACCAGATTTGACAAAGATAAAATTAATATCTATATGTGCAGCTACAAGCCACCCATTGAATAGATGGGTGTCCTGCGCTATGTACACACAATATGCTGTTGTTGGATCAAACATAATGTCCAGTAACTTGGTTACTGGACAGGATACACCCAAGCTGGCTTGCGTGTATCTTTCCTTGTCAAAACCCGTACCATGTAATGCCTTTATCATTTTATATGGGTTTGTCCGATATGAGCTGTTTTTATAGACTTGGGTTGGTTTCAAGTTATGCTTGGGGCCGGATTTTTTGAAGGTGCTGCATTCTGATCTGGCAACCCTGAGTAGGACATATTGTGATTGATACAAGCAGGACAGAACAGGTCACTCAATGTCTGTGTTTAAACAGTCTTGTTGCAGGTCAGATATCAGACAGCGGGTTAATTTAGACACAAAGTAGCATATACTGTAACCAGGGAATATCTTGATAGTGGAAAAGGTGTCTATGTGTCTCCACAATGTTTCGGTTGTACTTAGTAATAATGTTGTGCTTAGAACTTGGCAGGTTAGCTTAGCAGCTAAAGCTAACTTACAATAGTGATAGTGACTGCAGGGGCCCAATGTGTATTATGGTGTTTATGTCCAGTCAGTCAGGTAATGAGGAAACCATATCCTGTATTGTGTGAATTACTGGACTGAACATGTGTCTTATACCTTGTGTGTTTAACTTTCTTGTTACAGCTCTGTGATTTCCAGTAAAATCCTAAAATCATACCACACTGAGATTCATTCATTTAAATGTTAACAGAGTATGATTTGCACCCATTGTGTGCGTGAGATTTATTTATTTTTTATTTTATTTTTTTTCTTTGAATATGCATATGCCTTCAGTTTCCATTCTTACAACACCTACATGTAACTGTATTATTGTGTCTTGCAGAGTAATCACTTAAGATGCAGCATAGATTATTTTAAATGCATGTAAATGCATCACACTTTACTTAGCCCCTACAATGAAGCATTATGATGAATTATGCATTATTATAGATGCATCCATATGTATGTCACTTTACTTAACACATGCAATGATGAGTCATGATACTGCATGGGCTATTATAGCATGCTATGAGTCGTTACTACAGTTGACTTGAGTTGTGTGTATAGGTAATCATAATGTATTTTAAGCAGTCAGTCAAGACTGCATTATAATGCCCTATGAGTGCCCTCATAATGCATTATAGATATGGTCTTCATAGGTATTCAAGAGCATCCATAGAATATTTGGACTCAAGTCATTATAATGCATTATATGTGACATTATAATGTTTTATGACTGTTGATATAGTGCATAAGAAAGCATTATGTGTGTTTATGAGTGTAGTTATAATGCATTATGAGCGCATTATAATGCATTATGAATGCCTTCATAATGCATTATAGATGTGGGTATCATAGAAAGTGTTACCGATATTTTAATCGAACAGATAAAACACCAAAACGCGTTTAGGACACTCCTGGTTCAACAGTTTAACTCCTGCTCCTCAACTGTGCCAATAGACCTTTAGTTAAGCCCCGCCCTCTCCTCAGTGTCCACCCAAGGCTAGGAAACTTTACAGCCGGGCTCATTCATTCCAATGTAAATATCATGGATTTACACAATAAATACTGGTTCATTTTTGGAAGCAGACCTTCAAAATCTCTTCCAAATCCATCAACAAGGCATGCCCTATGCAGTGGAAAGATGTGTGTGTGACATTTATTTTTTAAAACGTTTTTTTTTTTAATGTTTTATCTTATAGGAAAGATATTGGTGGAGAGGTTTGTCCATCACATGATGTGCTTAGCTGTGATTGGATCATAGCAGTTTGGGGAGGGGCTTACCTAAAGGTCTATTCAGCTCTGTTTGGGACTGTTTTTGGAATCTGTACGTCTCCAACATTCAAATCAAACAGAATAGCGAGAACACCCAGGCTTGATCGTACTCAACGAATCCAAGAGACTCACAGTAAACGTCCACGTTCCTGCTGATGTTGGTGTTTCCCAGAGCGTTGGTGACTTCACAGGACACAGGCTCCGTGAAGAAGGAGTGGTCCACCACGGCCTCGTACGTGTCCCCCGATACCTCTGGGATCACGCTGCCCCCCTTGGCCCACCTGAAATGGGTCACACCATGGCACACACACACACACGCACCCGTATCTGGGTTAAACAAATTCACCAAGGAGCAGCACGCCTCCCCCTTTTTTTTTTTCTTATTCCACAGGCACAGGTACAGTACGCTTCACAAGCCAACATGAGTCAAAGATGTGCTGCATTATTCACAGTTCTTCAGTTTCTTTCTTGACATTTAATGGGAACAAAATTTCAGGCTAACGTAGTCTAGGGTCTAGTCTGGGGGTTTTAATTGACAGGATTTGCATCTGGTGATGAAACAAATCAATATAATTAACACATTGGGAAGAGCCGTGGGAGCAGCAGCAGCTCCTATGTGAGATACGCAGTACAGTTTATATACCTGCATGATATTGAGCTGACAAGTTGAAAATCAGCGTGTGTTTTTGTTTACACGGCCTGGAGAGATGCCCTCCTGCACAGGCCTCACATGGACATCCTGTAGGAGACTTGGATCAGTGCCTTGGATCAGTCTGACAGCACATATTGATTTAGTGGAATGAAATTCCATTTGGTTGGTGGTCATATTTTAGTCATCTGAAATGGTTTATGGCGTTAGTTTACTTTCAGTCGACTACGTATCGCACAATTTTTGTTGATGGCGTTGTGATGTCAGATTTGACACTTTGGTTGGATTCTGGGAACAGGCCGATCTACAAGCTCACGTGGAGCTTGTAGATCGGCCTGTGTTTTAGAGAGCATCAAAACAGAAAATTACTTATAGGGACATTTCACTGTTTCTGCAAAAATAGATATACTGTATGTTATTGATATTTTGATATAGAGAACTCCCCTGGTGATCTTTATGCGTGTAATATATGGATTTATATATTTTAGATCTATCTGATCTGTCTATGATGTCATCAACACTACTTCCTGGACTACATGCTGTTTCACCAGAAAAGTGTCCTAAATCTTCTAATTTCCATTAACATATATTTAAAAAAAATAATAATTTAATTTTGTTTATGCATCACTATGCACTGTGCCATGGACTTGTACAAAATATTAAAAATGTGTGCAGATCTTTGAAAATACAGTATATGCATTTTTAAAGCAAACTTTAAAAAAAAAAAACTTAAATCCATAAGAGGGGTACTTGGGGACAACGATCGTTGTCTGTGCCAGCCAAATGTATATATCATTTTCTGGATCCTTCCTTACGGTGGAAAAAAAAAGTTTGAGAACTATGAGAACTAGCAGCACAGGCCTTTCAGAAAGACAGACGACAGTGGAGTAAAGACATGCATGCGTAGTTGCAGTTGAGCACTGAGCAGCAGGGGGTATCAACAAAGAATATGCTAAAGAAACGGAGTTGACGCAAGAAGGTGTTCCTGCGGAACTGCACCGCGTACTGTAAATGTGGCGGCTTGTTATGAATTCCTTGACGGCTTTGTCAACCGCGCTTCAGTCAACCACCTCCACCTTAAATTATTTAAGGAAACGTGTTCGACAGGGGCATGATTAGGCAGCGTGCAGCCTGCATGTATGCCTGGTATGGCAGTACTTGGGGGGGAAGAAAAAAGCAAGAGGCTTTTGCTCAAGTCGGCTATAAGGGACAAGATCATCTGAACGTTTCCGGCGTACGTACGCGCATGACATGATGCTACCATTCATTCAGAAGAAAAAACCTTGATCAAGTGGGACGAAATCTGGGTCACGATTGAAGGGGGGAAAAAAGGCGTCGCCTACGTCTAAGCTACTTGACGAGGCCATCATCAGCATGCACGGTGGGAAACGTTGCATGTTTTGGCCATTAGCATTGCTTTCACTGTCATCATATCACACACGCCCATCCAGCATGAAAACAGAGATCATGTGAGGCAGACAGTCATCTGAAGGCTCCCCTGGCGTACATATATCTCTTCAAACCCCAATCAGAAACTTCTCAGGGGAGTGTACTTCCATAGTTGGAAGCCACCCATGTGCGCCGCTCTCTCCCTCGCACCATACCGTGTATACGTCTGCCATGTAGTGGAGTCAGCCCCAACATGTTCCTGTTTCAGAAACAGAGGTGACCAATGTTGTCAGACTCGTGTTTGTCAGCCACATCTTCAAAGGGCACCGCCGTGGACGTTTGAACTCGTTTGATGCGAGACGTGTCGGGCGTCCCCCCCGCCCCCCACCGCTCTGACACGACATCTCTTGAGTACCATCGCGACAGGTCCTATTACCCTTGAAGACTTTGTCGTGCAGAAGGGACCAAGGGAGAGGAAGGGGGGTGGGTGTTGAAACCAGTTTAATTTATCTGAAATATTCATGTATATAATATTCTCGACGTGGGGTCCCGGGGATCTAGACATGAAGGTCTTTGAGAACCTCTGTGCTATAATAATGCTTAAAGCGATAGCAAAACAGGCTATAGATCATGAAATAAATACATTAAAAAGGGTTGTTTGTTTTGGCTGCTCGCTACACCGTGCGGCGACCGTGCGACAGCAACGTGGATGATGAAAGTCAAGCCCATATCAACTCCAAAATCAATCGCTTCATGGCCAGATGTCTCTCCGCTAGTTATCCTATCTGTTTCTGGGTTCCTGCCGCGGAAATGGAGACTGACTATTCTCAGCGAAGACTGACACACTATATCGCCGTCAGTCGCGTTCACAGATGCCGAGTTATCGTAACTTGACATCGATTTTGATTAAATGCCCTTCTCTCCCGCATCCATGTCAACGTAATATCCTCGCCGCTGTCACACGGTAAACCTCGTATCTGCAGTTACTCTATCTTTTTGACAAAACTGTGCTTTGTCGAGGCAAACACAGAAATGACACACAAAACGTGCATTTCTCTTAAACAGAACCACGCAGGACACTGTTTTTCCTGATCTAAACTATAATGAACTTTACATCGGATCCCTCCTCTGCTCCTTGATGCTGACAGCCTGCTGCTGGAGGTATCCGTTTTCTGCTATTTCTGGAGCAGCCGCTTCTACAACGCCCAGAATAATGAGCTCATTGGGAAAAGTAATCTAAGATTCCTTTGGTCAGCGGAGCTCCGATTAATGACAGCCTGTCATCATACGTTTATAATGTAATAATGAACTCGGGTCTTGTCATGAGAGGAGGAAGAGCCGTGCGGGCCGGTTGAAACAATACGGCGATTCTTGGAACGGAATCGAAAAAATGTCATTCAGACATAAACTCAGTCAGACCAGGGGCGGATCTAGGCATGGGCATGTTTTTTTTTTTCTGCTGATGGATGCTACTGTAGCCTTCATGGGTAACCCCTCCCTCTTGAATGAAATGTTTTCAAGAGGGAGTGGTTCAGGGCTCCGGAACAACCTTGGTTTTACCTTTTGCTTCATTTTTTCCGGGACGAATAAAAAAGAAACGCCAATAATTCACACACAGGCCTGTCAGCAAAGGCTCTGATTTACAGGGTGCTTACTAACGTCCATCCGGTCATGTTGCACGATCTACAAGTGTGCGTGTCTGTCACTGTGTGACGCGTTAGGAGTTTGCAGATCTGCTATGCATGACACTGGGATACTGACAACAAAAAAACACTTTAAAAATGATTTAAAGGATGTCTGCTGCACAAGTATCAGACTTACAGAACCTGGCGGTCATTTTGCACTATACTCAATAAAATAATATTTATTTATAGATGCCTTTTCCTTTTCTTCCTGTGCTAATTTAGTGCATTTGCAATGTTTCAGATGCCACAAACTTTTTTAAATCCATCTCCGCAGCAATTATTTGCAGCTCTTGATGAAAGAAACCATAATAACAGACCACTAAATATATCCTGAGTGACGGGCAGAGATGTGGTATCTCCATCATATCATATGGTGTGTGTAAATGATGGACAGATAAAGGCGTCCACCTGACAGCAGCCGGTATTATTATATTTAAAGGCCGAAGTTCACCCAAAATGTACATACATTTCTTCTGGCCTAGATCGATACGGTTTCATGCTGTGATTCGCTAAGGTTTCACAGCTCACAAACACGTCTCCATTGAAGGCCACTGAACTATAATTCGAATGAAGCGAGGCTGTGTGTGTGTGTGTATCATGATGCCTCGCGGTCGCGGATGATGTCGACGGCCTGACAGGTATCTGATTCTGCTATTTCTGGAGCGTGCAGTGCAGGCAACGCACCGCAATGGCCGGCAAAGTATTACTATGAGTAATGACTCATTTAACGTTCTTGTTCACGTATCCTCGCCGACAGGCGAGAAAACGTGTAGGTCGACTACTCCGAAAATGAGAGCGGAAATAACCTGTGTTCAAATGGATCCAATGTGTTTTTTTCTATTTAGTCACTGCAGCGCTTCTTAATACGATTCATTGCTTAGATATAAAATCTTGGACAGGCTTAACCACTTTAAATTAACCACTTTTAATTTTGATTTGTTCTGCTATTTTTTCTTCTTTTGTGTGACACTGTAATATGAGGTATGCAGAAGGTAACATGTAATACAGCGACTAAATACTGTATATAGCACTTTGTTAGGACTGGTGTCTGCCGCATGCTGCTTAGGTGCTAATATGTGACATAGCTGTAGCTGTTGTGTCTGTTCATCATGTTAATCAGCTACTATCAGCGTGCAACCAAGTGTAAAATTATTCAGAGTTCTAAATTGACTGTACTTAAACTAAAATTATGTCAATTAAAAACTAAACAAAAACATTCCTGATGACTAAAATATAGCTACAACTAAATGACTGAATCCAAATATCAACGCATGTACAAATACTCAAAAGTCAAAACATTGTGAGATCGAGTTTGTGGGTCTCTTGAGTGCCGTACAAATTTTTACTGAAATTGCTGTTGAGTGAAGACGGACACACTAAACAAACAAACATTTAGTTTGAAGAACACATTTGCCATTTCTGCTGCCATTCCAAGAAAAAATGTAGCAATGTATGCATTTTGATCTGAGAAAAACTCAACAAGGAACATACGATGCTTTCCTGAAACCGAGTGGCTCAAAAATAATCCACGGAATAAAGAGTTTCTACTGTAGTACGCCCACCCAACTGTCCATTTTGGCGCAGAAGGAATACAGGCTTCAAAGACTGCATTACTGAACGCGACGGTTCTCCATGTATTTGGCTGCAGACCCCCGGTCTGAATATAGGGCAAGGAAACCCCCTACAACAGTTGTTTTCAACCAGGCTAAATGATTGACAGTTGGTTAACCAGATCGAACTCTTTGAGGGCGTAAACATGAAACCATTTGGTTTCATGCTTACGCTCTCAAGAGTTAAGATATTCATCATCTGACCAAATCTACTCAACTAGAGGATGTAGAAGACTAATGGTTATTTTTAAGGGATCAAGCAGTCCACGAAGTGGACCTTGATCCCTTCTTGTTTTTGTCTCTTTTTTCCTCCTTCCACCAGAAATAGCTGTTCTGGCTGAACCGTGCAGTCGGTTTTCGCGAAAATTGGTAATCTGGTAGAGGGTGATGCCAAACGGTGATGATGCGAAGCCTGTGACCACTGGTCAAATGGTGGCGCTATAGCACTCAACTGAAATTGCAAACTTTAAACACTCATAACTCATGAACTGCTCGACTCTCAGAAATGTAACTTATATTCACTTATGCGTCTGCTTATGCCGAACAACTTTTGTATTCTTACTTTTGACCTCTGACCTTTAGATGAACCGCCATCTTGAATTATATGTAAAACAGTTAAAATGTCTCTTCTCCTACAATCTTTGATCAAAATGCATAACAATGACCTACACATGAACTTTGAAGCCATACAAACATGAAATGGGTGTGAATTTTGTTTTCAGTGAAAAAAATGATGTTTTTACGAGCCAATGAAAATTGCTTGTTTGTGAAAATTCTTCTATTATCCCTAATCTACACATGCAAAGTAATCTGTTTATGAGATTTTACAGTTTGGTAGAGGGGGATGCCAAATAGCAGCAAAACCAGTCTTACTCCAATTGCTCAAATGGGGGCGCTATAACAATTCTTTGAAACGGAAACATTTGAAAAACCATAACTCGGGCCTCGTTTGGCCAAAAATCATGGGACTTGTTTCTACATGTTCCTTGATTCATGTGGAACACATCTGTAACATTGACCGGTAAGCTCCACCCCCAGAGTGTCTGCCATTTTAAGCAGTTTGAAAAATGCTCATGCCTGATTTTCTGGCTGGATTTTTGATTTGCACAACAAATGTTTGTTGTACAAGCCGGTTTGCATTTTTTGTACACACCATCACTGTGTTTGTGTGTGGACGTAAAGTACTTCTGTGGCCTGCCGCACCGAGGACAGCCATCGTCAGTGTGTTAATCTCGCGTTAATTTTTTTGACGCCATTAACGCACGGCTGTGTTAACACGAGATTAATGCATTAATGCGTTAACGCATTAACGTGTTAACGCCAACACCTTTAATATATATAAATATATGTGGGTTTTTTTTTCAGGCTAGCTAGATTGCATTGCATTGTGGGTCCTTTAGGTCGTGGGCCGTGGTTTCAAAAAGGTTGGAAACCACTGCTATAAAGCACAAAGCACTGCATCGTTCTAATCTTTTCTGACTGAAATTCGAACAATTTAGCTGTATCATTCCAATTTCAAACTGTATCGTTCCATTTTTAGTCTGAGATTAGTAAACTGTATTGTTCTAATTTCACACTGTATCATTCCAATTTTACTCAGAGAGTAGTAAACTACATCGTTCCAATTTCAAGCTGTATTGTTCCAATATTAGTGAGAGATTATTAAACTATCATTTCAATTTTAAGATGTATCGTTCCAATTTTAGTCAGAGAATAGTACACTATATTGTTTCAATTACAAACTGTATCGTTCCATTTTTAGATTAGTAAACTGTATTGCGACAATTTCAAACTGTATCATTCCAATATTAGTCAGAGATTATTAAACTGTATCGTTCCAATTTTAAGCTGTATCGTTCCACTTTTAATTAGAGATTATTAAACTATCATTTCAATTCCAAGCTCTATTTTAATTATATTCCTCTGGTTGTACAACAATGGGAACTGATGTAGACACACACACACACCAGAGATGGAGCACTCATTAGAGCTGCATGGTGCTTGCTATACAAGCAGGTGTGAAAACCGTTTTGTACAACGCTATGTACCATGGTGTAGTTGCCAACGGGGTCGGGAGTTGGACGGAACGAGGGCGCCTGCTGGCTGAAGCCCATACTGCATCGCAGTGTGCAGTATGGGGGGGCCATACTGCACCGCAGTGTGCAGTGTGGGGGGGCCATACTGCACCGCAGTGCGCAGTGTGGGGGGGCCATACTGCACCGCAGTGCGCAGTGTGGGGGGGCCATACTGCACCGCAATGTGCAGTATGGGGGGGGCCATACTGCACCGCAGTGTGCAGTGTGGGGGGGCCATACTGCACCGCAGTGTGCAGTATGGGGGGGGGGGCATACTGTACTGCAGTATGGGGGGGGGCATACTGTACTGCAGTATGGGGGGGGCATACTGTACTGCAGTATGGGGGGGGGGGGCATACTGCACCGCAGTGTGCAGTATGGGGGGGGGCTGCGGGGGGCAAGTGACAATATGGGGGGGAGCTGCGGGGGGCAAGCGACAACGGCAACCACACTTTGCAATTTTTAAATTGCGAATATTCTAGTTTCCATTTGTCACTTTGACCACTAAGCTCCACCCTCTGACTGCTGAATTGTGCATATTGTTCATATTGCTTACTGCTTGGTGGCGTGTTGTTGGGTTGTTTCATTGATGACAACAACTAAGCAAATCATTGTGCCAGGATAGCTCAGTCGGTAGGGTGCCTGACTTCGGAACACAAGATTGAGGGTTCAAGTCCCACTGCTGACAATACAAAGTCTGAGTCTCCAAAAACCCTGCTGTGTTTCCACAATCACATGATGTATTTCTTCCATGTTTCTATGGCTTATTTGTGCATATTTAAGGAGCGGTAGTGGCTCAGAGGTAGAGTAACCGGATGGTAACCACAAGGTTGCCGGTTCGATCCCGGGCTCCTGCAGAGTTAGTGTCGATGTGTCCCTGTCCCACTGCCATCAGTGTATGAATGTGTGTGTGAATGGGTGAATGTGATGCACAATCTATGTAAAGCGCCTTGGATAAAGGCGCTATATAAATGCACCATTTACCATTTACCAAGCAGTCCACTGAATGTGTGTGTTGTTTCCAGTACGTCTTGTGTCTGTTGGGTAGCCTCATTGGTAGAGCGCATGACTTGGAAATGAGAGTTCCTGGGTTCAAATCCCGGCACGGACACCTAGTAATATGAGTCAATCATGCACAATCTCATGTGGTCTTCTACATCTAAGTTCATGGTTCTATGTGTAACCCAGGGTAAAACTCAATGTAATGGTGGTTGTCACCATTCGGCCATGTTGTGTTTTGTCACTATTCGGCCATGTTGTCACTAATGACAGTTCACAGCTCAGTTCACCACTCACTCACAGCTCACCAATCATTTACTCATTCACCAAATCAGTGGCCTTGTGGTTAGAGTGTCCGCCCTGAGACTGGGAGGCCGGGGTTCGATTCCCGGCCGGGTCATACCAAAGGCTCTAAAAACGGGATCCAATGCCTCCCTGCTTGGCACTCAGCATCAAGGGATGGATTGGGGGTAAGACCCTGTGTCATACTAGCGTCATGTCCAGAGGGTGTACTTGTACATCAAGCTGCCTCATGCTACAGAAACAGGAGATAGGCACCTGCCCTATGGGCCTCATGGCTGGGCAAGGCTGTTTGACTGTCACTATTCGGCCATGTTGTCACTAATGACAGTTCATAGCTCAGTTCACCACTCACTCACAGCTCACCAATCATTCACTCAGTCACACCAGATTACAATGTGAGTCAGTCTCACACATAATTACCTGATGTATTTCTGAAGTTCAGGCTCCCATGTTTCTATGGCTTATTTGTGCGTATTGTTCTTACTCCTTATTGCTGCTTGCTTGATCCCGTTTTATTGCTGCTTGCAGCTATATTTTATTATTATTTTTATATCTGACTGTTTTGTTTCTGCAATCCAGCATGGTATTGTGGACAAACAATACCAGGCTAAGAAGAAACTAGGCTAAGAAGTCTAGTTTTCAGTCTGTGGGGGCTAAAATGTCCTTGAATGGTGGTCCGTGGCTCAAAGTCTGAAGAAAGAAATGGGCCCTGGGATCAAAAAGGTTGAAAGACGTGTCAGTACTGGTCTCCGGCAGATAGGTTGGTTGACTATCACTGGCTTCAGATGTTGCGTTGGTCTGACTCGCGCACTACTAACCCTCTCCCTAACCCTAGCACCACGCAAAGCCGTGTATTCGGAGTAACGCAATGTCAGAGTCACGGGCAGTGCCCTCACATCAACTAAGGAAAACAATTATGTTGACCCTCGACTTCGGCTGAAGGCGTTAAATGCAAACTCGATTGAAGTTTCCTACAGAGAGAATGGCTAGCGCGAGTGCATTCACAATTTATATTTCTAGGAACAAAACGACCTTCATCTTTGATCTTAACCTTCATGGGTCGCACAACGTTGTAAAAGCAAAGCCTTTCAAGGAAATTGCAGAGTGGGATGTTTGAATAAATGAATACATTGTATGTATGTACAGTATGTACTGTACACACTATACAGTACAGTATATACGCTTTTATGCATACAAATGCACTATTTTTGTCATGGAATTAAAAATGTATCCCACTGGATTGCTGGGGGCGCAAGCAGGAATGCTGTGGAAAGAAATGACTCTGTCTGTGTGCATTACTTTATTAAAGGCAATAGAGGCAACTTCTTAGCCAAAAATCTAAATAAAGCAATTTTTGCCCTTTGTGCCTTTTTTAAAGTGGGGAACTGAGACCCACACTTTTTGACTTGAGAGCTACTTTCAAAATGATCGGCTCAACAAGATCTACACATCAACTACTACTACTACTACTTAATGTTTAAGAATAATTCACTTATAATGAAAAATGGAGGGGGAGAATTTGAAGGTTTTCTGGTATATGCTACTACTAGAGTTCTCAAACTCTGCCCGAACCCGAACAGGCCCGGCCCGACATTTTAGGGTCGGGCTCAGGCCTAAAATTTATGCTAATCAGTAGGGCCGGGTTGGGCTTAGGGCTCGCCATTGAATTATTTTATTTTGTTAAAAATAATAGTTCTGATCTGTCTGCCTGTGTATTTTATCGAGTATGAAGATGGTGCTGACTGGCATTTCACGTTTACTCTGTGTAGACCTCTAAAATTCTCACCCGACCAAGCCCGACCTGACCTGACATTTTAGGGAAGGGTTGGGCCTAAAAACTATGCTAATTAGTCGGGCCAGGCCGGGCTTTGGGCCTGATCAGTTAGGGCCAGGCCTTGATTTTCAGGCCCGTTGAGAACTCTAGCTACTACTGACGTTTGAAAACAGTATTTTGGGTTTGAGTTGACAGATGTTGAATTTAGTCTCTTGCACCCAAAACTATTTTCATTTTAACATTTCATTTTCATTTTAACGCTCTCAAGAGTTACAGGTTTATACATTTTAGGGGACTGTCATGTGATCCACCTGCATGGCCTGTGTGATCTACTGGTAGATCACCATCTACCTTTTGGGCACCCCTGCAATAGACTCCCAGGCTTGGTTTCGGTGAGGAGCTACATCGTTGTGTTTATTTTCGGTGTCTTATAAACCGTCACAGGGCAGTGGGTAAACAACTAGCGGAAGGCGGAGGAGTTCCCAGCGGGGGGGCATCAGTGAGAGACTATACTCACCAGGGCTAGTCTCTCCTCCTCTGCTCTCTACTCTGGAAGACTAATATTTTGAATGTGTGCTGTCTGTCGTACTTTGTTTGAGCACAGGCAGAGAGGCTGCTGCGCGCTGCGGGTCTATACGGTGTGTTTGGGAATGGTGTTGAAGGTTATGTTATTGGTTTAGCTGACACACACCAAGCCCTACGGGCCTTTATTTGATATCTCTCCGACATCTGATCTGGCATTGGTTTGTCGGACGGACGGAAAAATAGCAGCGAACAAATTCAGCCCTATCGCTGTGAGCAAGAATAGGCAATTTCGCTCAGACTGAACGCATACAGCAACAAGCGTTAATGTGCTCAATATCATGGAGCATTTAAAGATGGAGTGCTGTTTTTCTATTTTTATGTGTAATGATGCCTTTGTATTTAGGGTTTCTTCCTGGAGGCTAAAACCTTTCCAGTCAAATGTGCCAATGACAAAGGCTGTAATTTAGTGACATCACACATCAGCTCCTCCCCTAACTCCTCCTCCTTTACCATACAACTACAGCTGTGGGTGTGGCTTCAGTTCAGGTGGATCTCCACCCATCACCACCCACCAGGCAAACCAGGCATACTTAATGAGCTGTTGGGGAGTCCACATAAAAACATCATTTTAACCCTGTAAGGACCCTGTTGAGCATTTTCCGTTTTGTGATGTTTTGCATTTTCCTTTATAAAACACATTCATAAAGTGTCCAGCCACTAATGTTTGGTACCCTTTTTTTCAGGACAACCTCAGCTACAATAATAAACCATAATTAATTCACTTTTACATACTATAAAGGTAATTTGAACCAAAAACTACATGCAAAAACAAAAATCGGACCTTGTTTTTCAGGTTTATGGACTTGTAAAAATCACAAATATGATTATCAAAGAATTTTGGCTGTTGAGAAAGTCAGGATATGTGGTCTATAAGAATGTAAAATTATGAGATTCAAGAGAAATAAAGCCATAATTGCTTATTTTGAGCTGTTATTAGGTATATCTATGCCAGGCGTTTTTTTTACAGATCTTATATTAGTCCTTATATTCCACACTAAGAAGTATTTCATAGCTATATTTGGTATATTTTTGTTCAGCACAACCTAACCCATATGTCTCAACAATTATTTGTTTCAATTTTACCTAATATCAATGCATTTGACCCAGAAAGAGACAAAATAGACAAAAACGGATTTGAAAAATAAGGTTTATGGACTTGTAAAGATCACAAACATGCTTATCTGATCATATTGTCTGTTGAAAAGGTCAAGATATATTGTCTATATGAATATAGAATGATGGAATTCAAGTCAAATAAAGTCATTACTTATTTTGAGCTGGTATTGGGTTATGTTAGGCGTTTTTTTTTACAGATCTTTATATTTATGCCCTGAAACAATCTCTTGCCATGGCCAGACCAGGGTATAGCACTGAGCAGACATGCTTCTTCCTCCAGTACTCCTGGACATTTGACAGCTGATATCACCTGTATTTTGTCCCCTGGGCTTTGCTGATGGCGGCACACTTGTTTGTGTTCTCACACAAAATGTGCAAAACACTATGAGAGAAACAGATCAAACAGTTCGACCGGCTGGTAGGGCGTGGAGGTGTTGGTCCAATTGGCCTTTTTGGAGGAACTTGAACTGCTTCACAGGGCCGCTGTCCTTCTTGCCATCAGTCTCCCAAGCTGAGGGGTGGAGCTGACTGAGCTCTTGGCCTAGAATTGCAGATAATCACACCAATCAATAAGTAAATTCATGTGATTAGCTCCACACGTGACATGCATATCTAACAGTTGAATTCAACATTACAATAAATATACTAACCTCTGCATGCCCCCGCTGCCATGGCCTCTTTCTCTTGTGTCACCGCCACAGGTGAAGTGTCACCATCACTGCAGAAATGTAAAAACATTAGTACATGGTTTACAAAATAGGTTCCGTCACCGTCACTGGAAAAAATGTAAAAACAGTATTACATGATTCACAAAAGGGGTTCTGCCACCATCATATTACATGAAGCACCAATAAAAAAACAATGCAAAAACATCTGGTGCTCCGTGGCCAGTCTGTGCACGTGATAGATTATTATTATTACTGGTAATAGTGTATAAAAGTGAATTGTTACTCACTTCTCAGGCTCAGAAACGATATCAGCTAGTATCTGGCCTCAGTATGAAACTGCCCAGCCAGCTGCACTCCTCCTCTTCCTCCTCCTATATAATATGGAAACATATTGTAACAGTTTTGCTTCCAGCAGTGAGGACCATAATGTGTACAATGTTTCAATATGTGTCTGCTCACTCACACACACACACACACACACACACACACACTCTCTCACACACACACACACACACACACACACACACACACACACACACACACACACACACAGAGAAACAGACGGAGAAGAGAGAAGGGAAATCACTTACTCAGAATGTATCCATATTCAGCCATCAGGTCCAAGGCGACTTTGCCACGTAATATATTGGCAACGTCTTCTGTCGAGATGTCTGATTGCTCCTAAAAGTATGTTTGCGATACGGACGCCACTAGTCCACTGTGATTGTGATAACAACATGACGATGAAAAACAAACAAAGAACTAACACTAACACACTCTCCCTCCCTCACACACTATCGATCGATCTGTCTTTGTTTTGCGCATAACGCACGGGCAGATGCGCGCACACACACCCTCACATGTGTGTATTATATAAAAATAAATGTTGCATCGTGTGTTGTTCGTGTGTTGTGGCCAGGTTGTGGCTCTATTGTTGTGGCAGACCGGAAACAGAGTTACGTTTCACTCGACGCACGTAACCGTTAGGTGCGTTATGTGCGTTCACTTCATGGGGCCAGTCCAAGCTCTTCTACATAGAGTTTCTATTGACAATGGGGACAACCGGAAGTCACGGAATGCATTGGAGTCTATGGGCTGTGTCCCTGCCCCTCAATGTCGCAACTCTGGCCATGATAGAGTGTATATACACGGCGGATGGACGGTGGAGATTCTGAAGGAGGATTCGGCTACGTCACATCCCTACACGTCTACGACGTGGTAACTGCCTCCCACTAGCCAAATGCTGGCTAGCTAACTAGCTTTTTGACTCATCCTTGGTGTAAAAACCTTGTTTTGAAAAGCAATGGAACCGACGACACATCGAAGAAAAGAATAAACAAACACATGGATAAACAAACACATACGCACAGATTTTGCGTATTTGGACACGTGTACATATTTATGTCAACTTCAAAGGGTTATATTTATGTGAAAAAGTGGTCGATTCTCTTCAAACCAACGTTGGTTGGAATCTACAACAACTCCGGATTAAAATGAGACCACCCAGAAGTCCGACAGTGACGTCATCGTCACGCGACGTCGTGTCAAAGTGACGTAGGTCGGCGGACGCTCAGGAGCGTTCGTCGTCCTACCAGGGTTAACAAATACTGTACACCTTTTTGAGAAAATTCTCTCTCTTCATACAAAAATAATCTGATGATCATGATTTAAGTTGGAAAAAAAATCATGGCTCTCCATCTTTAAACAAAAAAAAAAAATCTTCCTCCTCATGTAGCAATAATACCTGATGATCATAGTTTAGGGTGGAAAGAAATCACAGCACTCATCTTTAATATATTCGAGTTAGAGTGACGTTTTTTACAAAACAAAATCTTAACACAAATGACTTTGTTATGACAAAGAAAGGTGCCACGCATGCCGTTTTAATGCCACTTTCCCTTTTGTTTTAGTGGTACTAATGCTGTAGATGCAACCGCACATTTACAGTACAAGTGGAGGACATTCGTGATGCATCGATGTGAGCCGCCGTGACGATTTAGGTGTTCCTTCTTACAGTAATGCATCTTTTTATTGCATTACATTTCCTCCTGTGATTTGTCACGGCTCCGCCTTTCAGTGAGTTCAGGATAAGTAGCGCGGCAGCAACACGTCTCACTGTAAATGGCAGAAGTTATTGCGCTGAAAACTCCATTACATAAATACCAAAAGACACTAATCATACTTTGGCAACAGGGTATACGCGCTGTTTTGCTTTTCAAACGGCCTTCCATTAATCTGTGAAGTTAAGAAGGATGTATTAAATCAGTCATGTTTGTATTGTTGCTCTGTGCTTGTTTCATTTGTTCTATTTAAGTTACAAGCTATACAGTGTGTTCTTCTTCTTTATCGACAGTGCGATACTGAAGCAGAATAATAGCAGCATCTCATTCATTCAGAAAAAAAAGGACCACACATTCACTATCAAACACCGTGTAACAAATGGACCTGTAGACATCTGGAGTGTTTTCCACAGTCAACCACAATACATTTTTCCCCTTTCTTTATATGTAATAAAATATGGACAGAGATTGATCATTATATCCTCAGGCTGTAACCGTGACACAGCTAGGACCCGCAGATTCGAATCATTATATCCTGAGCTGTCAGACACAAGCATAGCGACCACCCGCAGATTCGAATCCGGAAAAAAAAAGTAATTAATCCGCAACCACCATGGCCAAAATAATAGACTGCTTCTGAGTGGGCATCAAATCGGCGAAATCACATTAATCCAAATGTCACCGTATTCAATCTAACAGGCACGGCTCAATCTGTGCGAAAAAAAAGAACTCAAGCCTGTAGGTGGGTCATAAAACTGCATATCCCTTTGTTATCTCTTTTTTTTTTGTTAAGAACTACTTCATCGGCCAAACATACAGTATAAGCAACTCAGATATAGCTCTAATGAACACACCCAACGCTAGTCATTCATCAAAAGGTCTTTTTTTTATTCCCCGAGTGCAACGGCACACTGAGTAATGTACTGCATGGAGAGCAATGAGGACAGAGACCATCACTGGTCCAGTGGTGGAGAAGAACAAAGTACATTTAGTCACTATACTTAAGTACATTTTGGAAGTACATATCTTTTAACTTTACTGGCGTATGTCCAGGGGCTTTTTTGCCATTAGGCAGACTAGGCAGTTGCCTGGGGCGCCATGAGGGGGGGGGGGGGGGGGGGGGGGGGGGCACCGGGGCGACCACCAGACATGCTTTAAAAGGATCCCATGCTAATAAGCCTCATATGAATACATATTATAGCTGTCCTCTATGACTAGAATTGAACATTTAAAACACATATAATATGTTCTTTAGTTTACAAATAGTTCATATTTTTCTCTCTTTCTCTATTGTACTACTCATTTAAAAATAGCGAATCTACAAGCTCACAATGTGTTGTGGTGCAGTGCATTGTGAGCTTGTGGATTGGTTACTTGCATTATTGAGACTTTTTTTTCCCAACATTGCATAAAATTGGAACATTGGAAGACAAAGAGATATGGAATGGAACAATAGCTGTGTCTGGTGTGCGGGTCGTTTCCCGGTGGAGTGCAGTGCTGTACTGTAGCACAGAATGTTGGTTTATGGGCCCATCAAACTTTTTACGAGCTGCTCTATTGTAAGCGTGTTTACCTGCAGCGCGCTTTTAACTGACTTTAAGACCGCTCTTATGCGAATATGACTACCGCTCAGAGTTACGTTATTTATTCATGGTGCACTTGTGCACACTTTGCGTTTCTTTCCTATCATCCATTTAACACTTTAACCGCCATCTGCGGACAAATTAATTATTCCGCCATTGCTGATACATGAAGTGGATTTCACCGGTGAAAAAAAGCCCTACAAAAACGCAATTTGGAAAAGTAATACGAGATAAATGCGTTTTTCTAATTCTGATAATGTTGAGTCGGCAAGTGCTAGTATTGATGCCTAAAGGTCCTTTCAAATGAGCTTTGATTCAACACACCAGTAGATCATTTTCAACAAGACCTTTATTTATGCTTGAGATGCGGATCTGGAGCAGTCCTAGCGTTGCGACAACAGCATTCATCTGAAAGGACCTGAAGTGTTGTGCATGTGTAGAGCTGTCAACGGCTAGCATGATAAAACTGTCCGCATGCTTCAGACAATAAACATTTAGACGTCTTACAGTATATAATTAATGCTATTCAATATATCCATCTTCCAGGCTGATCATGATTAATTCACAGTATCACATTGTGATAAACGACCAGACCGGAAACAAAGAAAAGCTAACCATTTACAGATTTTTTTATGCATGTGCGTGCATATACAGTATATATAAATACGACTACAATAGGCCTATTTATGTTATGCTATAGTGTTCATTTATTCATTCTTAATTTATTCTGGCACCCCCAAATGGAATAAGTCTAGACATATGAAGGTCCCGCAGGACACTGAGCTAACATCTGTTGTATTCTATTGTGTGTTTCTCTCCTCCCACTGTGTGTACTGTACGCACATACAGTACACGCACGCACGCGCGCACGCACGCACACAAACAAACACACATACACGCATATGCATGCACGTACGCACACAGTTTCTTAGAGAGTACCAGTCCCAGTAGGTAGGCTACATTTACTTGTACTGTACAATTTTGAGATATTTGTATTACAGTATTTCCGATTTCCAATACTTTTAACTTCTACTCTACACCATCTCAGATCCAGATGTTGTAATTTCGCTCCGCTACGCCTTTCCTGAGCCTGACGAACGTTTTGTTTTCATGATTTGTTGACAACAACAAAGTTCTGGTCTGTCTGCAGGACGAAGAACGTGTCTGTCTATGTGTAGGGGAAAAGGACACAAAATATAGCTATATATCTATTTCGATTTTTGGCTAAAGAGTTGCCTTTAACAACATTTTCATGTCAATGCTGTTGTGTTTTTACTCACGTACACATTTTGAATTCTAACAGAGTACTTCTTTTCAACCTATGTTCATATTTGGACGCTAATGTTCCAAGATAAAATGCCACCACTTTTCTCTACTCAGTGTCTCATATAAAGGGCTCTTACTGTAGCAGTTCAGGAACCATATGACTCAGACTTAGTGCTGTTATATGAAGATGGGTTTAAATGGTCCTTAAAGAAAAAACATTATTTCCACCACTGTGCGCATGAGAATGCACATGCACATGCACATGCATACACATACGCACGCAAACAGATAAACACAAACTCTCTGTGTTGTCTGCTGAGAGTCGGGACAAATGGAGAAACAAACAGGGACCAGATGACGATTTCAAGTCTTGGTTTAGCACAACAACTGTTACTGCAGAATTAATCTGTCAACATGTGAACACACGCTCACATACACACATGCACTCACTCACGCAGGCATACGCAGGCACCATGCAACTGTCAATGCCAAATGTCAAAGAGTCTGTTAATCTGTCACATTCACATTAACACACACGCCGGATGCACCGCGTCATAGAGCGACAACCCTATTTGCAATGTCAAAAAAAAAATAACTCAAGCACAGGCACAGGCACGCACCCATGCCTGCGCGCATGCACAGGAGTGTGTGCACCATACGTATGCACCAGCTTGTTTAGCTCAGGGGTCCTTGAGCTAAATGATAGTTCTCAGAATTAAATTAACTACCAACGAGCCTCTAACTAAAACTAAACTAAACCGGCCGGCCCAGAGTGTCACAAGGAGGTCACAATGCAAAAGGACAAGAGGACACTGGAGCAACATGGACAGTTGAGGCATTTTATTAGATGCCAATAAACAGACCTCCAAAGGTCTTCAGGGTCATGATGAAGAATATGAGGTCAAAGCGTTGGTCGTTTAGACCTCAAATGGTCTTCACTTTGATTTTACAATATAAAGTGGGGGTTCCAGGGATAGAAATGCCAATGAATAGAAGACCATAGGCTAATTCAGGTCAAACCTATGGCCCTTGAAATGAAAATGGTTGAAAGTCACAGCTAGAGCTGCACAAATGCGATATATTGTCTTTTTTCTTGTGAAAATGCTCCCATTTCTGAAATGCTTCACGTACTTGTGTACAGTAGGCATGTTTGATCCTCACAAGTATAATAATACAAACACTCATGCTCAAGACGACACGCACACATGCACACACACATAACACACAACACAGGACACCCTGCTTTCGGCGGGGGGAACTCCGGGTTGCCAGAAAACAAACAGAGGAACAGGTTTGTGTCCGTACGGGGAGGATTTCTGCACAATTGTGTTGAACATCAAACGGATGACAAGCCAAGCCTAACCGGCTCAGCCCAGCCGCTCATTAGACGCCGCCGGAAAAGTGACAAATGAGGAAACGAGAGGCGACAGCTCCATTCCAAAATAAAAAGCACTCAGCAGCGGCAAAGAGCTCCAGGTGCCAACGCCGTCGCGGCCTCCCATGGGGATGAAATGTGGACCTGTTTGGAAGAGACATCGACTCATCTCTCCTCCCTGTGCCCACATTATTCTCTCCCTCTCTCTCTGTCTGTCTCTGGATGAGACATCGACTCATCTCTCCTCTCTATGCTTGCGCGTTACTCTCTGTCTCTGTCTCGATCTGCTTCTCCTTTCGTTTCTGTCTCCGTCTCTTCTCTATACCCCTATGCATTAATCTCTTTCTCTCTCTCCCTTTCCTCTTTCTCTTTCCTCCTCTCCCTCTGTCTGTCCGTCTGTCTGTCTGTCTTTCTGTCTGTCTCACTCTGTCTTAGTCACCCTGCCTCCCTCGCTCTCTCTCTCCTTCTCTCTGACTGTCTTAAGAGTTACTCTCAGTGTTGCCAACTGCCCAAAATAAAAAATGCACTAGTGGCACTTCCAAAAATGCACTAGAATGCGCTAGAGCAGTGGTTTTCAACCATTTTCATACTAGGGCCCACTAGTTAATCTGCGTTTGAACCATGGAGGACCACCGTTTGAGGTTGAGTTTAGTCTCTCGGACTAATTTAGGAGACATAGCTGGCAAAATCTTTGGTCAAAATAGCAATTCTTCTACATTTTCTAAATGTGTAGATTCTTGGAAATTAGGTAATTCAGATGTTTAAATATAATTTAACTCTTGAGAGCATACAAACCTTTTTATGCTCTCAAGAGTTACAGATCTGTAAGGGCGCATTTGGTGGTAGGAAGAAAGGAGGACCATGATTGGAAGAGAAATGGTGAAAAACGAGGGTTTTATCTCTGCCGCCTGTCAATCAATTTCGCCCCAACTCACCAGCAAAAAAAATAGATTTTCCGCCAGGAGTTTTTCACTAATTTTGGCACTATAGGGGTGTCTGGAAAAAAGCTAAATATAGCGACAAATGTGCCAAGTTGGCAACACTGGTTACTCTATCTCTCTCTCTCAACCCCCCTCCTCCCTCTCGTTCTCTGACGGCACACATCTCCTTGTATCTTTTGACTCCATGCCACTGTTCTTCTATCGTGCGGTGCTTGTCTATTTCTGTTTCACAGTTTTCTTGCATCCCTCCTATTCCACCTGTCACTTCGTTTTTGTAGTATTTTAGTTTTTTTCTTAAAACCATGACCCAATGAACTGGCTTCTGGGCTGAGTGCATATGGCAACAACTAACAAGACAAGCTTGCGTTTGAGAAAAGCACGCACAATCAAATTAATTGCCTCTACTAAATTCGTAAACAACTAAATCTGCAATACTTGCACGTGTTTGTGGGTGTGAGAGACCTCTCTCTCTCCTCCCTCGCACGCACTCACAGACGCAGGTAAAAATCGACCCCTACGGGTCAATTTGTACACGCTCAGCGTTAAATGACCGTAGGATTCTGCTGTGTGCGTTGCTAATGCGAACCGAGCCGCCCCCCCGTCGAGCATCTCTCTCCGAAGCCCTTTCAGCGGGAGTGCCACATCTCGCTTTCAAAACCACACCTGAAGGATGCATGAATGATGCACAAAAAATGCTGGGCAACGATCCGCCCGGCGTCGATGTCCGATAGGTCACGTCCATCATCCGACAGGAGAGAGAGGGAGAGAGAGAGAGAGAGAGAGAGAGGGAGAGAGAGAGCAGAGAGACAGAGCCTGAGCTGATCTCATGGAGCATTTAATTTGCTGTCGGGCAAAAAGCTTGTTTTTAGCTTATGAATCTGATACAGCTTTTGTGCCAGGGAAAGAAATAAATCCTTATTATAAAATTAATTGTTCCGAATCTGTAGCTTGGTAGACTACAGATAACCAACACATACCGGTAAACATTGCCAGATACCGATGTGTGGCCGATATATCATGTATCCCTGCTGAAAATTAACATAGTATGAGGTTTCCACAGAACAGACACCATATGCTTTCATCATAAGAATATTGCACAACAAAGGTACAAGCATGTACAGTAGACTTGTCTATTACTTGTCTACTATGCCATTTACAAGGTTTCCTCCCAGTTTACATTCAACAGCAACGCCTACAGTATGTCACCTACTGTATCTACACCTATGTCATGTGACTTGGGCGGCCTAATGCCTATATTACACCATAATGCAACTAAGACTAAAAAGCATTAACAGTGGTATGCATTATCCTAATATTAACAACTAATGTTAAAGGTAATATAGGCAACATTTTAGCCAAAAATCAACATAGATAATGCTATAAATTTTTTTACTTTCCCCCCCTCTATGTTGCTTCTACTTTTGATGCTGCAGCTGTTTCCCTACAGACAAACAATTGCTTCGCCCTGCAGTCAAGTACTTTTTTGTTGTCAACAAATCATGAAAAAAAAAAAAACATTCGCCGGGCTCAGGAAAGGCAGGGCTTGTGTGGGGTGAGGCAGCGTTTTATCCAATCACAGCACCGCGGTGTCCAGCAGTTTTGTAATGAGCCAATAGAGTGGAGGTGAGGTGGAGTTAGATTCTGTTTTTAAAAACAGTGTTTGTACTCACCAAAGTTGCCTCTATTACCTTTAAGATAGAGCTGCTTTTCGAATGTAATGCTAAGATGTACAGTAGCTGTAGCTGCTTTCCTTGGTACACATTCATTCCACATCACCTCGCACCCGTCGGTTGCGTTCAAGTTTCAAACGCTGTGTTGTGTTGTTGTTTTCCCACAGGGGAGCACTTTTCAGGTGATCAATAATGTGCTCAGCCAAGAGAGCATTACAGAGACACTGAGGACGCTGAGCAATGAGCCTGTTGGCATGGAAGCACTGGTGACTCTAACAGGCACAGTCTTTACACTGAAATGGTATTTTGGTTTTAGTTGCATATTTGTCATCTGAAAGGTTTTGGTCTAAGGTCTAGTTTAAGTCGACTAAATGCCATAAGATTTTAGTTGACCAAATCTAGAGCTGATTTAGTCGACTAAAATTCTGTTGACATGCCCTTTGGATGTGTGTCGAAATACAGCCAAACATGAAGTGACTTATTTCTACTGTATATCTCCTCCTCTAGTCTCTCCCTGGAAGTTTAGACTAGTTTGAATTTGTCAACACATTTGTCAATATACTGTATATCAATATACTGTATATATTGTATATATTGTATCATATGTAATATATATTGTGTATATGTAAATATTGTATCATATCATTTGACTTTGTATTATATTGATTTGTAATGTGAAGAATCGGTATCGAATGTGTATCGAATCGCCAATAATAGTAAGCACGTATTGCATTATATTCAGCAATTTAAAGAAGAAACACATCCTGGGTTCAAATACAATCCACCTATATGCCAGGTCACCGTTTTTACTTATTTATATCCATTCTAATAGATTTTCCATTAAAAAACGCAGTATCCATGTGTTTCACATATTTAATGTTTTTGCTAAATATAGTAGTTACTGTATCGATTTTAGATCACTGAATCCAACCGTATGGCCAGAATGAACCAATATTGTCCATGTATCATACCGATGTACCGTGATACGCATCGAAACGCTGTTAAAATGTATCGTTACAGCCCTATTATTTAGACTTCGTTTTGGTCATTATATCTTAGCTTTGGTTTGGTTTGTATTTTTAAGAGAAAAATGCGTTTTAGTTTTAGTAAATTAAGAGGTATGGCCTCCACAGGCAGGCGTGCATTCATTCCTAAGCCATTAGCAGGCTCTCTCCTTTTACACATAGCGTCTCTAAACCTTCCACATGACTTCACGCCCGTCGGCTGCATTCAGGTTTCAAGAGCTCTCGGGTTCTTTTCATTTCACGCGGCGACGGCGGGGGAGGAGGGGGAGGAGGAGGAGGGAAAAGGGCACTTTTCAGGTGATCAATAATGTGCTCAGCCAAGAGAGCATTATAAAGACACTGAGGAATGAGCCCGTTGGCATGGAAGTATTAAATTGAAGCCGTGACACGCTGAGTGATGGCGCCCCGCGCACGGCGGAAGTAAAGGGTGGAAAGCGGGGGGAGGGTTTCTTAACGCAGCGGTTGAGCGTCGCCTGGGGTGACCAGATGTCCCGCTTTTTTGGCGTGGGACAGACTTTTCAGGGGTCACACAAATTGTCCCACATTGTAATAGACAGGCATCAGTGTTCAAATAGTCTGGCTAAAGCCAGAACAAATTGGCTGTTGGAAAAAAAAATGCCTGTCAGCAGATTGGTCTGGAATAGCTCAATTGTACAACTATTTCCTACTCCTGAAAATTGGGGTGGCCAATCAGGACACAGTATGTAAACATACATGTCATAATTGGCATACATGTCAGGAAATGGTTGTACAATTGAGCTATTCCAGACCAATCTGCTAACAGGCATTTTTTTTGCCAACAGCTGAGTTGGTCTGGCTTTAGCCAGGCTAGTGCTCAAATGCCATAATAGTTGGCTTTTTGCTGTATATATTTTCCTGCTATAGAGGTGTTTTTTTAAGTCTGTTAAAATTAAGTATTCGCCTGGTGTCGCTCTGTTTCCATCCTCACTCCAGAGGGGCCCGCATTGCATGCTCTGTGATATCAAAAAATAGCTGATCTACAAGCTCAAACGTTTTGAGCTTGTAGATCACCTATTTTTTGCTGTATTTCAATTGAAATCCTGATTTTTTTTTTTGTAATATGGCATTAAGATCTTGATAATTTGCTAACCACGTCGGCCATTACATGGCTTGAATGAATGCTCCAATGAGAATCCAGAGTTCTGGTCACATGAGCGGTTACATATGTCACAACAACGGAGCACTCCACTCAACAACAGACCTCCTAGCACCGGACGAACGTAGCCTACACAACTCAAGATAAATAAAAGCAGCGTTGTTAGGTACCATTTCTAGATATTTATTAATGTATTGAGCCATGTCATAAGCGGGATAATACCCTTTGAACCGGTGAGTTGGGCGTTATCCCTTACTTGTCCCACACATGCACACTTCTGTCCCTAAAAATTGAACAGTTTGCGCTTGGTCACCCTGGCGTCACGGCTGCTTGTTTTCCCCCCTGCTCTCACCGGCCAATTCCTGCACACTCTCTCACTCCTGGTATAGGGAAATAAAAATCTTTACGTTTCCTGCGGTGGTAGAAAGCACTCATCAGCAGACAGCAGCAGGCCAGGGCCCTCTCTCTCTCTCTCTCTCTCTCTCTCTCTCTCTGTCAACAGCTTATGTGGAGGAGAGACCACTTGTTTACGGGCCGATCGATAGGTAGAGTCTGAGTGCAGATCTACTGTCGTATGACCCCACCAAGACTGCCGACTAAATAACCCACACGCAGGCTCATTATCACCGGGATATCAAGTGTTATACGGAAAGTCGTATCTATGCGGAAACACACCCCGGCATGGAAGGAAATTAGGAAAAAACAGCAATATCGATTCACGAAGGAAGAGAACGTCTTCCTTCCCTGTTTATTGCCCCCCGCACGCATGCAGCCCTATATGACTGTTTAGCAAAAACAACAAGAACAATCGCGGTCAGCGTATTTGCTTGCAATCAAAAGTAATGGTGCATCTTTGTTTGCGTATATGGCTGCTGCCGCAGCCATATACAATAAAATATATACGGCCGCCACGTCAAAACAACGCTAATGCCTTCATGCGTGCGTGCCTTTGATATTTACCGAGGAGGAGGTGGGAGAGGGAGGGAGGTTGGGAGGGAGAAAGGAGGAATCCCCTCGCCTCTTGTTACGCGACGCTAAAATAGATACAGCGTGGATGAAGCTGTCGAGCTGTGGTTAAACACCAGCGTGCAATTTGCAAGGCGCGAGCCGAGCATAATAAACAATCCCATCATTAATTACATAGAGCCCACCCCCTCCCCCTCACCACCCCCCTGTTAGGAAGGCACAGGCAAGTGTTTGGAAAGTTCCTCTTTGCAGTATAATGACGTTCATTCAAGTCATGTTCTTAAATAGAAATGTTTACATTTGCAAACTTGTTGTTGTGAAATGGGACATTCTGCAAAACGCCTATGTTCTACTTTGGGTAGTTTAGAGGGGAATTTCACCCATTTTCAAGACTTTTTTTTCTTTTCCAAGACGTTTTTCTGAGAGCGTACAAATGTGAACCAAATTGAGCCTAACCGATCCATTCGGTTCACATCTCAGAAAAATAGGTCCTAAAAGAAAATCATTAGCATGGTGAAACACAACATGTGTCACCAAGTTCTGGTTCACCATGTATACTATAGTATAGTATGTATAGTATGGTATGGTATGGTATGGTATGGTATGGTATGGTATGGTATGGTATGGTATGGTATGGTATGGTATAGTATAGTATAGTATAGTATAGTATAGTATAGTATAGTATAGTATTTATTAAAATGTAATTTTATGAGGGAACCCCCATGGGTTCATAAAGTATGCCTGGCTTGCCTGGGAGCCACACCCACAGTTGTTGTTTTTTGTAAAGGGGAAGGGGTTTGGGGAGCGAGTGATGTTGTGATGTCACCAAATCACTTTTTTTTTTATTGGCACGTTTGAATGTCAAGGATTCAGCCCCCAAGAAGAAACAAACGTACATAGGGAGACATAACCAGCACACCAAGTGGTCTAATGAAGTAGTATACTGTCACCTCATAAACAGACAAGGAAAACATGAAAAAACACATAAAGCAGTCCAGTCCAACAAACGTAAGTACATTTTCCAGCCACGCTCTTTAGCACTCATTTCAACCATACTGTCTGTCTATATCCATATGAATCATGATACATGATCTGGTAGAAAATGTTGGTACGTTAGTTCAAACCAGGCACCCTGAAGGCATGCAGCAGAGGCCTATGCTGTACTTATAACACATAAAAGGAATTTGGCTCTGTGCTTGCTGAAACCGCACAATTTCTCGGCAGACAGACACACTCGACGCAACTCAACGCTTTGAATGCCGAGTGTCAGAACATTGTTCTGTTCCAACGACCTTGACGGCGAACGAGAGTTTCTCTGACGGGAAAGACGTCTGAAATAGCGCCTTGAGATGAAGCGCTATGTGTATTCACTTAAAGACAAAATGAAAGACAAGTCTGATGACTCAAATCTCAACAACTGACGACAGTCAGTACACATGACGCCTGCACCTATCCACTTAAAACAGGCAGAATGTCCACGTTGTATATCGTTCAGCTGTAATCAAAGTCAGTGGGAGGGGCCTTTTTTACAAAAAAAAGACGCAAAAAACAAACCGGATGTCCACACCACCCCAAATTTTACATGTCAAGGGTGTTTCATTTAATCATTGGAGACATTTATTGCAAAAACATGATTGTAATGTGATCTATTACAGTGGTGTTCAAACTTTTTCGCACCAGGGCTCACTATTTCTTCAGCATTTCAGTCACGGACCAGCATTTTTTCTGTATGTCAGTCGGTAAGGTTTATTGCTCATCATTTTGGGCAACCTTGACATGAAAGCATTTGAGAACCAATGCCATACATAGTAAAACATATGACATAAGACATGTATGGAATCAGTTTGTCGGTCAAAAAGGCTTAAAGGGTTATTCCACCCATCTTCTAAATGTTGTGTTAATGATTTTTTCAGACTTCCATTTTTAGGAAATACAGAATTAGGGGAACTTTTTTATCATGTCCACACAACGGTACTGTATATTAATGACATATTAAAATGTTGAAAATGGGTGGAGTTCCCCTTTAACGGTGAGACGTTGTGTCCTGTCTCTCAGCAGATAGAGGTGCCCCCGGCCTTGAACGAGGCTCTTTAGCCACCTCTCACTCCGGCAGTGAGCGCCTGGCGTTGAGCTATATACGGGACAGCTCCCGTGTGCCAGCGTATAGTGTAATTACCTAAAATACAGAACGAATCATGGCTTTGCTGAACAAGCATAAAGCAGCACATTATGCAAAGCGTTCTCCCGACACCAAGAGAGGTTGTTGGTGCGCTCGGTGGAGGGGAGATCTCCCTCCCTGCCCATATGGGAGCGTATATACTGTACGTGGCCACCCCTGTGACGTCACTTCATGTGATGAGGACATCCATGATGCATGACCTTGTTATACTTCTGGGTCAAAAATAAAGTGAAATATAAATATAAAATAAATATAGCTGTGCACACTGTATGTATTAACTACAACTAACAACAAACTAAACAAAAAAAGAGGAGGTACTACAGTATTGGCGAAATTACGGCATTTTAGGATAAATTGACAAGTTAACAGACCTCTCATCACTCTAGTGAATAATGATTTGTCATACAGTATATCTCGCTTTAGTTAAGGTATATTTTAAGAAAATAGGCTGTGCTGTGATGCAGTGGTTAGCCAGGTTAGCTGTAGGCCTATGTTTGGAACTTGCAGAGCTCTAGCCAGCACGAGGAGCGAGATCACAGCGTGTCACTACTCTCTTCCTACAGCACACTAGGAGGTATTTCCATGACCTGCTGGTAGCGCAGGCAGACAGACAGGCAGGCAGGCAAAAAAACAAAATCCTGCCCTTTTAACCCACAGCCTGGTGGACCCTGTATATGGCACATATAAATAAAACATTGTTAAGTTGATGGAAACAAGAAATAAGAGAGTGAAATGATGTGTTTCTTGCAAAAGCAATACAGCAATTTCGTGGGATGTTTGATTTGATAGATAACTTTTCCGTCGACTCCCCTGCATGCTCTTTCTTTGGTAGGTTTATGCGTGGATGTGTGCTGTTTTTCTGAGTGTTTTGTGAGACTGATTGCTATATCGACGCTCCACTCTCTTTCCCTCGACGCCTCTGGCCACATGCACCTATTTATGCACTTCATAACTTTTTATTCATTTACGGAATTACTCATTTCGAAGTGGTATATTTTATGTTTTAAAGCATCTGTTTGTTAGGGTTGTTTTTTTTAGCTTCTAGCCTCAGGCATGCTGTATAGCATTATTGCCCTTGTCCTCTTTTGTTGTGTTTTAACCATCTTGATGTAACTATGGGTATTATGCTTGTAGAAGTTATAACTATAGCTGCTTTCCCCAAGGGCATTAATAAAGTATATCTGTCTCGCACGGGGAGCTGTTATCTCTCGTAATGTTTTAGCAGCTACAAATTGTACGAGGATGCTTTGCTGCCTTTTCAGGTAGTAAATAAATGAAGTATATTGTGGGAAAACATTGGCCTATTAGATAGAGATAAACTAATACTTACTTTGCCAGTGTCGGTTCTATACTTGGCCCGCTATAGTTTTCCTTGGTACAACACATCTCTTTTGGAAAATACGCAGATTGTGTAAAAACGCCATGCATATTGTGACATGTAGTGATGCATTCTGACAGATTGTGAGCTTTAATATCATTTTAATATAATGCAAACTGTAAATATTGAGGTGGCGCGTGTTATTTTCAAATCTATCAGAACCCAAGAATGCATGTCTGTGATTTCACAACAGTGCTGTATTTATTTACATTGCTTTTTAAACTATGAATACATTACCCTGATACTTTTCTTTCCTGTGTCTTTTCTGCTTTGAGGAAAAACCTATGTTTCTATATCAGTGGTTCTCAAACTCTTTCATGTGAAGGACGAAAAAATATGCAAAGACTTTGTAGTCTTTGTTTTTACTGCAAGTCTAATGAGAGATGACACAAGGAGTATTTTGTCATACAGCCTTTTTTATGAAGGCATTGTGAATGTGTTGTGACGTGAATTGTTATTACTAAACACGTCTTTGTGGTTGGACAGGTGGTAATGTGCGTCTCGGCTGCCCACAAATAGACACGCCACACACATTAGCTGACTTAGTTGCACGTCCCTGCAAGACGCAGACAGTAAATACTTCACAGTATATTGCATGTGACAAGACATGTGACGCCGCAACAAAAGTCTGCAAACAGCATATGTCACTACAAGCCACCCAACCTTCAGAATAAATCTCCATTGTAATTACCGAAGGGGGGTTATTTACGTACTGTACTTAACACTTTATCTGCCCTAATTGGTAATATGAGACTATACCATTAGCAACCTATAGAAGGCAAAAGAATATGCTAGATTTCATCATGCTTTATGTCGCAAGACATATGTCTAACTTGGGGTTTTCATGATGCTTGATGCATTTACAGCGTTAGCTTTGCTCAGAAAACACTCTTACAGTCATACCTGTCATAACAGATGTGCTGTGAAAATTCCCTAGTTAGACGTATCACATATTTTGCTACATGAAACATGATGACATTTTGAAATCCTTGCTTTTATAGGTTGTAATGGTGCAGTAAAATGAGCTAAGTTAATCCAATTTCCATCCGTTAATCCATTTCTATTGTTGACCCTTTTCTAAAATATTAGCACTTTTTTCATTTTCATTTTTGACCCATCTATCACAGGAAACTATGTTTATTTCCCATATCTCACAAGTCTCAAAAAGTCATTTCATATGATAGAGGTGTCAACAATGAACAAAGGTGCTAATATTTTATAAATAATTCAACAATACAAATTATGTTAGTTTTGTGGATTCATTTACTTTTATTGCATGGCCCCAGTGACCCCCAACAAACGGACCAATCGTACATCACCAAAAGCAGAGCAGAATTCCCACCACGGCACTCTGGCCATCAATTAAGACACTTGACACCGCTATACTAATGGCAAGTACTTCACACAACCCATTTTGGACTATCGCGATTCTAAAAATGCCTTCTAAATCCTCACCTAAGTGTATTGAAAAATACAATTATATAACACCATCAAATTAAGTTCCAAAAATGTGAACCATCCCTTTAAGTTAAACCTTCAACTATGTTTTCAACAACAAACGTAAGATGTCATTCTGTCAGTTACACACTGACACCCTCCCCGACACTGCACACACACACCTTTCGTCACTCTGTCATGGCAAGCGCTGGCCTCCACCTGTTCCTATAGGTCTGACGTATAGCATCAGAGTGTGGTGCCATGTGAGTCAGGCATGAGGGAGTGAACTGCCTTCCTAATGCGGAAGGCAGAGAGGCTGGATGCTTATCCCTGCCCTTGTCCACGGGCAGATGGCAGAGATGTGCGGCGAACGCTCTCAGGGCTGTCTGCACATTTATAATCAACGAGACGCCTGCCGCCCGGGACAAGTGTTTATGGCTCCGGGAGCATCTTTTTGACACATTTCACAGACTTAAGTGCCTCGTTGCCCTGCCCCTGACAACCCGAGTCAGGCGCAACCCGCATACGCCGGCGTTGCGTGCGTGCGTACGTGGCGGCCCTATCTCAGAAATGCTGGACCGGTCGTCGCAGCCGTATCGCAGATCAGATCGTATTCCAGGCGAGATGCGTGTAGTAAAGGTACTGAAATGCCTGTTGGGGGCTGCCAGGCCGGGTAGAGCTCAAGGGTATTGGGATTTAAAATTGAAATTTTTGCGGGGCGGCTGCAGGAGGGAAGACAGTGTGCTTAATCCTGCTTAGGTGAACTTCACAAAAGTTGCGGCTTTCAGAACTCTGAAAAAGGAACAGACGGGAGCCACAGAGCTTGTTTTGATTCAAGGCAAAGCCGTCTGAGGTCCGTGGAGGGGCTTGCGGGGAGTGTTAAGCCCAGATTTAGGCTTTGGTCGCATCCCGAAAAAACCCAAAGCAGATGTACGACCATTTGCCCAAAGCCCTACAGAATATAGCCGATATACAAGCTCACAACGTGCTGCGATGCTGAGCTTGTAGATTGTCTGTTATTTTTTTCCGGTAGGCAAAGACACCTAGCTGTGTTGCGCCAGGTGTGAAAGTCCTCTCTCAGCTCCTATACCTCGCCAATCAGTCGATCGCTGATCATCAGCTACCATTCATCTCTGTTGTTTTCATCCGTCGGGCGAATATGCAGCACCATCAAAAAGGACTGTCACACATTCAATGACTTGTGTCGCGTTTCAAGGTTGTTTGTTTGTGCTGCACGTGGCCTGCCCTATTCCCATTAAACATGGGTGTTCTGAGAGACATGCAAAATCGACACGTGCATCGAAGACTCGGTTAAAGTGAATTTTCGTTAGGCCCTTTACTGCTTTCACATTCGCCACTTCAAACTTTTAGGTGATGATCAAGCCCCCCGTTGTGAAATGTCACCAGCAGACATGTACAGTAATTGTCTTTTAAGGCACTTTTATCTGAATATACAAATTGGCATGGTGCAGTATGCTGTGCTGTCTGCTCTGTAATATCAAGACATTTTATCTACAGTATATTTACCCCCAAACAGTGGGCTCAGGACCCGGGACCCAACTGTGCACCACAGACACACTCCGCAGGGAATTTCTCTTTTGGATCACAGAGATAAAAGGTTTGGGAACCAACTGACAGTTCTGTGAGTTCTGGTATTCTCTTACTGGGAGTTATTGTAAAGGAATGCATTTAACCCCATGCATTCTCCAGCAAAGATCTATTGTAAAGGATGTACTGTATATTAATTAACAGAGTACAGTTGAGCGCTAGCTGGCTTGAGAGAACACAACTCTTTGACAGAACGTCAATTACAATCCAACAAGAGGAATTCTGGTTGGCAGCCATCTTCTATATGTTGCTGATTTCACCGTTTGATCTACCCTAGTATCTACAGAACCGCAGGCAGTGTTAGTCGGAAGTCACTGCCAGTGTCTTTTAAGCCTAGTTCAGACCGAAGATGTACGATGGAGCATAAATTAAGCATTAGATTGTTACAGAGAGAAGAATCTATTGGAAATAAAAGACGAAAGAAAAAAAGAACTACCCCTCAGAGAGCATTCTCATTGTCTTGTGTTATAGCACACAGTGAGAAACCTAATTGTGTTTTTAGAACGCCTTTGAACTATGGACCCACTCGGTCGACTTGATTGTATTGTATGTAATTACAACGGAAAAGAAAGAGAACGAAGAAAGAGATATAGGAGAGGAACAGTGAATGCGAATGAGCACAGTCATATCATCAAATGAGACTGACCTGTAGTAGATGACAGGCGGGTTGGCCTTGGCAGAGCAGTGGAATCTCACCAGGTTCCCTTCCAGGATGGGCTGTGGCTCCACCGTAAGGTTGACCAGGGGGAGATCTGTAAAGGAGAAGACACTAGAGTTATCATCACATTGTGATTATGGAGGGGACAACGTTTCAGTAAAGGTGGGGTATACTGTAAAAATGTTTACATGTGATCTCAGGATCTAATTGTACAGTAATTTATACAGATACTGTATACTACTGTTACATGATCATCGATTATTTCTATGTATTTGATGCATTACCATGAACTGTAAATTGTAATGCATAATGTAGTGATGTCCCACTTTTTCCATTTCTGATCCCGAAAGCAAATTCCACATGACCCCATATTTTATTTAGCTGCCATAGTGTCAACCCCTTACCCCTGTGTCAGATCTGTGATAGACTGGCATATCTGCCAATACCAATATGACCCAATAATGATAAATAAGGGCCAATACAGATACTTTTCCGATACCCATACAGTATTTGCCGATACCGATATAACAAGAAAAGGGCCAATCCGATACAGTATCGGGACATCTCTTGTGTGATTGCCTACAGCAACTACACTAATTAATAGTGCAGTTGCTGTAAGCAATCACACCATTGTAGTCCTGAGTAGGCCATGGCCTACTTGTACACAACGCACAAGTTTGTACTCTACTGACTGCTGATCTAGTTCTGTAGTACTTTTTGCACCTGATAGTTTGTTTTACGTCATCCTCCATCATCAAGGACCTACATCATCGAGAGCAACCACACTTTGCAATTGCAAATTGCATCACTCTAGTTCATATTATAAACGCTACAGCAAAAATAGCTGATCGTAGACAAGCTTGCAGATGTGCCACTTTTGGCACACGTAGACCAGCGGTGCAAAACTACTGTAAATATCAATCAGGCTTAAGTGCAACTTGCATACTATGTGGCATCATTTATTTAAGGCGTTGCGAAGCCCCGGGCCCCTGGGCCAGATCCATAATCTACTTTCACCACTGTGTATCCAGGCTCGCAAACTCAAAGTAGCCTATTCAATAAACTAAACACATGAATAAATAATGAAAATAAATAAGTAAAAACTGAACCGCCACAAGTCTCTCAAATTATCCCTGTGTCTGCAGAGGAGAAACGGTTGATGAGGATATCACTGGTGCTCCGTGCAGCATGACAATGTGTATAGTAAACCATATTCAATCTATACAGTGTATATATATTTTTTGTTTGTTTTTTAAAGCTGTTTTTAAAGTTAATGGCATTAATTCATTTATTTATTCATCTGATATAAAATTCTAACACAATTAACGCATGATGTGCACAGTCTGCACACTGACTCAACCAAGTGAGCATTTTCTCATTGAAAAATAAATTTAAATCGGTAGAGCACGGTTTTATGGAGACATATAGCTATGTCTCCCCCTGTAACCAGAGCCAGTGTATATTTAGAAAAAATATGCTACACATGCTACATTTTATTTTTTTAATTCAGCATGCTGAAATGTAACCCTTTTGGATATCATTCTGAGGTGACTACCTGTTTGGGAAGAAAATGCTAAACATTACCTGCACACACAATTTTGTGTTTGCGTTTATTTACAAGCAAAACACCAACAACTGAATATGCATTACATTCACCAAATCGCACAGCGACTCCTGAGGCGACTGTGCAAGGCTGGTTGTTAGTCAGTGTCTTGCTCAAGGACACTTTGTCCCAATATCAGCAGAAGGAGCCATAAAGGTATGCCAACCGTGAAGCCACAGCCGCCCCATAACTTTCCTAATTGCTAATAATGTATATACAGTATATTTTGGGGGCTTTTCTGCCGTTATTTGTCAGTAAGAGAGAAAGACAGGAGACAGAAAAAGTAGTTCAGAAATGAACAAAGGATGTACTAATATTTTAGAAATAATTCAACAATAAAAATTACGTTAGTTTTGTGGATTCAATTACCTTTATTGCATGGCCCCAGGGAGTCAGGTGACCTCCACAAAATGACTGGAACTACTTAATTTTGACCAAAACCAGATCATGACTCCCACCACAGGACTCTAGGTATGAATTAATACAGTTGATACTACTATATTAATGGTAAGTATTTCATACATTTTAAGTTGCAAAAATCTGAACTATCCCTTTAAGCTGGTATTCCACATGAAGGCGTCGTGAGCTTGTGCTAGGAAGCAGAATAATGCCAAAACAGCAAAGAATATCCATCTAAAATGACCCTTCGATGAGAGCTATGCATGAAACCAACAACAAACAGGTCCTAATATGTTATGTTACTTAGTCATGCGTTTAATTTGGGGCACAGGTTAATCTGATGACAATTACGGAGGCTATGTTGTGTGTATACACACAGTGTTGTGTTGGGTTCGCTCACTTAACAAGATAGAAGCCGTAACCAAAGAGGGAAATGCAGAGCTGGCAGACTACCAAAGGGATAGGAAATTGCTGAGAGGCTCATTTGAATCAAATATGCGTATTAACTAGACTTAAAATACCTGGCACAGCTGGATTTGTCTTGATAAGAGCATTTAAACTATGTTTTCCTTTTTATAACAAGTTAGCTTCTCTGTCATTTGTTGCCAAGTGATTTTCACAGTGGAAAAAAAATCATATTTCATGGCGTCTTGAAATAGGAAAGCACCCCCTTATTCTAGCCTTTTGTGGTTGACACCAAAGCATTGAAAATAGCAGATCTGCTCTCAAGTGTTAAGCTTGTCAATCTGCTAAACTTTGTTTTTTATTTATTTTTATTTGAATCCTGAAAAGCAACAGTTTCGATGTTTGAGGTTTCCACCCAGCAAAGATGACACGTTTTTGGACGTTTTCTGTGTTGTGACTTCTGTCAAGTGGATTTGGACTTCAATACAAGCCAGTTTGTTGTTGTTTAGCCATGCTCAGAGAAACAGCCTCGGGAAGGTACAATGCCAATTCCTTTTCAAACGCGCAATAATCAAAGAGGGCTTCAGATGTGGTGAATTCCCTTGCTGCGTTCACACTGGGCAGATGCGAAGACACGGCACACCATGCATTGTCAACGGATGTGAAGCTACGAAGCAAATCTGAATTTGGTAGCTGCTCGAGAGATACAAAGCTACATGCTGGATTTGTTTTGCATACCGCGCCTACGATACACGTCACGACAGACGCAGGCTTGATGAGGTCAGCGACCGCGCGAGAAACAGACAAAATCTGACAAAGCGACAAAATGATGCCGTCATCTTTGCATCTTTGCATACGCTCCGTGTGAACCCACCATCTGGCACATCTGTACAATCACACATACAAATTTACATTGCAAGCAGCCTGTTAATTGACTTTGTACTGCGGTATATGATTATCGGGAACAGTTCATTCTTTAGCATAATTCCTTGGTGTAATTAAGAAGGCAGAGTTTTAGGGCTTTTTTTCCTCCTCCCTGTGAGTCTTGGCAAAATAAATTTGAGAATGGCTTTGAGAATTCTGTACGCTGTAACGGAAATCTGATGTCATACACAGACAGACGGAGCTCTGCGGCAACTGGCAAGCGATATTTATGTAACCAATAGCCAATATGGGCCTCTATGTACACATTCTGCAGAATGGGATCTCAGCAATACTTTCTATTTTCATCCCACGATGCTACAGCAAGGGTTTTGAGGGTTTCAAGACCCAGTATTTTATTATCATTAGATAGGATTTCTTCATTATTCCACACTTCACCATTAGCGACAATGGGCATCGATGAAAATAACAATTATGTTGCGTTATGTCAGTGCGTAGGTCTTTTTGTAAATCAAGTAATTCGGATATTTAACAATACTATGACTCTTGAGAGTGAGAAATGAAACCAAATGGCCCTGTATGCTTTCATTTTACACTCTCAAGTTAAAGATTTACAATCTCATTTTGCTGTTGTCATTTTCCTGGAACCACGTCAAGGACCTCTGATGGTCGCTGGACCACTCGTTGAAAACCACGGAGCTACAGCAATAATATTTACTTCATAAAGGCAAAGTTAGTTGTCTTGTCCGTCGTGCCCGCAACTGATCTGTCTGGACCATGGGTTTTCAACCAGTGGTCCAGGGACCACCAGTGGTCCTTGAGAGAGTTCCAGGTGGTCCACAGGCTAAATGATGGAAAGTTGGTTTACCAGACGTAACTCTAAGAGAGCGTAAAAATGAAACCAAATGGACCCTTGTGGGTCCATTTGGTTTCATGTTTACACTCTCAAGAGATAAATTATTCTTATTATCATGTGAATCAGCCCAAGTCTACACAACTAAAGAATGTAGAAGATTAACTCCCTTATTGCCCTTGACGCATTTTGACGCTGTAAACACGCTATAATACCTAAGCCCTTGATGCCCTTGACGCTGTGTTTGACGCTTTATTTAATCCTTAATTTTTATAACATTCATTTCAGGCGATTAACATTTTTTTAGCATGATCGGCTAACGGCAGGTTCTACTCACTTAGTAATGGCCAAAATCGCCGCGTGCACGCTTGCACGTGCGCGGTCTGTATGTCCATCGCTGATCATAATCCAACCATCGGTGCGTCATTACAGCTTGATTTGACTTATATATGATAGAAAACACGATCGCTCCGATCGAGGCCTTCATGATGATCACACAACCACACTGTTTGCATAGCAGCAGTGCAACGGATAAACAGGAAGTACTCTTACTCTGTGACCGGAAATGCGCTTCATTTCCGGCTATCGTCCTCATTACTGCCACCTACTGGGTGTTATCATATAGTATATGATCAACTCTACAAATGATGAGTATTTGGAATCATATGCTTTATTTGATTGGCATTAATTTGATGAATAAAAAATGTGAAAATTGGGGTATATTGTTGGCATTATGAGGAATAGTGGCATGGCCAGTAATAACTCAACAATGGAATGTGGTAGAGAGATGATTTTTTTTCCTGTGTAAACCAGAGACATTCATGCATAAAATGAGATATTTCGTGACATTGTGGTCATATCACAAAATATTATACTGGAATTCAAAATATGGGCCTGGGAGCTTGATTAATTCATTAAAAATGGGCAATTAATGAGTTAATGGTCATTTGGATGTTTTGTTTCCCAAATCCAGCCTGGAATTGTGGACAAAAGCAAAATAAATCTTTAGTTTTGGGCTCTGTGGGGCTAAAACATCATCAAATGGGTGGTCTGTGGCTCAATAAATAATGGGCCCTGGTATCAAAGAGGTTGAAAACCTCCGGTCTGGACCGATAAGCCGACAAGTATGCCCATATACGGGCGACGTGGAGGATTCTGACGTCAGCCGAGCCACGCGATAAGCCGGGCCAATGCTTGACCAGCGAGAGAGTGTGAGCGTCGTCCTATTAAAGACCCCGCCTGCGGCAGGAATCTATATCAATACCGAGTCAAAGGTCAACGAAGGGAGAGAGAGCCTCGCAGAGATGGTGGAATCTGAGAGGATCGCCGAGCTGGAACACACCCAGAGCAAACTGAAGCAGCTCAACGACGAACTGATGAGCTTCCTGGAGGCGGCCGACTGCGAGGTCAACCGGCTGCAGTCGGAGAACTCGTCGCTGCAGTCGGAAAACTCCACCCTGTCAAGCCAGGTGAAGAGCCTGGAGCAGTTCATCAAGGACGCCCACCCCGTGGAGCTCGAGAGGGAGAGGGAGGGGTACTACATGCCCTGTCCGGGGTCTGTGGACGGGCGGGGGAGCGCGGTGTACGAGGAGAAGCGCGAGAGTCCGTCGCTGCGCTGCTGGCGGGAGCCCAGCCCCAGCAGCAGCAGCACCATGCAGGTCCAGGCCGTGAGTCCGTTCGTGGGCAGTCCGTGTCAGGTCCAGGTGGTGAGGTCGGACCACATCATCCGGCAGCTGGTGATCTCGTTCGGGGTCTGCAGCGTGTGCATCATGGCGCTGATGATCGGCTTGGCCTACTTCACCGGCATCGCCAACAACCCCTCCTGCTCTCCCGCCGGATGCTTGATCCCAGTCTGATAACGCAACGTCCTGCTTGTGTTGTATTGTCACTGTGTCTCATGTACGTAGTCTAGCATAGCATAATAGCATTTCCATATTACGTTTTCTATCATTTTTTTCTAGCCCCTCCTATACACAACCTCTATGACATGGAATGTGATGGTAAGAGTGCCCCCCACGCTACTCAAGTGTGATTTTTTTCAATCAATATAAATGGTCGCATTGGATTTGACAAATACCATTATAAGTTCTTGAGCCCTCCTAAAATTGCCCTGCGACTGGGATGGTGGGAGAAATAATACGGTCATAATAACCTTACTTTAGATTACTCACTTTAGATTACATTACTCAATCCAATGAAGAATCTATAACTATATGATGCATCACTTATCGGTGCCATGTGTTCATTGGATTAATATTGCACTGCATAGCTTTTTCTTGTTAATGTTGTTAATGTTTGTTTAGAGCATTTAACAACCATGTGCACTTTAGATCTCTAGTTGACTTACAGGTGAGATATAACTAACAGGTGAGAAAAACACTGGTACCTGTTTTTATATAATAAAGCTGCTTCTGCCTATATTTGTTTTATGCTGGCACTGTACTGTATAGCACCTACCAGACCCACTCTGGTGACATAAAAGTTTAAGGTTCCTCATGCTTAGACAGAGTTGGACAAGCCTGCTTTCTCTGTCAGCGGACCAACATCTTGGAAGTAATTCCAAAGCTCTTTAGAACTGAGCTACCAGCCATCATTTGGTCAGTTCAAAGAAATGCTCCAAAGACTGTTTAATAACTGAGTCATTTTATTTGTTTATTACGTGTGTGAGTAAAGTTACTGTTTCTGTGTTGGGCGGGTAAAAGGTAACGCATCTATGCGCGTATGTATACATTTACAATTGTAGGAATGTTCTATGTAGGAATGTTCTATGTAGGAATGATTGAATCCCTTAGCCAATAAATTACAGAACCGCTCTTGATTATATACTGTAACTAAGGTATATTTCTATGTATTGTATTAGGTCGAGGATAGGTGATAATTAAGGCGTATCCGGATAGGTTAGGTAGGTGGATTTCTCTAATATGCATGTCTCTAATTGATGGTGATGGAAAGTATTATGAAGATCAGTAGGGGCTATGCAAAAGTAAACATGGATCACAATAGTTTTACTTTAATAACTGTTGATGAAACTAAACTAGGTTCCACATATACAGTACTACATTTAAAAGCATGCATTATTGAGCATTATTCAGATGCCCATGTCCATTACAGAGAATTTATTGTTGGAGTTTATTTTTTATATAGAGGCTGATCAAGGCTAATAGTAAGGCTGATAGTAAGGGTGCTCCGCTTGCGCAAAAGTAACATTCATAACTAGAACTGCACTCTGTCGAGTGCAGTTTTAGTTATGAATGCATTCTCCCTACAATAGGAATCCCTATGCCTCTCATCCCAAGAATTCAAACATTCAGACAATATTGTAGCAGAACAAACTTAACTCTTGTGTGACATTAATGGACATTAACTTACATTAACAATATGGAGAATAGCGCACGTCTCCACCGGCTTGGGTCACGCCACCCTGTGAGGGCAACAGTCACCCCCACTGTCTTGGGTTAGGTGAATCACCCACAGGGCGTCACTGGCAGTGACTATGTCTCACCCCTGCAGACAACTGTTACGCCACCCTGCGGGTGATGTAACAGGTCGGACGGACAGGGCCAAAACATAGTCACCACCTATACGGTGGGGACAATAAGAGGATTCCGCCTGACACTACAAGGAGGTTCCCCTTTAAAGACTATGTCTTAACTGTCCATCATCATGTCTGTCCACAGTTGATTTTCACTGGTAATATCTTCACAGGGACAGCCTTGTTGTTGACAGTCCAGACAGAACTGTTTGAGTTTCTCGGCATGTAGACTGCAGGGATATTCGGACCTTGATGATGAAATTCTCTTATGTTTTGAAACACTCCGTCTCTCCTGTATGAAGGCCTCATACACGATCTTCAGAGACGATGTGGGTGACGTTACAAACACTCAATACCAACATCCACAGTTTGTCCTGAAATGTACTTTCTGTGTTTATGCTTAAGGTGCCAGCCCTGCTATATACTGTGCAGGTTTAATGTTTGTTTTGTGACTAACAAAACATTATGTTGTAAGACGATACGCACTACTCACTTCACCTAGGTTTGAGTTTTGAGAGGTGTTAGCCCTACCTATATACAGGTTTAATGTTTGTTCTGAAAATACCATTGACAATAAAGAAGTAAGTAAGTAGGTAAGTAGGAGGAAGTAACCAATATTTATCTGTTGTTGATAAGTGTACATTTTCCATTCGGTATGTTGGTCATCTGTAGTCTACCCAGCTGAAGATTCTCTGCATGTATTTATTGTATTGAAGGTGCAGTTGCTCTGAATAAAGGAGGAAATAAAAACAACAAAAAAACCTAAATAAGCATATTTCGGTATTTCGGTAAATAGGCATATTTCGGTATTTCAAGGATCGGTCCTTGAACCAGCAGAAGAATAGTATATAAATCATGCTGATGTGTCTTTAAAGTGATTGTGACTTTTTTTTTTTTTTTTTTTAGTTTCTGAGCTCAATTGTGCCCACAAAACTTTTCACATTCAGTAGATTTTCTGGGGTCTGGGGTTTTCTGGCTCAAACAAATGCTCTGGTTTTCCTGCTGTTTGTGATGTCACTGCTCAAAAGCCTTCCAAACCCGGAAGAAAAACCCAGACCTCAGAAAAACCCACTGAATGTTTAAAGCTCAGGTTTGAGTATAATTTTGGGTGAAAAAAAAAGCAATCGGTTCGCGACCGTCGACCATCTCTGGTTTAGGTGATAGGTAATGGTGATGTAATTAAGAGACCTTTATTGTATGGTCATGAGTATTATCTCCTGGAGCCGTATTTGTTCTGTACTTGGTCGCTCGCTCTGCTCATTCAAAAGTAGGTGTTGGCCTACTTGTGCACAATATACAAGTTGGCAGTCTACTGAGTGCAGATCTACTTGAAATCATGAAACCTAAAAGAAAAATAAATCAATAATAATGTCACAAAACTTTTAAAGGTCCAATCTATCCCCCTTCAGCCTTCACCCATTCAGAGAAGGCAGCAGCTAATGGGAGAGTGAAAATACATGGGGGGTAACCCCAGGACCCCCTACAACCACCCTGGGGGGCCTCCACCCAGCAGAAGAAAAAGATAATAAATAATAAATCGTGCCTTTGTGTCTTTAAGAGAAGTTGCAGCTCTGTTTCATTAGCATTTGCGTGAGGAAACAAACAGGTGTTCCTCGTTGTTTCCAGTGGCTTCACATATGGTTCGTCTTCCTCTCTCGTATTACATACCTTCGCAAATGGTGGAGTTTTCGTGTTTTTTCTCCCTCAACATAAGCCGACAGAGGCTTTGCTCAGTGTTCCTCGACATGTCTAGGACTTAACGAAGATGACCATCTGTTTAGTGATATGTTAAAACAGACAATGCATATTGTGTGACAGTCTTTGCATGTCATCCAAATCATGAGTCTGTATGCGTGATCGTGTGCCTGTGTGTGTGTGCACGTGCATGCGGTGCGCGTGCATGAGAGCGTGCGTGAGCATGTGTGGGCACGTCGTGGGTGCTTTTTTATTCAGATGGGGAACGTCATGCACATATGGTCTTTGACACCCACCACAGAATACAGTATATATATCCCTGCTGTTGGCAGTTACCTATATTGCTAATTAATTGCTACAATAGGACGGTATGTGGACTTGAACGCGCGGTGCGGTTCCACATTGTTGTAAAGAAACAAACAGACCGTCTTCAGGGGTTTCTGCAAGAGAAACGGTGCATGTCATGCGGTATACTGTATGTGTGTGTGTGTATGCATACAGCCTTTCAGGCTTGAATCTATTCAAAGTTTCATATGTGTCTGTCTGTGTGTGTGTGTGTGTGTGTGTGTGTGTGTGTGTGTGTGTGTGTGTGTGTGTGTGTGTGTGTGTGTGTGTGTGTGTGTGTGTGTGTGTGTGTGTGTGTGTGTGTGTGTGTGTGTGGCCTTGATTCTCAGCCAGTGTGTGCTACTTTTTCTAGGTCTCAAATCACTGTATTTACTGCAGTGGCTCTGAGTCTGGGTGACGCGGTGGTCCCCCCACTACTACATGATTGGTAGTGGAGAAACCCCCTATGGGTGAAATGAATAATTCATTGGATTAAATAATGTATTAACGCATGGTTATTAACAGTAAAGGTAGCACATGGTCAAAGATTAGGCTGCGAGGATAACGCAAAAAAAGGCTCATTTCTATTGTGTGCTGTGACTCCCAAGAGTGCAAACGGAACCAATGGAGCCACAGTGGCATCCATTTGCTTCCACTGAGAGTTAAATCACCTGAGACCAGTGTTGCCAACAGCCTAAGTCCAAAATGCACTAGTGGCACTTCAAAAATGCACTAGTATGCACTAGAGCAGTGGTTTTCAACCATTTTCACACCAGGGCTCACTATTTATTCTGCATTTTAGCCACGGAGGACTACCATTTGGTGAGTTTAGTCTCTCGGACTAATTTATGAGAGATAACTGGCAAAATGTTGGTAGCAAATAGCAATTCTTCTACATTTTCTAAATGTGTAGATTCTTGAAAATTAGTTAATTAAAGTTAACTCATTGACCGCGAGCGGATCTTCTTTGTTTCCTCTCCACTGCCGCGGCTCAAACCAGTTCGATCGGTAAAAAAGCCCTTATTTTGAAGCTCAGATCTCCTAAACAGGATGTGCTGTTTCTGTTATGCTGTGTCTGTTGTCTTGCCTAATCGATCATCTGGCGATCTGCCCCAAAACATCCGGCTCACAAGTCAGGAAGAGCTGTGTAGCCCTGGCTGCTTAACCCATGCGCCAGCGACATTGAGGGGGCAAACCGGAGGAGAGCCGTTTGAATGCATTGGATTGAATGAATGTCAATGGGACGGGGGAAAAAAAAAGTTGTCCCCAATTCTGTCCCAAATGAAAGTCAGCAACGGGATGATCATCAGACGATGCGCACGGACTAATAGTTGGATTAAAGAATGAAATCTACATTTCCGCGTGATACGAGCCGTCCGCGTTTTCGGCGGTGGTATTCCACGTGGATATCCACGAGCAGCGCGTGGACAGCGCCAAGAGAATTAATATAAATTAACTCTTGAGAGCGTAAAATGAAACCAAATGAACCTGTAAGGGTCCATTTGGTTTCATTTTACAATCTCAAGAGTTACAGATGTATAAGCGTCCATTTGGTTACCAATGGTCAGTAAGGGGCACTCACTTCCTTAAACGAGCCCATAGAGTTATTTTGCAAACGCATGAGGCATGTGCATAATTGATGGAATTTAGATGGACACTGTTTATTTTAGATTTGATGTTTTTTCGGCTATACCTGTGATCAGCAAAATAATTCAGTGTTTTAATGACACCTCTGTCTTTTTAAAACCTGTGATCAAGCTGAAAAGTTGAATAAACTACTAAACAAAGACGCAAAACACCAGAGCATTTGTTCGGCATGATGATACAAAGATGCCTCCATGCAATGGCGTCCACTAACAGCGGATGGCAGACCTGTATCTTTGCACCTGCCCCCTGTGTGAACGCACCGATGAGCCTCAGAAAAAAAAAAACACGTTTGGATGCGAGAAGTCGTATGTACGGCAAACCCCTCGCTGGTGTGTGAGCTTTGGAGGGGCTGCAGGCGCTCCTCAAGAATCAAATGGGGTCTGTGGCCTAATGTGCATATCAAACTGGCGGTGCCTGAAATTAAAACGGTCGAGGATGACCGTGTTTGTATACTCAGACCCGGTGTGTGTGTGTGTGGGTGCTCGCGTCTATGTGTGTGTGTGTGTGTGTGTGTGTGTGTGTGTGTGTGTGTGTGTGTGTGTGTGTGTGTGTGTGTGTGTGTCTGTGTGTGCGCACGTGTAATTAACTTTTGGCGTGCACCTTTTCTGCGAGTGCAAACTGTTTGAAGTGGGCCGCGGCATAATAGAGACATAGCCTTGTATAATGAATGCAAAAATATGGGCCTCTGTCACAAGAGATCAGACCCAGGGGAGTCAATGGAGCCACTAGATAAAACACTCTCTTACAATCTTTGTGTGCTTGTGTGTGTGTGTGTGTGTGTGTGTGTGTGTGTGTGTGTGTGTGTGTGTGTGTGTGTGTGTGTGTGTGTGCGTGTGCGTGTGAGAGAGAGAGAGAGAGAGAGAGAGAGAGAGAGGGAGGGAGGGAGGGAGGGAGGGAGGGAGGGAGGGAGGGAGGGAGGGAGAGAGACCTCTGTGGGCACAACACATCTGCATTTGGCTATTAATTATCAAACAGAAAATGCATTATTTGGTCCGTGCTCCTCCTCTTGTCGCAATTACCCCGCACAAGTCTTCTTTTCATCCAATTATCCGAGAGGAGCCGCCAGCCTCCTGGGTGCAACTCTCTGCATTGTCTCCCTGCAGCTCACTGCTAAGGTAGGAGAGGGACCGTGGAAAATTAGAGACAATAACAAGTCTCCCTCTCCCTCTCTCTCTTTTTTTTTAATAAGCCTGACCTATGTTTTTCACACCGTCTCCGTGGATAGATGGTTAATTGCAGTACTGTAACGGTTCGTGTGCCATTAAAATAAAGGGACGTCGCCACCGTTGCATATGCCTTTAGCTGATTTACTGCAGAGGGTGTCAAAAGGACACGTGGCACGGGTTCAGGGCGTAACATAATAGTGCTATTTTAGTCATCTTACACCGTTGCGCGAACGTATCGGGGAAGTATAGAGAGATTTATCGCGGCAATATCTCAAATTTATGATGTATGCTTATTGAAACACAGCCCACATCAACGATATCATAGGAATTATGTTTTTTTTTTCTTGGCTTCTGCACTGATTCGGCGCTGGATTTATTGTGCAGAAGGTGTACTAGGCTACTAGAGCTCCACATTATGTTTATACTTATTCTAATGGAAGTTGATGTCGGGCTGTGATTGGGCCGAGACTGCGTCCGTGCTGGGCAGTAATATACTACTGTAATATTATTGCTTTTACCCTGGCCTTAAAGGTATCGTGACATTATTTGTAACATCTTTTTATTATGTTGGAGATGATCCTCAAAATGTGTTTAACAGGCTTTCATAGAAAAAATACTCAATTAATGTGTTTTTGGCCCCTTTCTTTTACATTCTAATGGGGCATGGAGAAAAACACATTCTTTTGGCCACTAGGGGTCGTACTTTACTCCTTCTATGTCAATCACTGTCATGATCCACCCACCCACCCCTCTACCCCTCCTCTCCAACAAACTTCCCCGCCTCTTATATAGGGTGGCCAGGTCCAACCTGTTCATTTGAGGTAAAATAAGTGTTGCATCTGTGGGACATGTTGAGTGGGGAAAGGGGACAAAATGTGGTTAGTTAATAGGATAGTTAATTATTAACATTTGATGTCATTATTCTAAAATAATTCAGGATTTCAATTCATATATAACAAAAATAGCTGATCTTGGTTGAATAGACAGGAAATACTAACTAGACCACTGACACTGTGGTTGCCTCATTTTTAGTGTCCCGAACAAATCCATAGACTTGTCTTTGAGACTAAATATTTGGTGATCAGCAGTTCAACTGTACTGCATTACAGTGGTTTTCAACCATTTTGATACCAGGGACCACTATTTATTCAGCGTTTGAGCCATGGACCACCATTTGATGACATTTTCACCCCACAGACCCACAATACCAGGCTGGATTTCAGGGCACTGGTGGTCCCCGGACCATTGGTTTTAAAACTGCTGTATACGACATTGATTCTAATCTATACTCTTTATATCAGTTGTTTGTAAATAGTAGGCCTAATCAATAATATAAACATATAGCCGATGTCGCACAAATTACGGGTTATATCAAAGTAAAATGATCGAGCAGAGACAGAGAGAGAGGGACAGAGAGGCAGGCAGAGACCGGCTGCTGTGCCAGAACTTAGGGTATAGAGTTGTGCAAACTCCGTTCACTTCATGGGCCAGTCTAATGGAGGCTCTTCTACATCAACTTCTATTGAGAATGGTGGCAGCAAATAGGGACAAGTCCTGGACCTGATGTAGGCAGAGACAGCTTTAATGGTCGTAAAACCCTTTATTTTAGTTCGTTTTGTAGTAATAGTAGCTAGGCTACAACATAAACATGACAACAGTTGGCATGTTGCTCTTGTTGAAAATATCGTAGGGCTATTTCCAACTCTAGTCTGTTCCTACTCATGCTGCATGAACAGCGCAAAGCGTTCGGTTTCTGACCCCTCAATGTCGCAACGCTGAGACTAGATTGCTCTCGGCTGCGAACGGCAGCGTGCCCCAGAGTGAAAGGTGGAAGAAGGGAATTATTTTACACAATAATCAAACCTCTCTCTCTCTCTCTCTCTCTCTCTCTCTCTCTCTCTCTCTCTCTCTCTCTCTGGTATCTCGGCAGTGTCGGGACATGCAGGGACATGCAGAGAGTGTTTAGGGCAGTGCCTGTAATACAATGAGAGGGCACTTCTAGCGAAATTGCATTCATGATCTGGGCTGTTGTTTACAGCCGTCGGTGTAAAAGAGGCTCGAGCTCCCTTCATGGTCTATGTGTGCACGTCCCTCAAACGGAGGAGAGAGGTGAGAGCAGAGCAGTGGAGGCTGGAGACAGCACGGCTGTGGGTGGGTGTTTACCGTGATGTACACGCAACTATCCGGTGCCCAACCAGACGAGCCGTTTTTAAAACTAATTAGCATAACTACAAAATACGGAGAAACCACTGAATGTTCAAATACCGACTTTTTATGGTGTAATTGTTGTCAAGAACCCCCCCAAAACACAAAAAATGAACAAAAACGTGTTTTTAATGTCACGATACCTTTAACAATTAAAGAAAGCTATTACTCTGCCAAAACAATCAATGTTATTACTAGTTAAATAGAACATAATATTATATATTACTTTTTAGTTTTGTGTTGGAAGACGACCTTCGTTTTTCGAGACTCATTCGTGGAAAAAGATTATTGAATGTCAAATAGTTTAGTTAGCCTGAATATGAGGCCCCTTTTTAGGATAGTTTTGTCGTATATTCAGGCCAAGGGTATATAATTTCATGTAAAAGGTTGAGAGAGATTGCTGCTTTATTTTTCGCATTTCTATCTGACTCTCTTAATATCATTATTGAAAACAATTGGATTCACTTCTAAAAGTAGCTGAGTAAACGCATTGTGATGTTGTGCAGTGCTTCCCTTCTTTGTGGGTGGGGGGTTCACAAAAGTAAGATAAAAGTAATATGTAATTATAGGCGCACTTAATTTTATATATATGGATTCGTTTGACTGCAGTAGCTTCTATTCTATGTTGACTGCATTCGCTTCTATTCTATGTTGACTGCAGTAGCTTCTATTCTATGTTGACTGCAGTAGCTTCTATTCTATGTTGACTGCAGTAGCTTCTATTCTATGTCGACTGCAGTAGCTTCTATTCTATGTTGACTGCAGTAGCTTCTATTCTATGTTGACTGCAGTAGCTTCTATTCTATGGTGACCGCTGTAGCTTCTATTCTATGTTGACTGCGGTAGCTTCTATTCTATGTTGACTGCAGTAGCTTCTATTCTATGTTGACTGCATTCGCTTCTATTCTATGTTGACTGCAGTAGCTTCTATTCCATGTTGACTGCGGTAGTTTCTATTCTATGTTGCCCGCAGTATCTTACATTCTATGTTGACTGCAGTACCTTCTATTCTGTGCGCCTTACAATCCGGTGCGCCTTATAGTATGAGTATGGTACTTTTTATTCCAAGTAATAAGTAATACATTACTCTAATATGTAATATTGCCCAACACTGCACTATGCCCAGCTTTGTGCATCTGCGTGTACCATGCAATGTGATGACTTGAACGGTTGAGCAGGGAATGGCATATGTGATGATGTTTGATGATATCTGTGCCCCCAACTTCACACAAAGTGTTATGTTTTTGTTTGCTTGTTTGTTTATTCTTCTGCAGTTTATTCTTCAGTTTTAAAATCCCACTTTTTTATCGATTTTTATGGGTGATGCTTGGGACACATAATGAGCCAAATGAGTTTTGTTTTCATTTGTTTGTGGAGATGCTGCAAAAACTGAATCCACTGACGCGCCAATTAAATAAGCCAATGTGTTCTTTTAGCCTTAAGTGAACGGTGCAGGAGCAGCAAAAGGAGCTAATTCCTGCTGTTTGGGCCAGTTTGGCTGATTTAGGGCAGACAGCTAGTTATCACAGACACCCTTAACTGGAACAGCAGGGGGGCTTTGATAAATATGTAAATTCAGGGTAAAAGCAGTGCTTCTCAAACATAATTAATTTCAAAGCTCCCCAACGACTCGGAGAGTGTACACATGGAACCAAATGGACCCTTATGGGTTCAGTATTTGTGGTTCTTAGCCCCCGTAAGCCAGAGCTCCAAAATTCCTACATTAATGCATTAGCCTGGGCGTCCAGCCTGACTCGCTGTGTTCCACACATATGAAATGTCATTTGCACATCAGTCTGGCCAGAGCACTGCTTGACTTGCATTTCCCTGACGTCACCTGTTACGTAGCCACGTTGTTTCTGATTGGATGTGAACATGTTTTTTTTTTTTCAACGGACCAATGAAAATCCTCGGTTGCATTTTAACCTTCATATATGCCTACCTGTGGGGATACCTGTGGGGTTTCTGAATAACATAATATTCAAAGATTTGCACCACGTTTTCACGATTTTTCAAAAATAGCAGAGATACAAGCTCATAGCGTGCCACTCGGTGGCACGCTATGAGCTTGTCGATCTGCTATTTTTCAATAGTTAAAACATAATGCTTAGAACACCAAAACGCGTTCAGTACACTAAGGGTTAAAGCTGCATGGAATAGAGGTGCACAGTCCTGCCCCCTTGTGACGTCGCTAGTGTTGTAGTCGAGACCACTTAAATCGAGTCCAAGACAAGACCAAGACAAGCATGGACTTGATCGAGATGAGATCGAGACGAGACTAGCACCTAGAGGGTCAAGACCAAGACGGACCAAGACAACCACGAACTTGATCGAGATGAGATCGAGACGAGACTAGCACCTAGAGCAGGGGAGCCCAACCAGTAGATCGGGATCTACCGGTAGATCTCGGCCTGATCTCAAGTAGATCTTGGGAGATGTGGGGGGGAAAGAAAAAAAAGGCGGTGGATAAGAAAATGCAATGGCAGTGTTTGTCCATGTCTGTTGTACTTATGTTGTAGGCCTATTTATGACAAGTCTGTTGTACTTTATGCTTATATGGACATAAAGTAAAGTGGTAAAACAAAGTAGTGTTGTGTTGTTGTGAAGTTACTGCAGGCTGGCAACGATGCGTGTGGTTTGAAATGTTGATATTGGACTGGTAGATCCCGGAGGGGTTGGCTGCTGAAAAGTAGATCTTGGGTCAAAAAAGGTTGGGCACCCCTGACCTAAAGGGTCGAGATCAAGACAAGGCCAAGACCTAGCGGGGCCGAGAACAAGTCAAGACCAAGACCTAGAGGGGCCGAGAACAAGACCAAGACCGGCCAAGACCGAGGCCAAGACCTAGTCTTGTCATGCACATTTTAACATATAATAACGTTCTTAATGATTTTGATCTTCTATTATTAGTAACACTGAATTTGATTGTTTTGCCCCGTCCACCATTACATTTTTAAACAAAACTACTAATAATATAATAGGGCTGGGGCGATATGGTTGATAACAAGAATATAAAAAAATCCCTAATCAGACACATCCCAGTGTCTGTCTTCTTTTTTTTCAATATTTACAGAAGACAAAAGTATATTGCTATTTGTGCCTGCAGCTGTCTTTATGAATGGGTCCTCGCTCCACACAATGAATAGAACTTTTCCTTTGCATTGTCTTGTCTCGAGAGTTCTTGTTGGCGATCAAGACCCGAGACAATGGCTCCGAGGTCGAGACAAACCAAGACAAAATTATACGAGAACAAGACGAGACCACAAGACAAATGAAGTGGAGAGCCGCAAGGTCGAGACAAGACCAAGACAAAACAAAGCGAGACAAAAACAAGACCGAGACAATGAAAATTTGTCTTGAGACTGGTCTCGAGACGAGACAATGTCTCGAGAACTACAACACTAGACGTCGCCCTGTTCCAGAAATGGATTCCCCATTCATTATTCATATAAAGACGATTACGCCATGGACAAAGCCAACTCGGATTGTGACAAATCATGACGAAACACACGTCTTTTTGGGACAATCAAATAATTTCTAAGATGAAAAACAAAACAAAAAGTATCCTGCCATTTTCTATTTGCTAATTAGATATTATATGATAATCTTCTGTTTGTTCGTCCTGATGATTTGTCGCGACCCGCGTTGGTTTTGTCCGCGGCGCAATCATATTTTTATTAACCATTTTAGAAAAGTCTATGAGGAAAATGAATGAGGATTCTGTTTCTGGAACACGGGCGACCTCATGAAAGGGGCGTGGCTGTGCAGCTCTATAGGAACAAAAAAATAAAATAAAAATGGCCGCCACTTCCGTGACATCACAAGGCTCCAAGAATCTAGTGACAGAATCAGTTCTATAACCAAAGTTATTTTCAGTGGAAAACAGCATCGCCGAAGGATCAGCGATATATTTATGAGGATGGCGAGTTGCTGCCCTCTCCATCGCAGCCGTATATGACTGCTCTGCGAGAGTGATGGCCGCTCCGCCATCAATATTAACAGCCATAGGGGGGTAAAGGGTTAATGGCGTTCTCGGTAGGAAATCTCGGCGCTCTTTCGCGCGACCCCCGGGGTCGCTGTCATCACTAATGCATCCAACGCTGCGTTGCCTTTCCCCCCATTTGCTTTGCAGAGTTCTGATCACTGCCCACATCACCCCCTGTGACCTGACACCGCTATAGACTGGAGTCTAATGTACAACAAGCAGGGCAACGCCGACACATTAAGTCCAGGAACACTGGATGGCTGCGCTCCTTTTCAGATTTACTGGCCTATTCAAAAATAGCAGAGCTGTACATAGCCCATAGTGTGTGTGTGTGTGTGTGTGTGTGTGTGTGTGTGTGTGTGTGTGTGCATGTGTGCGTGTGTGCGTAATTCAATAACTCAAAGATTTGCGCCACATTTTCACCATTTTCAAAATATCAGACCTACAAGCTCATAGCACGCCAATCTGTGGTATTTATAACTATTGTCAAAAATGATAATAATGCTAAGTGGTGCAAATAATGCTAAGTTATGCTATTGTTAAGTACTGTCAATATTGGTAATAATGCTAAGTAATGATAGATAATGCTAAGAAATGGTAATTATGCTAGTAAAGCTTCGAACACCAAAAGGTCAGGTTCCCGCTAAGATTGAGTTAACTCAAATCTTTGCTTTTCCGTACAAAATCTTTTGAAAACGAGTCCACAGCCAAAGGCATAATACCATTGGGGGTCCTTGACATGAAAGGGTTTGAGTACCACTGACGTACCAGTTTTTTCAAAGACTCCACGACCATTTCTCTCCAACAAAAAACAACAAAAACATACAGTAAATAAGCTTTTTCTGTTACACTTTGCTACACAGACGCACGTGACTGACGGTTCCTGGAAGATACAAAGCTTTTCCACCATCGACAGCATGTTTTATGGATCACCAGGCGGTCTGTTGCCGATTGTGAGCCGTGTCTGTCGCTGCTGCAGCGCGGGGTTCTTTCCGCCGCGGAAAGGCTGAGACATTTGTTTTTTTCCCAAACTGTCGCCTACATTCCACTGAAAGACAGTCGGCACCGGCATTGTCTCTTTGGCATGACAAAAAGGATTCTTCCGACAATGAGCACAACAAACATTAATCACTCGGCTCACGCACTCCCAGCAGTGTTTGTGAGCCGCAGCGTGAGGACTCCATTCCCTTTTGAATGACACCAAGTGGAAGTGGAAAGGGAAAGAATGCGTGCAGAGGGAAGAATGGAACTGTCAAGACTAACACATCTCTGAATAGCATTTTCTGCTTTATTAGTCATAGTTAATGGCTTTGAAGGAGCTGTGAGGGATGCAAAAGAAAGGGGAGGCCCTTTATTCCAAATCCATAAGTTGCGGTAAATACTTTCTGTGATCAAATAATATCATCTGACAATTGAATCATTCACAGAGGAGTTCCCATTTCCTGGGCTTGGATATCCTCAGTGCTATTTTAACTCTAAACCCTGGGTCCATTTTGTCAGTGAAATTCACACTGAGTGTTTGGCAGTGTACTGTATTACTATTATTATGGACTGGAAGGGGGAGGCAAGACAAAAGCGCAAAAAATAAAATAAAAAAAATCCACAAAGAATATACTGCACACGTTGAATCCAATTCCGGACGCCACCGTCGCCCAAACACGACGACGTGTACTCTTATATCACGTGAGCTGGGCTGTGTCACCCATGATTAATGCACATTGGATGAGGATGGCGATGTGTTCATGTCAACCAAGCTACCATTAATTTACTTTGGAGATAGATCTGGGGCTATTTTCCCTTTGTTGTTGTTTTTCTTTTTAGTGAAGAGCAATCATATCCCAGTCTATTGAAAGGTGTGTAAGAAAGTGCATTATGAACTGTAGCCCGGGAACCAGACCAAAGTGGTAGGCCTGTTTTTTGATTAGCTCTGAGCAGAGATGACTGCAGGCCCCTGGGAAAGATAATGGGTGTTTTTCCAAGAGAGAATGGATAATAGATTCATGATTTCAGCTATAGATGAAACGAAAGAAAGAATGGAAAAAGGGAGGAGAAAAAAAGTTTTGTTTGCCTACTGTATAATGACACTTCGAGCTTGTGGATCTGCCACTTTTGAATTTGGATCCTGAAACCTAACGTTTGTTGACATAATGTTGTAACATTAGCGTGTCTGTTTTCTGACACGTCGATGTTTTGTCATTTATATACTGTATATATACTAGGGTTGTAACAATATAGTAACTATCAATATATTAATCTAAATTTACACAATCATATTGTTTATATGTAACCAGAAATTATAGTATCGTTTGACTTCATTATATTATATGTAATTGCAATGGAATGAATCGTTATCGAATCACTATATCAATACTAAGTGCATGTGCACTGTATTTAGCAGTTTTAATTATCCACTATATCATTATGGATGTTTCCATTAAAACCTGCACTATCCACATGTTTCAAACCTATTTCATGTATTTGGTAAATAGTTACTGAATCAACTTCCAATCACTGAATCGCATCGTATCGCCATAATAAATCAATATTGCCCATGTATCCTATTGTCAACCATGTATCATGACACATATCGAGTCACCGTTAACATGTATCTTTACACCCCTAATGGGGACATTTCTGGGCGTGTACTCACGTTGAATATCTATGGTGACGGTGGCATCCTTCCCGTTGGGAGCAGCCTTGTTGGAGGCACGGCAGGTGATCTGTTGGCCCGACTCGATGTTGGACGGCGACAGGTACAGCGTGCTGACCGTGCTCTCTCTCCGGCCCTGAAGCATCGTCTGCAGGAGTCAAGCAGAGCAGAGGTTTTCAACCAGTGGTCCGGGGACCACCAGTGGTCCTTGAGAGGGTTTCAGGTGGTCCCAAGCTAAGTTGGTTAACCAGATGTAACTCTTTGAGAGCGTAAACATGAAACCAAATGGACCCTTGCGGGTCCATTTGGTTTCATGGTTTACACTCTCAAGAGTTATTTTAACTCTCAAGAGATAAAATATTCATCATGTGAATCAGCCCAAGTCTACACAACTAGAGAATGCAGAAGATTAGTAATCTGTATGTTTGACTGTTTTGTTTCCCAAATCCAGCCTGGCATTGTGGACAAAAGCAAAATAAATATTTAGTTTTGGGGTCTCTGGGGCTAAAATGTCTTCAAATGGTGCTCAAATGGTGCTCAAATGTTGAATGCGCTCAAATGCTGAATAAATAGTGGGCCCTGGGATCAAAAATGGTTGAAAACCACTGAAGCAGAGAGAAAAGGCACTGATTATCCCCCTGAAGACGGATATAATGTGGATAAACTAAACAGCATTTCAAATAGGATGAAACAAAAAAAAGGTGAGAGTGAGAGGCTGAGAGCAGCTCTGCTCTGCTGTTAATTGATCTGACCCAGATTCCACAAACAAACTGGAACGATGTAATTAGTTAGTTGGTACCCCCTGTGTGGTGTAGGAGCCTGTAAACATTTTAAAAGGCCGTCATTATACTCCTGATATTTGTTTTCAAATGAGGTCTGGCCTTATATAGTTACACAGGCAAGAGAAAAAAGCAGTAACGGAAAGTTGTGTTCAAACAGGAGACAGTATGCAAACATATTTGAATGCTGTGTCCTGATTGGCCATCCCAGTCTCTGGAGTTGGAAATGGGCATACAATTGAACTATTCCAGACCTACTGTATCTGCTGAGAGGCATTTTTTGGCCAACAGTTAATTTTGGTCTGGCTTTAGCCAGGCTAATTTTTTGCGTCTTAAACCAAATAAATGAATCGATACATGTTTTACTATTTTAATTAAGCTATATTACACTAGAGGGTGTGTTTAAGGTGATTCTTGGCACGACAGTGATGCAGTCAAGAACAAGAAGTAGACGAGTTCTGCATGCAGTGTCACATTAAATCACTCCCACGTATGTAATATAGCAATTATACAGCAGTTACATTTAGAACATTTAGAACAGAATCGCTGAAATTTCAATGAAAGATGTAGTCACTATGACCACAAATGTACTAAGAAACAGGCCTAGCCACTGAGCCTGCTGTTTTCTGGGAGAAAAACACAGCTAAAATCTTTGTTTTGATTAGATGTGCATGTGACGCATTATAACCAATCAGATTAGTTCCTCAAAATGACCTGTTGTATTAAAGGTTTATGTGGTCTAGCTACACATCAGTGAAATTAACCACCAGGAAAATCCCTAATTGAGACAGTGTATGCCTAATGACCAGCACCGCTGCTCCGTCAGAGCACATGAACTCTGGCTTGTAGATCTTCTGTGCTCTGCGTAGCGCCATTCAATAAAATATAAACAAGGCTGACCCAAGTTTGCAAATATTGGCCTGTGGGGGTTTATACGGATGAGGGTGATTATTTGGAGGAGGCATTTATTAAGCAAAGTGGTGTCACAGCCTGGGCTGTTATTACTAATAGGTAGCTATTTGACTAAGGGCTACCGTATATTTGGAAATATATATTTTATTAAAGAAAACGAAAATGGAAAATTTAATTGAGTCTTGATACATAAAAAAAAACACTGTTTGGGATACAGTGCTCTAGGCCAGTGGTTCTCAAAACATTTTAGCCCATGACACAAAAGAGAAATTAGATGTTTTGCCCCAGACCCAAAGTAATGAAAATAACTGATTTGTTGATTAGTTGCACCAGGTTCCATTTAACAGTATACCCATAATGCTGTTAACCATAAGTAACTTTCTTTAATGCGGGTAGATGTTCATTCATTTAGGACGATGATGGAACATCACGTCTCTCCTTTGCCACTTCTTCTTCTCCCACCACTGAGGAAGAGTTGTCACGGTTAATGCAAAATGGCATATAATGCAATATTGACATTACCGGGAGAGTTCGGCCTCTAAATATGCAAGACCCCTTCCCCCTTCCCCCGCTCCGCTTCCTCCATTTCCAACCAAAGAATGACAAAATGAACAAACTGCAGCAAAGTAATGCATTCATAATTAAAACGTGTCGGAATCCCGCCTCATTTGTTTCTTCCCCAGCCATGATTAAAGCATGACAGGGGTGGTCCGTCTTGGCCCTGTGGATCAAATTAAAAATCTCGGCTGTCATTAAATTGCCATGGCAGGCCTTTTAGAGGAGAGCTGCTGGGGGAAAGGGCAGAGACAGAGCAGCAGGCGCACAACGACTGGGACAACGTCACCAAATGGATCCATTTGGTGACGTTGGCATGCCGTCAAGAGGAGCGGCGCCTCTTCTCAGGGGGTTAGAAGAAGCTTTGTGAGACATCTTAGGAGACACTGATATAAGTACACTCTGTTGAAGTAACTTTGGATTGTGCACAGACTTAATAAAACGATTAAATAACTAAAACTTGTTAAATTTCCCATTTGATCCCGTATTTGATGATGCATGCTTGTTAAAATAATACTGTGTAAGATCTGATCGCTGGTGTTTAACCCAGGAGACTGTCTGATTTGCTCTTGCTCTAGCAGAATTGTTTGTTTTGTACTGTGTGTGAACGTGTGTGTGCGTGCGTGCGTGCAAATCTTGCATCAGCTCCATTTAATAAAAGATCAACTCATGAGTCATTCGTCTACTAACATTTGAGTCCTGCTGATGACAAAGCATGTCACTGCCTTTTCTGAACCATGAGTGACACATTATACCGTTAAATGCTGGATAAACAAGCACAAATTATTATACTTAAAGAATATAGAATGATCAATTAAACTCCTACGTTCTCATGACCGTGGAGGACTTGGGTGTCTCCTCCTCCGCGTCATCAGTGCCCATATACCCGAGGCGGGGTTGGCGAAATGGCCTTTCTGTGTGGAGTTTGCATGTTCTCCCCGTGTCCCCTAGCGTAGATACCCTCACAAAAACATGCTGTGATCACGGTCTCTAGACTGACTCCCCCTGGCCAGCTGGGGCACCTGATGGAGGGGACAGCAACCGATTGGAATAATGTGTTTATTCCACATGCTATTCCAACCAGGGGAACTCTCCCCTGTCAAGTGAAAAGAAGGCAGCTTGGACTCCTCCTGCATTGAAGGAAGCATGAGGCCAGTCTGCTATCTCCCCAGGTGGGCGGAGGGTGCGTGCAGGATCGCAATAGGAGCCCAAGAGCACAACAGGAATTGGCACTGGATGACTGGATGTGTCATCCCTGGGGTGAACGTAATGCCCATGTGTAAAGCTCTTTGGAGAAAGGCGTTAATCGAAAATGTCCTCAGGACAAAATAGACAAAAAAATCCTCAGTTCATTTAACTCCGAGTGTGCAAGCATAAGCAAATAGAGCCCTGACGGGTTGGTTACATCTGCACACTCTCGGAGTTGCAAGTGGATCCACTAAACGTGAGGTTATTATTCGTGCAGCAACAGGGGGATAATGGGTAGGCGGCAGATATTTTAAGTTTCAGCCTAGATTTTTTTTTTTTTTTGCCCAGCGTCCCCGACGGAATAACAGAGTTAAGAGGCGCTTTTTTACTTTCTTAAATAGGAGGTATATATAACGGCAGGTTTATTTAGAGAATCTCGCAATGAACGCGAGAACCGACCGAGCCATCCATTCACGGCAATAAAAACCTTGGCGGGTGGGATCGATAGGAAAGGGTGCAAGGGTCAGAGACATACCGCCTTGGCATTGATCTGCAAATCTGGAGAAACGCATACGAGGAGAGCAGAGCTAGGGAGGAGAAACAGGTCAAGAGTTTCCAGAGATAAGGTCGAAAAAGACAAAGTTGATGGGATTCCTTTTTTTTCCTCTCCCCCTCTCTCTCTCTATTTCCCCCCTCCCTCTCGCTCTCGCTCTCCAAGACCGGGGTATATTGCAGTGAGTGGAAGAGGATATACGATTCCGAAGGATACGAGGACTTCTTGAAGAGATGAGTTTTTTAGCTCGCGACTGTCTTTACTCTCTCGCGCACCGGTGAGTGGGGAAAAGGTCATTCCGCCGCCAGGGAAGGGAAGGTGAAGAAGAATGGCAGTGCGTGGTGATGATTTGAATCGTGCCGTTCGGGCCGCACGGGGAGCAGCAGCAGCGGTGTCTAAGTGTGGAGAGGAGTGTGTGTGTGTGTGTGTGTGTGTGTGTGTGTGTGCACAGTGAAATCCTGAGTGGTTCATTTTTTCTCTCCCTCGATAGCAGACAGGGCGGATCTAGGCATGGGCATGGGGGGGGCAATGCCCCCCCCCCCCCCCCCCCCCCCAATTACCCAGTATGCCCCCCCCCCCCCCCCCCCCCCAAACACGATGCCATGCAAAACAACCCAAGATATTTCAAATTAAAGTGCTTATATTTAAAATGATTTGAAACACTACTGCTGCTACTAACTACAGCTGTGTCACCACTAAACCAATAGCATTTCATCATTGAAAACAGAAAACTCTCTGAGTCAGACCTTTAGCTTTATGCATGCTGCGGGTCTGTTGCAACTTCAACAACAACTGATGTTATTATTGATGCTTTACTTGCCTAATAAAAGTCCTGTAACTGGAAATGGGGCAAGAGAAAATGGTATAGGGGCGCCCCCATACCATTTTCTCTTGCTCCTCCAACATGTTCTCTTGCCCCCCCCCAAATGGGACGTGTTATATCCGCCCCTGATAGGAGCGCTACAGTACGTTCTGCCACGGTGTGTGGGCTTGGTGTGTGCGGTGCGCGGTTGCGAGACCACTACATGGACTGATGTGGATGGCTGCAGAGCTCAGAGGAGCCCATTTCACCTCCACTGGTTCTACTAAACATGATTCCACCAGCCTGTAGGGAGGGGAGGGGAGAGGGGAGGGTGCTAGAAGAAGTACAGTACAATGCTGTGCAACTTTCATGTATTTGTGGTTTGCTTGAGTATTTCCATGACTTGCGACACTCTTACTTCAACACTCCACTCCATCTCCCATCTCGATGTTAGACTTTTAATACACGGCATGTACAACGTATTTGAAAACTGTATTTACTGGTTATGTTGTGGATTTTTGTTATTATTATTAGAAAACATACACTTCAACACCAATACCACACCAAAACACATTGGATATCAATCTACCTTGATCGCTGTGACATCATATACAGTATATTGCAGTTGATTTTTGTCATAGACGCACCATTTTCAACATTTCACCCTTAAGGTCGTCCCGTCCCTTCCAACAGTTTGCATTGGTGCAGGTTGTCTTTATATGAATGTGGGTATTTTTGTAGCTCCAAACTTTTTTTTTCCCCAGACATATTTTAATAGTTTTTACGCCGTTCTCGTGGTGCTCATGGATTTCCTGTTAGATTACTCCCGCCGGTCACGACGACGGCTCGTATCACGACGAAATGTAGATTCCATTCTTTAATCCAACTATTAGTCCGAGCGCATCGTCTGATGATCATCCCGTTGCTCACTTTCATTTGGAACAGAATTGCGGCGACAACTTTTCTCTCATTCACACCCATTCAATCCAATCCTGAATGTCGTGAGCGCATTGGTAAATCAACCAACGCTAGACGGCTCTTCCTGACTTGTGACCCGGATGTTTTTGCTCAGATCGCCAGAAGACCGGTTAGCCAAGACAACAGAAACAGCATGACAGAAACAGCACATCCTGTTTAGGAGATCTGAGCTTCAAAATAAGGGTTTTTTACCGAATTTACTTGATTGAGCCGTGGCACCTACCGAGGAAACCCACGATCACGCGAGGCAGTTATTGTGTTAATATAGTATTCTGATACTCACGCAAGAGGTTTATGTCACTCTGGGGCAGCCTTTACTTGTAATCCCAGAGGTATTCTATTCCTCCTCCTCTCCACCCGTCTCTTGTGCCACTCTCCTCTCCAATGACTCAGGTTAAAACTCCTGTCGTACGGGTGTTTTTTAAAATCATGTAGTGGCCCAATTATCTTGTAATGGATGGTTTGATGTGATGTGTAGAAAAAGAAATATGTTTGCAGCCATGCAAACTGCATTGGAGGGGGACCTCAGGCTGAAATGTAGAAAAGGGGGCATCTATGACAATCTATGAAATCAAGGGCATTACATATTATGTCAAGGTAGATGGATGACAAATGTGTTTGGGTGTGGAATTCTCCTTTAAAAACTGGAACCGGGCCTTTTACTTTTGGTGCATTTTGAGGTCAAACCTTTTTTTTAACCAAAACACTGGGGAGGATATCTCTCTGCTTTGTGAAGGCAAGAGACAAGGTTTTTCTGTCCATTATCTTTTTAGATGTGGGCAGCGCTCAGTGTTTTATTGAGCGTATATCATATCCTTTTATCAAAGGAAAAATAAAGAGATTGTGTTTGTGTTTCATAAACTGTTGGGGGGGGTATATATATATATATATATATATATATATATATATATATATATATATATATATATATATATATATATATATATATATATATATATATATATATATATATATATATATATATATTAGGGTGGGACTCGATTAAAATTTTTGATCTAATTAATTTGAAACTTTGTAATTAATTAATCTCAATTAATCGGATACCAATATTTGACCCAAGAAGCATTTTTTGGTCAATTAAAACATGTAGGTAGTGTGTGTGAGTGGGTTTTTCTAAATCAAAACTGTGTCCACACTGTGACATGTTATGTTGATGGTGAGTGTTTAAGATAGCGTTAGTAATTTCGGACCAATGGGAGGACGGAACAGTGGGAGTTCGGATCAATGGCAGCCCTTATTGGTTACCCTGATTGGCTTCTTCTCCCGTTGTGTGCACCGCTATGATCGGTACGCTTGAAATCCGTCCACTGAAAAAGGTTCTGGGTGCAAAATCTATGTGCGATTAAAATAGATTAATTTTGTTAATCGCGTTATTGTTTCTGTAATTAATTAATCTCAATTAATCAGTTAAAGTCCCAGCCCTAATATATATATAAATATATACTAATAAAAACATCAAACAAAGCATCAATCAAAAGCGGTGTTGTCTTGGTAACCACTTTCAAGCAGCAACAAGAAGCTGCCACAGATTATAATTGTTGTTATGGTTACAGCATTAGGGCTATACTGTACAGGGCAGGACAGCCATATGAACCCCAATGCATTCTGGGCATATCCTATAAGCGACAATTCCGTGAAAAAGTGCAGAATTTCCAGGCTCACACCTAGTGATGCACCGACTGATCCATATGTCTTGTATTGTATTGTATTGATGTATAGTTAAAAATTAAAGTGGTGGCAGTGGCGCAGGGATAGAGTATGCCGAGTAAACTGCAAGGTTGCCGGTTCGAACCCGGGCTCCCCCAGAGTTAGTGCTGATGTGCCCCTGAGCAAGACACTTAACCCCTAATTACTCCCATATCATGTCAGTATCGTCTATCGGTTAAATTGTTATTTCAAACATCGGCCAAGAACTTGCCGCCTATTGATCATCAAAAACAGCCTGATCTACAAGTGCACAATGTGTTGCGGTGCAACTGGATGTGGGGTTGTAGATCAGGCCGTTTTTTGGCAAAGACATTTTGGCACCAAGAGCCCTGCAAACCCCGGGACACTTTACTAGACTTTCAAACCGATTTCAAACCCAAACGCGAGCATTCATTTACAGGCAAAATAAAATACATGAAGTGGAAAACAAGACTAAATAAGACTATGGTGGTAATAAGACTGGCAAGAAATGTGGCGGGGCTATGCCTAATAGACATTGACGGGCATAAATTAGCACTTCAGCTTAAAATTGAAAGGAGCAGGGCTCTCAGCTCGGCTGTGGAGTGCTTATCGGTCTGAGCTGCTTCTGAACCGTGGCGGACAAGGAAATGAGTCTGGCAACAGCTCTGCCCCAAACCTTTGTTTTCTCTACCGCTTGTCAGTGTGGTATAGGTGCCTAAAACCTGATCTATATTAACAGATGATCTATGCTGAGCTTATGACTTCGTTGTGAGCTTGTTGATCTGGCACCAAAATCACCATGAGATATTGTATGTGCAAAGTGGACATTTTGCCTTGAAAGTGACGCTAGAAAAACAACCACAAAGACATTCAACACAATAACAGGTGGTCCATCGTTCAGGGCCCGTGAGCACACATTTAAAAATATGGACATTTGATTTTGGGAGGCGATTTTAGAAATCAAAAGGTCGTTGGGATCAACACCACACACACACACACACCACACACACAGGAAGTGCCATGGCAACCTGCCAGATCAGATTTGGAGGTATCTTGTGTGCAACTGGAAAATGCTGTCTTGCCTCGTGCATGGGGCTTCAGGCTGGAGGAAAGGCCACAAGGTTAACAAAATCCAGCAGGGGCCATCCCCTGTGGAGCGCTGAGGTGTACAGCAAAATGCCAGGCCATGGCAATCAGCCAGCAGTCTTCAGGATATCTTCTTTTGGTGCAAAGCACTGGGGTTGAGAGTAGGGCTGCAGCGAAAGGTAAAATCTTGGCCGAAACGGAATACCAAATATAGGGAACAGTTGGCCGGCAACTGAATACGAAATAGCCGGATACGATTTATATAATATAGTATACTATATAGTATACTTTTTTTCTACAATTGCTGTCAAAAGGTAGAAAACTGCAATAACTGCCCAGCTTGCCTGCAGTACAGTATATGGCAGGGAATATAGTCATATAAGCGATCAAACATATGATGTTTAGGGGTCCCTGCTGACTATTCAGTGGTCAGATGGGAACGTTGTCATTAGAAGCAAGGATGCATCCCCTTTAGCTTGCTAGCATTGACATTAGCAACACGGCTTACCAAACAGGATGTTTACATACAGCCCGATTCCGGTGTTTTACACAGACAGTAGGAGGCGCGGCAGTCAGCGGGTGGATCCCGGTCATATAGCATGGCAGAGATTTGGTTAAAAGCTACCTGATTATGGCAAAAAAACATGATTATTACAAAATGCAGTGAGTGAGATTTCTATGTAAGCCTGGCAGAAATGCCTGTGCGTGTGTCACACACTTGATATTTGGGCATGCCTATCTGCATATGGAGAAGTCCATATCACATTACACAAGTTCAGACACGCAGCGCCTTATTTGTGGCAAAACTTACATTCAATAATGGTCACTACTATGGGTCCATAAACATTTATTCAGCACTTTTGAATGGATAAATTGCATACACTCTTCGGTAATATGACTTCCAACTGCCAATTCGAGCCAAAACCGCATAGGCCGAGTATTTTTAGCCATTTTCTGCAGCCAGCCGGATACAGGGTGCATCACTAGTTGGAAGTACTGGCACCATAGTGAGGTTTCTCTGGATAATGGCTTATTATTGGTGAGTTTCACTGGGACGTGGGGTTTAACTACTTACCGGTACAATCTCTAGATTTTTGAAAACTGGGCCTGAGTTGGCTTTTTGTTTTTGTTTTGTTTTTTTTTTAGTCCACACCACATTTCATGAGGTTCAATTGGTCACATGAGCCGACTCATTAAAAACAATACCACCAGACTCCTGACCAGTTTCTTTCTGGCAGCAGTTCTACTGTTGAATAAGAGCTATAAGCCTGTGGCCAATACACACACTGAACTAAACTATGTCTTTTAATGCACAGACTTAACTGATCTGAATTTTAAATAGAGTCTCCATTATGAATGTTCATTTATTATGCACATTAGCCACTTTTTTATGCACTTTTATTCTACTTCGAACTAGATTATGCTCTAATTGTCTACTCTACATCGTTAAATGGCATTGGTGGGCCTGCCCACAAATGAAATAAAAACTGTACCAAGTCACATTAAACAATGTCAAGGTATGGATGTTTCTGAGTTAACCTTTATGTCAACAAACAAAAGAGACATAGCCTGCATAATTATTGTCCCACTTTGAAATATAAGGGTTTTCCTTCTTTTTTAAAAAATAAAGCAAGCAAAAATCAAAAGCATCAAAAATCTTGATCAAAAGGGAAGCTAATTTTCACATGCTTGGATATATAGTAGCCCTGCATTCAACAACAATCGTAATGATCAGCAGCAGTAGGCCTGTAGCTACATTATTTACCAGCACCCAGGGACCAGTTAGAGGTCCACAGTGTCTTGCTCAAGGACACTTCGACAGGATGCTGGGAGGAGCTGGCCTCAAATCAGGAACCCTCCAATTCCCAGGCAACTGCTCCACCACCTGTGCCTCTTTTTGCCATTTTATCCCAAGAAAACACCTTGTCTGCACTTTGGTTCAAGCCAATGTGTCACTAAAACCACCATCAGTCTTTTACAGAAGAATTCAGTTTACAAAATGACCGTGCCTAAACAAGCTGTGAGGTGTGCGTGAAACAGCTATTAAATAAAATACATTGAATTGATTACAACAAATAGAATTTCTTTGATTTGAATAGCGCATCATAATGCATCAACACTTTGTGAGTTTGTACTTTCAATATTTTCCAGCAAAAATCATTTAACAAATCGATTTAATTTGTTTTTTTTTGATTCAATATTTGTCAGCCTTTTCCGAATTGATTTAATATTTGTCATATTTGTCAGCCTCATTTGTCAGCCTCATTCACAAAATCACAAACTGTGATTCTCGGTTAATCAAACAAGGCACAACCTGCAAAGACGGTTACTATACCGTAATACTAATATACAGATTCTATACTGTTATGCATTTCCTTTTTCCTCTAACACTGTGTTCAATGTATTTTTTGGATAATGTGTATGTTTAAAGGCATAAACATCTAAAGGTCTTTAAAATGTTTTGATGAATTTAAAATGGAGGACCGTGATGAAAACTGAATGCTTTCCCCCCTGTTTTTCACAGCTTTTGCAATGACCTGGACCGTCTCTCCTTGGACTGTACCCATGCTGCGATCTGTTAACACCAAGCCTTGATAGGAACAACGTTGAAAACTGGAAGGTTACTTCAGTAACCATGGTTCTTTGGAGCTGTATTTGCAAAGTAGTTCTCCTGCGGGGTTCGATGTCCCCCATAGGCAATACAGCTCAAACGAACTGGAAGGTTACTTAAGTAACCATGGTTCTTTGAGCAAATGAGCGCAATGTTCCTCCCCCCATGGGTTTACGCCACATCAACATATCCATTATGCCGTACCTTGGAGTACATGGCGCCGCTCAGGACCAGGCCGTTGCGGATCCAGATGATGGAGGCGGCGGGCTTGGCGTTGTCGGCGTGACACGTCAGGTTGAGATGGTCGCCGGTGCGGAGACTCACCACGGGGGCTCCCACGATGACCGGCTCATCTGGAGGCACTGTGTAGAGAGAGAGACACAGAGGCAGAGGTGATCAATGGTGGGACAAACAGTATGATTACTACTGAAGTAAAAATACCAATAATGCAATATAGAAAATACTCTGTTATGGGTAAAAGTCCGGAATTCAAAATGGTATTGGCATCAAAGTGCACATTAAGGACCAAAAGTTGTCTCAAGCTTTCAAATAATTTAAAATCTGAAAATAGGCAATCTATAAATCGTCTATTTTCAAATGGCCAAAATTAACTGGTTAATGTATGTTTTGTAATATGATTCAAAAATATATACGAATTACTGCAGTAAGGTTCAAATAAACATATTGGACTGGACTAAGAGTACAACATTGGGAGTATTGGATATTGGAAGTACTGCAGTATGAGGAAAAAGTTCCTCAAAATGTTGCATAAGCACCACTGGCTAATAATATGTTAAAAGAAAAAGAAATACAAAGATCCAATTCAAATCTAATTCTCAGTAAGCAAACAGGCGACTGTCAGTGTTGGTAACCTTGCATGTACCAAAACAACATTCCTTAACTTTTAGAAATAATGAGTAAGACAATCAATATATTCATAACCCATTAAAAAAGTTGAGCTATGAAAATACAAGTTTTTCAGCCCAACGGCATCAACATCGATTGACGACTGATAAATGATTCGACTTCGACCGGCTTCCAAACGAATGAAACATCCCAAGACACCTCCAGTAGAGGCAGACAGACAGACAGAGCTGCTGCCTGGGTGAAAGAAATGCAATCACAAAATGTAATTTCAAATGAAACATGTTTGCAGTAGTCACACAATGCAGTCCCACTGTATTAAATTTAAGTCAGATGGAGTTCCAGGCACGAACAGCAGGGACCATGGGGACTCCCACTCCCCCCCCCCCCCCCCTGCCCCCCCCCCCCCGTCCTCCCATGAAAAAGAAATGCCAGTGCGCAAAGCCACCAAAACAACTATTTTGTCCACTGAAAGCCTTTGGGCTTGGGGCCCTGAATGCTGTGGGCTTGGGGCCCAGACCTTGTCAAAGTTGTCACACTATCAGCAGCACTGTGGAGCCGGGCGTCTGGAGAGGCGGACCACCGAGAGCTTACTCGTGCTCATACTTAGAGACCGGTGCTCTTCAAACTTCCCGTTCGCCCCAAGGCAACACCAACGGGACAAAGCAAAACTCTCCAAGGCACACCTGTGTCAAAAAGAACACGCCAAGAGCTTGCAAACCTTCCAGCTCACAACGCGCCACATCGTAATGTATTGTGAGCTTTTTGGCACTGCAAACTTAGGTACTGTATGTTAGCTAAACATAGGTTTTAACAGGACACAGATAAGCCTTGGAATTGTTGCCATCCATCCATCTTCATCCGCTTATCCGAGGTTGGGTCGTGGGGGCAACAGCTACGCCAGAGAACTCCAGACTTCCCTAATGTTGCTCAGGACCTACAGACTTCCCTAATGTTGCTTGGGACAGGGAAGTCTGGAGCTCTCTGGTGGAGCTGATGGCCCCGCGACCCGACCTAGGATAAGCGGATGAAGATGGATGAATGGATGGATGGATGGATGGATGGATGGATGGATGGATGGATGGATGGATGGATGGATGGATGGATGGATGGATGGATGGATGGATGGATGGATGGTAATTCCAAGGCCTAGCTTTGTCCGGTTTAGCTAACGTACCTACTGTGTGTTTACGGTGCCAACAAAGGGGCACCACTCATTTCACACATTGGTGTGATGCTTTTGTTTGTTATAGTATAGCCGGAGTATAATGTTGCATGTGTAATCAAATTAATACATTCATCCACCCTTCTATCCATCCATCCACCCTTCTATCCATCCATCCATATGCCAAATAATATAAGCATGTTCCTCAGCATTGGGAAATAAAATAAAAACAAAAATGTGATCTGCAGCAAAAAAGTACTGTTAGGCATTTCATCACCATTCAGTAACCAGCATAAGGCTTCCTGATGTGGACACACAAACAACATCAGGGGACCGGCATTCAAAGCGTAAAAAAAAGATATTGAAGTAAAATGGAAAGACACGCAGGAGAGAGACACACACACAGAGCGGCTAATGGCAGAAGGCATATGCAGCCCCTGACTCTGCTGAAAGGCACTGATTACATTCTTCTATGAAACAGGATCTGATCAGCCAGGGTTTTTATTCAAACTTGAGTGAATTATTGATTGAGCACTCAGCTCATTAGGTAGCAGATCTGGGGCAAGCCTAAATCAAAGGCACCGTGATGCAGCTGGCTCGTCCTGAGTGCTTGGAAGGGAAGGGAGAGAGAGGACTCACACAGGGACGGAGCACTGGAGGAGGGTGGCTCTCTCTCCGTAGACGGGTTTACTTTTTAATAGTAAGAGGAAAGGAAAGATATTTGAGCGTTAACTTACTACTTCACTAAGGCAGTTCTCGATGAGACCGAGACAGGGCCGGATCTAAGCATGGGCATGGGTGGGGGTGGGGGGGGGGGGCAATGCCCCCCTAAATGATGCTTACTTGAGAGGGTCTATTCTTAGAAGCGCTGCTGATGCTAGGCTAAAAACAGCTCAATCTCTGATAACTTTCAAATCAAACTACAAGAAAATATAACGGGTATTTGTTTTTGTATACAAACATGTCATATGTTTTGTATATGAATATGCTGTGTATGAAAATGTATATTCATTTTGGGGAAGTTCTAGATTCTAACTTCTCCTGCACAATATTAAAATGGATGTTTCTTATGTATGTATGTGCTAATAAATACAACCTAAAAAACAAACCCCTGCTAAAAAAAAAATCACAATACAAGGAATTGTACACATTGTGAAGAGCACAGCATTTTTGAGATTTGTGTACAGTTTATTTTTTCTTCTAGCCCTAACCCTGACAACCTGAGTACACTAATTGTATGCGTGCCATATTTGCTGTGAGAGAGTTTAGTTTTTATAACCTAAAGACCTTGGAGGTATTCACCTGGTATTTGTGCTGAAACTCATGATTCAGTTTAGAAAAAAACAAGCAAACAAACAAAAATCTTGTACTTAAGGTTACACTATTTGCTTCTCCACATTATGCGATCTCAATGTGTGTATTCTCCTTGGCTGAACTACAAGAATAATAAATGAACATACAGCATGATTGCATATTGTTATACCCAAAGAAACAAGGCAAGCACTTGCCAATTTAAACCAATTTTAAGCTAGGGGAATCATTTTGGAGTAGACATGCTTTACCGTGTGCGAGAACCCCCTCCACTTCCCCCTTCCCTACAGCAAGCCCAATAGCAGCCACCTTAATTGACTTGAGAGAATCGCACAAAATTAATATTTCATAGTATTTACAGTCATTGCGGTATGCATTTCATTCGGACCAAAGTGTCAGCTGCGAATATATCCACCATCTAGCTAACCATTGAAAAGATCTTCTCATAGTAAACTAAAGAACAGCAAGAGCTGTGGTAGGAAATATTCGTCATGTTAGAAGATTTATCTAATAACAAATAATAAGGTGGGGGTGGGGTTGGAGTTGGACTGCATGTGCATTTCTTTCTATATCCATGAAATGGCCTATTAAAAAACATCATTGTAGTTATATGGGACAGTTGAGCATAGAATAATGTAATCATCCCAATTTTCAGCCAATTTGTCAACATTTTTATGAATAACCAAATTAATTAATAAGTTAATTAAAGGGGAATTCCACAACGGGTCCATTTGGTTCCATTGTACACTCCCAGAAAAATGGCTCCTATAGGGAAAACCATTAACATGGTTTGTGTTTCACCATGCTAATGAGTTTTTTTCAGACCTCCATTTCAAGGAAACACAGAATGGGAGACTTTTTTATCATGACATAGTAGAATGTTGAAAATCGGTGGAATTCTCCATCAATGAACAAACCTCACAGGCTAATGATCTTGTAGACTTTTTCAAATACGTTGCAGTCGGGCCAACAACTAGGTGGCCAGCCCAGATTACAATGCAGGGGGTCCTTGAAATTAGAAAGTTTGTGGAAACTTTCGAGAAACTAGAACTGGTTAGAAAGAAAAAAACATCCCCCCACCAGCTGTTTGTTTGTTTGTTTTGGTTGATAATTGAACCCTGGCTGCTGGTAGACGTACAGCCCTTCCAGACGGCCTCTGGCGGGCGGCCACATATGGAGCCATAATGCTGTGTAGTGTTGCATGCACGAGTCTCCCCCAAAACAACACAATGGATGCCGTAATAGGTCGAGCAGAGGGAGAGAGACACAGGGAGAGAGAGAGAGAGAGAGAGAGAGAGAGAGAGAGAGAGAGAGAGAGAGAGAGAGAGACTGATGAAGGAGAAGTATGTGACGGAGACAGAGTTCACTAAACCTGCTGACTTCATTAGCGCCCGAGACGTGGCCTCTTCCCTCATCCCCCACAGCTGCAGGACTGCTGATTAGACCCCCAAGCTCTCTGGCATGCAGTGGCACTCACTACTGGCCTCAACTTTTATTATTGCACGCACCAACACTATACGGATGAGTTCGAAACGGGTCGAAGCAGAATCCAGGCTCGAGGATAGCCTGGAACAGTGCAGGGCCGGATATAGCTATGGACATGGGGGGGTGCCCCTAACTGCCCTGACTGCCCCACCAAACATGGCGGCAGGCAAAACAACATAAAATCACTGCTACTAGCCAACTACAATCATGGCACCACTAAACCAACACCATTCCATCATTCAGCTTCATGCATGCTGCGTGTCTGTTGCAACTTCAATAACAACTGATGCTATTATAAATGCCACGGGCAGCTTCATCGCCCGTGTCGCTTCACGCCACAGGCGATGAAGCCGCACCCATACCATTTCTGCCTGCCCCTCCTCCCCCAATTGGGAAATGTTACTTCTGGGCCTGGAACAGCGGGGGGTCTGTGGGGTCTGTCCAACCGAGTCAAAGTAAATGTAGCCTCGACACCCAGGCTTTCATTTTCGTCCGCCTTGCGCGAAAACGGAAAGCCTGGACTAACGCGCGTTGGAAAGTGGCCTTGAGGGGCGTGTCAACCTTCCAGGGTGGGCGTCGCTCTAAATGATGTGACGTAGAACAGCAGTGAACGGGCGTGGGAGGGGCCGGAGATGACGACACGTTAGTGAGATCAAATCAGAGCGCAGCACTTCCGCCGTGTGGATCCCACGACACCCCGCCCCCCAAGGCCAAAATCATTGAGGGCTAGACCAGGCTAAAGTAAATGTAACACAGATAATTTCATTCTTGCTACGGTACGTTTTAACAGTGGACGATAGGCAGACAGTGTTTACGGAAGTCCATTATTTGTCTACAACAGGCAAGGGGGCGATGGTCCAACAGCGGGTGGAGCAATGTCGGACGATGTCGGGCGGTTTAGGCAATAGCCAATCAAATTCAAGCAGTCAGGCCCGTTTTTGGCTAGAGGCGTAGCAGGCCGTCGTCTGGAACACCGATCCATATGGACCACATGGAGCACAAGCCCGCTTGGGCCACATCACCGCCAGCCAGCATAGGAAGTAACTGAGACTCAAAATGGTCACGGCGAGAATCTCGACCCGTGCGCCAAACCGATCAGGTCCGGCACTGGTCAGAGCTGAGGGTCCAGAGTTCTGGGGGGAGGGCTGAAAAGGGTTCCCAGTTTGCAAGGTCCATCAAGCACTTGGGACTTAACAAGCAGTAGCAAATAATGTTGATGCTTTTCACCATTTGGATACAAGTGATCTTGCTAATTAGAATAGAGAGTGGATAAATCTGCATAATTCATGGACTCATGGAGTTCACGGACAAAACATTCAACACTCAAGAAATCAACAACAAAGCAACGAATCAAATACACTCTTCAGATCTGAATGGCATGTGTTCCCACTTTCTGCATTTTCTTTTTTTTTTTTAAACCAATCAGAAAACTACTCAAAAATGTTTTTCCTCCTTTCAATCATTCATTATCACGGACACCTATTGAGTTAATGTTTCGTGTGTCAAAACTTGTGTGTTCAGTTGGATTGTGAACTGTTTTAACCTGTTATATTAAACACTTAACAGTTAAACTGCCATTGCAGTTGATCTACAATCTTACCATTATCAAATAATAGTTACGACTGCTGCCATTGAATTTGATCTACATCAATCTTTTAGTATCACTATTGTATTGTATGTATGCTATCCCGACGCTAGCGGCTGCGAGCAGTACTAGCCTCGTCTTGCCAGCTGAGGGACCCAAATAAGAGACGGACCGGAAGTATCATCCTATGTGCTGCGTTGACAACATCCGGAAACATGGACTGAAAGATGAAATATGGCTCTCACAAAATGTTTGCCTATTCTTTCTTTTTTTTTTTTTTTCTATTTCATTTTCCAGAACAGGCTTTATTTTTTGGAAAAAAACAACAACAAAAAAAAAAACTGGTATCTCTGGCCATGCAGTCTTGCGAGGAGTGCATTTAGTTTAGCCACCTGGTCTCCATACAACGCTGAATCCTGTGGCCTAGCCGGGAGCTACACCCCACCACACCACACGCACACACACACACACACACGCCCAGAGCTTCCGCACAGGGCCAGCCCGTACCTGACCCCCATTACGTTGTGACTTGTCTGTTCCCTGGCTCTCTCTCTGCCGTGTTAAGATGTTATGGCGTGAGGGGCAGCGGGGCCGGCCACGCTCGGCGGCCGCTCCGCCAAAAGGCTAATGCTTCCTGAATCATTACACAGGACTCCAGCGCTCCCTCTAATCAGACCGTGCCGTTGACCTCTGACAGGTCTGGGGCCGCGTGGGCCGGCCTGTAGAGGGACTGCCTGCCTCCTGCCTGCCTGCCTGCCTGCCTGTCCGCCCGCACGTCCAAACACAGCACTCCTCTCCTCTGCAGCGCTCCCACAGCTGTTACTCGTTACTGCCAGGCGCACGTGTATGCATGCGTATGTATGTGGGTGTGTGTGTGTGCAGTTGGCACGGCCTAATGCCTCCAAATTGACGCTTTAATGCAGCTGGTCAACAGATTCCTCATGAACCAACAACACGCGGAGGCAGACTAATCACCCTCGACTATAATTATTGGAGAGAGTTCTCTCCATCCGTCCTGCTTTTCCTCTGCTCCCCATTATGCGTGCATGCAGGCAGGGTCGTATTTTTCCACTCTCTTTTTTTATTCTATCACATTACACGCTAAAGGTATTTAATTCACTGGCCCCTAGGGGGGGAAATATGGAAACGGAGGGTCATACAGTCCTGTGCCAACGACAAAGATGAAATTATACAGGAAATGTATGTTGGGGTGGGTGTGTGTGTGTGGTGTGTGTGTGTGTGTGTGTGTGTGTGTGTGTGTGTGTGTGTGTGTGTGTGTGTGTGTGTGTGTGTGTTGCGGATGGGGGCTGGGCGGCAGTTGCAACGGGTGGGGAAGAGGGTCATGAATGTGGGCGCGAAAATGTTTCGGGGGTTATACTGGAATCTACTGTCAAATATGTGTTCAGTCTATATAGCAGGGGTTTTCAACCAGTGGTCCAGGGACCACCAGTGGTCCATGAGAGAGTTCTAGGTGGTCCCCAGGCTAAATGATGGAAAGTTGGTTAACCAGGTGTAACTCTTTGAGAGCGTAAAAATGAAGCATTTCATGTTTCATGTTTACACTCTCAAGAGTTCAAATATTCATCTAATGAATTAGCCCAAGTCTACACAACTAGAGAATGAAGACGATTAATGGTTTTGATCTGTGTACCTAATTTGTTTCCGAAATCCATCCTGGAATTGTGGACAAATAAATCTCAGTAAGTTTTGCGTCTGTGGGGACTAAAATGTCAAATGGTGGTCTGTAGCTCAAATTCTGAATAAATCCTGTATATAGCATCAAGATGGTCAAAAGGATGTCATAGAACATATTGACAGAATAGTAAAAAAAATCACACCCGTGCGAAAGTAAGTGCTGCGTGTGTGGCTACAGTATACTAAAACACACTTCGTCCCATTGTGCTTGTTTCTCTGAACATGGCAACATCAACAATACACACTTCATCCCATTGTGCTTGTTTCTCTGAACATGGCAACATCAACATGACTCCACGCATGCAGCCAGGTAGGGACACACACACACACACACAGGGACGCATGCAGCCAGGTAGGGACACACGCACACAGTCTGTGAATCGTCTGATGAAGTGCTTGCTACGCAGCACTTAAAAAAAAAACCCTCAAAACCATAGCCACCCACGGGCTGCAGTAGGCTATGTAGAAACCACCGGCAGTTACTGCGTTAGAATCATTCTAGCGTATTTTACGCTCTCTGTCGGGGGAAAGCGTTCGGTGAAAATAAACGATCGACAAGTTCACAACATCTGCTATTTCCAGCCAAAGCTTTCCCCACAATACAGATGGCAGGTTTTAAATGATCACAGCCTAGCAACTGTTAAACACATGAGCGCTCCCATTTCTATTCTGGGAAAGTGATTTGGCTATATATATATATATATATATATATATATATATATATATATATATATATATATATATATATATATATATATATATATATATATATATATATATATATATATATATATATATATATATATATATATATATATATATAGGCTGTCAGCATTAACTAGTTAATCGCGAGTTAACTCAGCCGTGAGTTAACTCGATTAATTTTTTTAGTGCGAGATTAACTCACAGTAAAACCAAAGGCCAAGTGGGTCTATTTGGTTCAATTTCGCCAAATGCAGGTGAGTAATTGTTAAATATCTGCATCAGTTAAGTTACTTTAAAATAAGTCTACACAATTAGAGAATGTAGAAACTTTCTACAAAATGTGCATGTTCGCTCCCAATGATACCAACATCAAATTGTTGACAAATTCTTTAATTTAGGTCTGGAAGTATAAATAAATGTCATCAAATGGTGGTCTGTGGCTCAAATGAAGAATAAATAATTGACCTTGATATGAACATTCTTGAAAAACACTCATTTAAGGTATATTTAGAACTCATAAAAATATGCGATTAAATTGCGATTAATCCAAGATTAACTATGGGCAATCATGCGATTAATCGTGATTAAATTCTTTAATCGTTTGACAGCTCTAATATATATATATATATATATATATATATATATATATATATATATATATATATATATATATATATACATATACATATACGTATATAAAATCAGATCTACAAGCTCACACGGAGCAATCTGAGATACTGTATATAGCAGCAGCTCCTGAGGTGCCATGGCCCAGAACAGATGAGGTTCCGAAAAGAACCTTATCTGAACCCGGGCCGCGTAGCGCAGTGGAAACCAATCCGGAACCTGTGAAATGCATTTCACTGCACGGTACACTTGTTACAGTAGTTCTTCTAATGGAAACCAGCCAGAAGACGTGTCTGGGCTGTTGACAATCCATCTCCCCAGGGCTCTGTATATCGCACTGGTTCTCAAACTGGCACCCGAGGGTGCCAAGTCCCCGGGGAGACGCAGAGTACTTTTGGATTTTGGAATACATCAAGGCACTGCGGTTCGATAATTTGACTTAAGCGCCTATACTAAAGTAAAAGCGACCACCCCCCCCCCCCCCCCCCCCCCCCCCCCAATTTGTTGTAATAGAAACTACTATACTCTCTCATGTTTCCCTGGTCGTGACACATGCCGTATCTTATAGAGAAGCATTTGCAATATATTGGGTAACATATGACATGCAAATGTAAGGTTCTATAAAGTGACAATGTAATTAATGGGTGCCTATGGGTGCCCATGTATATGATGACTAGAAAGTCATCATGTACATGGATGACCTGAGCTAAAAACACTGGTCTAGTGCCTTGTTAATCCTTGAATCTAACAGATTCACGTATCAGTGAGGAGCCTCCATCGAGAGGACATAGCCTTTGGACATAGAGCTGCGCAGTTCCGCCCCTTTCATGACGTTTTCATGACCTTTTGTTTAGTTTTTCATCTTAGAAATGAATTGATTGTCCCAAAAGATTGTGTGTTGTCATCATGATTTGTCTGACCCGAGTTGGCTTTGTCTGCGCTGTAATCGTCTTCATATGAATCAAGTCTATGAGAGAAATGAATGGGGAATCCATTTCTGGAACAGGGGCAACGTCACGGGGTGGTGGGACTGCACAGCTCTATAGGGCTTTCGTTCTCTTCTCCTGCAGACAGGGGTCAGTGGATGCCTTTATACTGCTCTGTCTAGTCTGCACCAAAGCCATAGAGTAATACAACAACTCTATTCACCTCCTGGGGTCAGTCCAATGGACCGTTTTCAGATGGCTGCCACCTTGCCAGTAAGGTGCCAACTCTCCTCTTTCTATCTGCAGTGCATTTCTAATCACACCTGTAATGAGCTACTCCCTGTCAAGATGATTTTTTCCCCCTAACTGCTGGAAGTGCTGGAAGTGCTCACCGTCTCTCAACAGCCCATATACACCACCTGTTTTGAATTTGCACATAATGCAGGCGGCAGCAGGAGGTTGCTTTAGTGATAACAAGCGCTTCCACACTTTGACACTTAGAGTAAAGTAATCATCTGCGAGGAATGTCTTGACAGAAAGTAACTCAGAACATGTCTTCTACCGTGGATTTTTATGAAGCAAACGCTTTGCAGATAGTCAGAGGAGAATTCAAGCTTTCCGCGCAGCTGCAATGTTGGTGAGTTTGATGTTATCTAATACATTCGGTTCAGAGAGAGAGAGAGAGAGAGAGCCCATTCAGGTCTGTTTTTGTTAACTACGTTCAATACTACCCACCACAGGTCGAGGTTAAATCTCACTTCTCTCGTATGCCTTCAGGGTTTTAAAAACGTCCACACTTCTTTACGCCAGAATGTTTCCCCATTTACCTCATTAGTCTTAAGTTCTGCTCAAGGTAAACAAACCAGACATGCCCACACAAATGGCACAGCACCTTGCTTGCAAGATATGATTTGAAGGCTTCATAAGTGGGATAAACAGAGGTTTATGGAGTGTATTGGAGGCTATGGCTTGCGCAAGTGGATGAACCGCGTGACCCTGGTTGTTTTATGCCCGCAACTTTGTCTATACATGTCTATATATGGCCTACAAACTCACAACACTGTTTATTTGCTCATGTTTCCCACAGAATAAGGAGTTGATGTGGTTAATGGCAGAGGCTGTGATCTGACCATGGTTGGACCTACATGGCAATCCGTCCTCCACATTGCAGGGTTATGCTCTGTGGAATGCTGGGATGGATAGGGCTTCAACAACGTGCCCAGACGTTGTCCACGGGGCGTTTTTCTAGCAGGCATATAAGTGAGAGACTTTCCTGGACTGTAAGACAGGCCATTTCTAACCCACATCCTTCTTGGCTCGTGGCCCTAAGTTTGCTTTTCGCCACGGTGGTTAGGCCAGTGGCACCGAAGGTGCACGCCCTTCATCTAAAACACCATACATCACAATAACCTGTGGGGGTTATAGGAACGCATGCACGCACACAGACGCACGCGCAAACCAGGGTATTTGTCACCAACAACAAGGGATTTTGTCTTTTCCCCCCCCGTTTGACAGCTTAGCAGTTATTACTGTCAGTGCTTTGTCATGGATTAGCCTCTGCTCACCTGCTAATCAGCACCTGTGTCAGACAATAAAAGATCAATCTGACACAGGGAGGGAGCGGAGCGCCAGCCTTCTGCTGCTGCTGCAACGTCTTAGCGGAACTCCTATAAACATCCAGCGCCGTCTTGTTGTCATGCAGCTCCGTTGCTATACCTTATCTGGCTTGTTTTTTGGGGGTATTTTTTGTCGCCACAGGATTCCTACTCAGGTGATTGATAGCCCTTCAATACAAACTGTGATAGATGGGTGGCGGTGGCTAAGCTATATAGTCTATCGCCCCCAGAGAAAAAAATAAAGTTATTTCATGCCCGAAACCGATTACTGTGACTATTTTTTTTCTCTCTCTCTCTCTCTTTCTTTCTTTTTTTGTTTGACATTTGATTTTCTTTAAGGAGTTTGACTTTGTTTATTGGTTGAAAGTTCCCTCGGAGTGAACTGGGGGCTAAGCGTGGGTTTTCCCGTTGTGCGACAGGCGGAACGCGGAGGAACGTCTCGGAATCTCAAAGTCGTTATTATTTCCGACCTGCGCGTGCCGCGTTTCAGCACGCGCAGCATGAGTATTAAGAGTCTCGAAATAGACAATGGCAGATGGAGATTGTTTAGACGATATCTAAAACAATGCATGACATATTATTTGTTTTGTTTTTTTAGTTAAAATAAAGAGTGACACGACTCATTATGTGTTGACATGAGACATGTAATGATATGCTGTCCGTGCTGTTGAGAATCCTGCTTAATTGCGGTACTAATTTTGTTCCACTTTCTTCATGAATGTCTCCTTACAAAACACACAGATGTCTATGCTCTATGCTGTACACCCACACACTACACTAATGCACTCAAGATGGAGAGGATATAATAAAATGTATTCTACTTGTACTGTAGGCACTGGTTGCCATGAGACCCTTCGGGATTCGACATCCAGAGTAGCAAAATAAATTATGCCGTATCTCCAGGGCTCTGCGCGAGGCCCTGTTACATTCTGTATTTAAAGTAAGCAGTTTAATTAACTTTGCCAGCATCTCTTATCTGAAGAGGGAACAATCGCCAATTTGAATCGGCGACAGCGCGGCTTACAAACGGGCTGCCTGCCTCTCCGACTCGCAATTTAACTTGGTAGTAACGTCACGCGCGGGTGCATGTGTACCACACTAATGCCAGTTGTGCTTCGTTAGAGGTGTAGTAGCTCTTTCTCTAAGCCATTGACATATAAAAAGAGTTGGAATTATGCTCAATACGCACGGCACACACAAAAGGATTAAACCATGCACTTAAGCCCAAAGCTAGTTAGTCAAAATAACAACACTAACATTTTTTTTTGTTTGTTTTTATTTGAAAGGTTTTGTTTTCTCACAGTACAGTTATACACCGGTGGTATATCCAGATAAAACACATCTCCCGAGTCACTCCACAGAAGTGTTGTGATGCAGACTACTTTGTCGTACAATGAGCTGAAAAACAACCAATCTACAAGCTAACAACAAGTTGTGGCCACGACATGCGTGAGCTTGTAGATCAGCACTCGCAGATATGCAGGCTGTGGGAACTGTCTGAGAGCCATCACAATAAAAGCATGGACAAGCATTCTCAAGTTGGCCCATAATAAAAGCTACATTTGACACTGAGCTTGTAGAACGGCTACGAACAACGTGCGTGATGCCTCGTAGATCGCCCATACGCTGGATAATAATAACAAAACGTTGATGTTGTTGACATTATGACATACTAATAAAACAATACACATACAGGTGGAGAAAACAATACAGGAGACAGCATTTTGTTAACCTGACGATTATCTCTGTGGGAGTAATTTGTTTCTGTATTGACACATCTCCACTGCAGTTCTAGTTATATTGGAAAAATTAAAGTAGAGTAGGTCTCTAGTCTCATGGCAAAGAATTACTTTAGGGCAGAAAGACAAGGTTTCAATCTCACTAGATCTTCACCAGGTCAGTATGTTACTGAGCTGAAGAGTCTCCTTTTTCTTTGCCATAAGACTGGTGTACAGGCCCTGCTCTACTGGCCCTGTGTGTGTAAATACATAGGCTTGGATATTGGAAAGTGAAAACATGCGCAAACCATAAGCATCATGACAGAACTTTGCAGATTCTGGAAAGGTTTCAGGTTCTGGGTCACCCTCTGTGGTTGAACAGATCCATGAAGGTGTCTCCACACTTGGCTTGTGTACAGTCCATATTTTCGACCAAGCTGTGACGCCACGTCCTGTTTTTTTGGTTTTGTTTTGCTTATTGGACAATGGACACTATATTCTCGGCGACGGGAGGCTTTTCCTGCAAGCAGGCCGTCGCCTAAAATGCAAGCCAGAACAAGCCAAAAGCGCAAAGTGACACCAATTCAAAAAACTGACTTCACAGCTTGGCCGAGAACAAGCCAAGTCTGGATTGCCTTCTAGTTTTCCAAGACATGCTCAAATGCAGGATCCTTGCTACTCCAAGGCCAGCACTCTTAGCTACCATCAGTAAGCTATACCTGGCCATAAATTCCCTCATACAAGCCGGCGTGCAATTCTACCAACACAGTCATGCACACATGCTTTTTTCATACGACCAGAGTTTTGTTTTGTTTGTTTGTTTTGCTATATCATAAAATAATTACAGTACACTTTCTCTCTAAGCATGTTGCCGACCCCGAGGGGATTGCCAGTGTGCCGTTTCTATTCCCCCTTCCATTCTACAGACCTTTATTGTAGTGCTAATATACAATCACTTTCATTATTTTACGAGGTTTGACTTTTCTCACCATGAGAATAAGAGCATTAATTAAAACCACGGGAGAACCTTCAGAGAACAGGTTGAATGGGAGCACGGCGCAGTGTGTGTGAGATGCTATCCCTGCTGGGTGCTTTATTGACTTTACTGGGGATGCATAAACTAACAAAATAAAACATTTAACCGCTGAATCCCTGTGCACTTCATCGCCTGAAAAAAAAAAAAACAAGTTCTCAAATGACTGTTACCGGAGTGAAGTATTTACCTTTATGAGATGTATACGTGGACTAGAAGTAAATGTACTGCAAATTGTAAATATTCCAGTTAAAAATACATAAAGTTGCTGGCCGTATGTACAGGTCTAATTAAATATGCTCAACCATGTACGGCAGTGGTTTTCGATACCAAGGCTCACTATTTATTCAGAATTTGTGTCACAGACCACCATTTGATCACATTTTAGCCCCACGGACCCCAAAACTACTCTTTTGCTATTGTCCACAATAGCAGTCTGGATTTGGGAAACAAAATAGTCAAACATATAGCAAAATTCTACATTCTCTAGTTGTGTAGACTAGCTAATTCAGATGATGAATATTTTAACTCTTGAGAGCGTAAAATGAAACCAAATGGAGCCGTTTGGTTTCTTTTTTACCTTCTCAAAGATGTACGGTTGGCTATATACCAGGCTCTGACGGGATTTAAGTGCCGTGGCCTTATGGTCATCCACGTGATGATAGTGAGCTCCACATAATGGACTTTGCAACTGTAACATACAAAAAGAGCTGCTTTCATTATGTTTTTCTGTCTTTGCTGAGAATTCCTGCTGCTGCAATGACGCTCATGTCCTAAGGTTCTAAAGCCCATTAAGAGTGACAATGACCTATGACCCCAGGTAGCTTTTTCTTGTCCTTCCCATTTTGTAGAACCTTTGGTGTGCGTGCGTGCGTACGTGTGCATGCATGTGTGCGTGCATGCGCTCATCTTTCTATACTTTTACTGACCTAAATTACAGGTTTAGGAGGGTGTAACAGTTTTCTGTTTTATACTTAGTTGTATCGCAATGTCACACACCGAAAAAAAAAGAAAAAAAGAAAGGAAAAAGAAAGGTCATAACGAGCTTGTAGATTTCCTATTTTAGTCGGAAATTTGTGCTAGATTAATAATAAAAAATAGCAGATCCTTTTAAAAGTATGGCATTCTTGGAGATTTTTCCACCTATAGTATACTCGTAATGTCCATAAGAGGGGTGCCATTGTTGAAAGTTAAAGGTGCATGATGGAAAGTTGGTTAACCAGATGTAACTCTTCGAGAGCGTAAAAATGAAACCAAATGGACCCTTGCGGGTCCATTTGGTTTCATGTTTACACTCTCAAGAGTTAAAATATTCATCATGTGAATTAGCTCAAGTGTAAACAACAAGAGAATGCAGAAGATTAATGGTGATTTTGATCTGTATGTTTTACCGTTTCGTTTCCCAAATTCACCTTGGAATTGTGGACAAAAACAAAAGAAATCTTTAGTGATGGGGTCTGTGGGGCTAAAATGCCATCAACTTGTGGTCCGTGGCTGAAATGCTGAATAAATAGTGGGCCCTGGTATCAAAAACGTTGAAAACCACTGGGCTAATGAAAGCTGTGCGTGTGCACATGTGCGTGTGTCACAGTGTGTGGAACGGGAGAGGGATTCCAGAGCATCTAATTAGCAGCAGTAGCCTCTCCAGTGGATGTGGGACTATGGCTATACCTGCTCTGTGCCTCATGCCTTATTCAACAGAGCTCCGGCATCCAAGGCCGCTGCTTGGATTACCCTGAGACCAGGGGTCAGGGATCACCGCTCCATTCTCTGAGGCCGTCGTCCTCATCCTATAGCCACTGCCTGCATCACTTACAAAGCCTTCGTGGGGGAGTGTGGGGTGCAGAGCGGATCTAGGCACGGGTATGGAAGGGGGGGCAGACTAGCCCCACCAAACACGATGGCATGCAAAACAACCCAAGAAATTTCAAAAAGTGATTAAATTTTAAAAAATATATTTGAAACACTACTACTGCTACCAACTACAATTGTGGCACCACTAAACCAATACTATTTCATCATTGAAAACAGAAAACTCTCTGAGTCAGACCTTTAGCTTTACGGTACGGTATGCATGCTGCGTGTCTGCTGCAACTTCAACAACTGATGTTATTATTGGTGCTTAATTGCCTAATAAAAGTCCTGTAACTAAAAAATGGTATGGGTGCGGCTTCATCGCCCGTGGCGCGAAGCGACACAGGTATACAATTTTCTCCTGCCCCCCAAATGGGAAATGTTACATCCACCCCTGGTGGGGAGGGTAGTGCTGGCTGTAAATGACGCTTCCCTGGTCTCAGATCGTGTTTGTTGTGCAAGCTCCCATTAAAAAAGCCCTGCGATTTAGACTTTTGTTGTACGGCGGTGGTGCGGCCAGCATGCCCGAAATGACCCGCGATCGATAAGCTCAGAGCGCCGCGCCGATCCGACCGTTATGGGCTTATCCGTCTGCTATTCACGGTTTGCAGTGCAGCAACACGACGGACCATAAATTGGCCATAAGGCTGTGGGGCTCTCTCTGCTTGCTTATTCTGTTTATTCTTGTTGCCAATTCCGAGATGTTTTTTTTTTAAATAGTTCCCAAACGTCAACTTCAATTATCATTCCGTTAGATGCTGAACTAAAGGGCACTCTGTGTGTGTGTGTGTGTGTGTGTGTGTGTGTGTGTGTGTGTGTGTGTGTGTGTGTGTGTGTGTGTGTGTGTGTGTGTGTGTGTGTGTGTGTGTGTGTGTGTGTGTGTGTGCCCGTGCCTGCCTGCGCCTGTGTGTGTTCGCGGTAACAGTTGCCACAGCCTTTATTATTCTTTTCCCCTCCTGGCAGTCACCATTTAGAATTCAGAGAACTGATGTAACGCTAAAGCCTCAGATTGTTCATATTCTGCCTGCTTTGAAGTTCCTAATTCTATTTGGAAGCTGCAGCCATGGAACCGCCTGATGCCAAATGTGCCTGCCGCGCCGTGCCGTTCCTCCGGAGGCTGTTGAAGTTGTGCAAGTTCAACATTGCTTTAACATGTGTCCCGGGTGTTTGGATTATATTTGGAATACAGCTGATGGGCACCCCGATGCAGATGAACCCGCAGTAAAAAAGTGATGCTTAAAGTGCCAATGCGACGGTTTCCCCCAATTCCGCATATATATATATATATATATATATATATATATATATATATATATATATATATATATATATATATATATATATATATAAAGCGAGGATATACTGCAAAAAGCATATACAAAGCTGAATGAAATAGGTGGCCGGGCAATGCTGCCAAGTAGAGTCAAGCTTTGAGTAGTGAAATAATAACTTGTCAGTATAAGTTGTCAGTATACTCATGGGTGTGGAGAAAGCAAACCCGCGTGTCCGCTGTCAATTTACTCTGACAGGGCTGTTAGCAGCAATGACAACTTTGCCATAAAACTGCCTTCTCTTCAACTCTTCCTGAGTTTTGAAAGAGGCAGAAAAAGAAAAAAAAAAACAGTTATACGAGTACAACTTCCAGAATGCTTGCCATCTTCCCAGAGGCTGTAAATATTATGAGAGAAAGCGATGCAGGGCTTGTTTTGCGAGAGAAAGAGGCAATCACATTCCAGGGTGGTGGTTCCAGGCGGACACTTGTAATCCCGATTCATACTTTGCTTGGCGACGGCGTCGCATTTCGGAAGTACAGCCGATCCGCTGTCGTCCAATGGAGCATATACTGGGCATTAGAAGCATCTCTAGATTTGAGATTCTTGAACGCCCACAGAATACCTCATTGTAGGTGCATATACGTTTTATTATTGCTGCTACAATGTTGAAGAAACCAAGGCCAAAGCATTGTACTCCTTTGTACTTGTATAGGCTATAAAAATTGAATGTCTAGACCTGTGGTTCTCAAAGTGAGGTCTGTTGGAGGAACAGATGATCAAAACACAACTCTGGTCATTACACCATTCCATGCCAATCTAAATTAACCTACAGTGTATTTATACCCATCCAAAACCACACAGAATCCTATAGACTGTCCCATCCGTCACCACCTCAGCCGCATACGCTACAACTCCAATTATAAATGGTGCATTTATTGTGAATGCAGTGAGCGAGATTGCCATGTAAGCCAGGCAGAAATGTCACACACATCACACCTGCACATGTGGAGAAATTAGGGTCTTGCTCAAGGATACTCTCACATTTGCCATATAGCGCCGATCTATTGGCCACTCTATACCCCTGAGCCACTACGGCCGCTGTGAAACAGCGGTGGAGCGTCAGGGGGTTCCAGGGGTGCATTGGTTCCCTGGTCTGAGACTCCGAGGGCCTGTGAGCCCAGGGAGGGCCCGGTACTCCAGGGGCCTGGGATAGTATAGGGACCAGGGACTCCAGGGATGGGGGAAAGGTGGGACTCCAGGGGACCATGCCCGTCACACTACATGGTGTTTTCTTTTGTTAGGACGTGGGGGCCCTTTGTGGGCTCTGGACGCATGGTGCTGCGCCTCTTGGTATGTGGAGCGGTAGACAGGCTCATTTAAAGCAATAACAATCAGACTCCCCTAAACTACCTTGATCAACTGTCCAGGTGCATTTTGTGTAAGGTCCATATCAACAGCTGCACACAACTAATTTAAGCTTCAGTCTTTTGTCAACATTGTGCAAAGTCAGGTTTTCCCCTGCATGGTGCCACGTTGCCAATGATCATGTAGCCTAATTGTGAACGGAACCACTCAGTGGCTATAACAAGGGTGACAAAAACCTGAAGACAAAGGAAAACATTGCAGCACAATGTCAAAAAACAAAAATATACGATACGATATTGGTACCTCACGATACAGGTGGCGATATTAGGCCTTTGATAATGAATATTATGTGATACATCAATGTATTGCATCAACAATACTGTAACTGCAGCTGAAAAACAAAAAAACAATAGGCCTACATGAATGAATAAAAAACTAAAAGGCAAAAATCTGAACTTACTAATGTAATGTATATCCTCAGTTATTAATCTTAGCTTTTGTTTGTCTCAACTGATTCTCATACTGGGCTGTTTGTTTTTTGAGAATGAAGCAGCTATAGAAGTCACTTAACATCTTAGTTCTGCGACCCGTTTTTCCTCCCAGAATTATCACTGTCGTTGATGCTCTGCAACATGTTTTTCCTCACAATATTTGCTGAGGAATATACGATATACTGTATATTGTGGGAGTAAGTATACGATATTATTGTGATAACAATATTTCAGCACACCCCTAGGTTATGATTAAATTTAAAGCAATTACACCATAGTGCCATTCGTAGCGTTCTTGAAGCATCCAGGACTATTTCCTGTAGTGCTGTGAGGTTCTGTGTTGTCTCAGCCCATATAAGCAGCACTAACTCCACAGTATATAGCTATGAACAGCCGCCTCTGGAGGCCTTCGCCCATGTCTGAGTTTGATTTTGAGGTTCCCTAATAGCCGCTTACTTGGCCTGCTTATGCCATGCCCTTCAAATAGTGGTGAGTAGGAGGAATTAAGTGGAATTTGTAACTCCAGGGCTGCTGTGCCAATTCTTCTAAACATTTACAGTTCCTGCTCATTAGGCGAAGTGGATCTGTGGCAGTGCACTCTTAAGGGGGTCGTCTCTTTGGGTTTGGAGAGGCCCTGATCAAACGCTCTGCCACCACCACTGGAATATTGGGGGGAAAAAAAAACATTTTAACAACACTGATAAGACTAATTTTGTATGAGAGGTACTGCGGGGGTCCCCCCCAGCAGAGAACATGTTCAAACAGTGGTCCACATAGCCTAATAGAGCAGGGCAGTCCTGCCCCTTTCATAGCGTTGCCCGTGGCCTAGAAATGAATTCCCCATTCATTTTCCTCATAGACTTTTCCTAAATTGTTTATATAAAGATGATTACGCCCCGGACAAAGCCGACTCTGGGCGGGACAAATCATGACAACAAGCACAATGTTTTGAGGCAATCACATAATTTATGAGACAAAAAACAAAACAAACATTGTTGTATCCTGCCATTTTTTTATTCTCACTAAAAAAAATAGTATGATAATCCTGTGTTTGTTGTCATGATATACCACGACCCGAGTTGGCTTTGCCTGTGAGCGTCTTCCTCATAGGAAAAGTCTATGAGAAACATGAATGGGGAATTCATTTCTGGGCCACGGGCGACATCATAAAAGGGACTGGACCGCTCAGCTCTAGTAGGCTACATATTATCCGTGACATCAAACAGATAAGATAACCGGTGGTCTAGACACATTCGGCACGAGATATGTGTCAGTCTCAGTCAGTGGGAGAGCTGGGGTCATCTCTATGCTGCCGAATAGATTCTCCCAGACATGAACTCCGTTCACCCTCTCCCCGGGTTCCGATGCCGGGCACAGCTTTGTGTGCAATTTTTATTTCCCTAAGCAGGCTGATCTGTCTGGGATTAAATGTCAGTCTAATGGAGGAAAGATTTGTCTCGTCCACATACCCTGCAATCAAGAGGAGGGAGGGGAGAAGAAAAGAGCGGAGACAGAAAGAAAAACGTGCAAAAAGAAGAAAGACAACAAGCGGTATCCCTCTTATCTATAATTAATCATTTTAATGGACCCCCTTCAATCGCCTACAACATCTTAACCCCTCCCTCTGCGTTGCGGCGGCTCTCCTCCTCCATTAAGTAACCGGCTCCAGATTAGTGGAAGAAAACGCGGCTAATGAGTGGGTTTGGATCGGGGGGAGGGGGGCGGTAAGGATAATGAACTGATATCGCTGGAATATATGGTGCTTTAAATAAGGAGGGTCTGGATCAATAATGGTAATCAGTGTTTAACTCGCCCGCCCGCAGGCTGGCCGCTCTCCGACGCAGAGCTCTTGTGAGGATTGGGAGTGAGTGCTCGCGGGGAATCGATTCGGCGCCAAACGACATGCTGATGGCGAACAGATCGGCCGAGGTTTTTTTTTTTTTTTTTCTTTGTATGATCAGATTAAGTCCTTGAAATTAGCTCGCGCAGATTCATATTCAAGCTTTCCCTTTCTTCTTTCTCTCGGAATGATCGGTTTTTCGCATTCGCGTGACCGTCGAATGTATTCGCGCGCCGACCGTTTATCGCTCGGCACACTTTGAGCGTCTTCTGTTGAACGCGAGGGAGAGTCTCTCTCTCTCTCGCAAAATATCCAATACCATGGATGCAATTTAGTTAGGCCCCAGGCGGCTATATGGCTTTTTTTTTTTTCAAAATAGACAATATTTCCGCCACCGCCCAACAAGGAAATCAGGGGACATGAGAATATATTAGGCAGGGGGATGAAATTCCCTAGAAAAGTAGCAGACCTTCAAGCTCACAATGCCTCGCAGAGCTTGTATATATTTTCAGAAACGGGCAGAATCTCATGAGTGGTGCCTTTGTGTATGGCATGGAAAGGATCGATTGTTTGATTGCTTGGTCACCCATGCATGACGTATGGCAGCAGTAGGCAGCCTTTTTCAAGATGTGCGGCTTCTTTATTTTATTGATAGTCAGTGTGCCATATCAACTTTATGCATAATTTTGACACCACATCAAAATGATAGTACATTTCCATCCGATTTTGATTGCACATGCACAACAACCTTTGTTGTATCTTCTTCTTTAGAAATATTTTCTTTAGGGAATAGGGATGCATAATTATTAGTCTCTGTTATTATTATTACCACTGTTTCTCAGTCAGAGTTGAATGAGTGTAGAATTATGTGCAGGATGCAATTTACATACAGATGCGAGTGGACTTAAAGGGGAATTCTACCCATTTTCAACATTGTTTTCTAAGAGTGTACAAATGCGGGGTTCATTTGGTTCCATTTGTACGCTCTCAGAAAAAAGCGTCTGAAACGTCTGAAGAAATCCATTAACCAAATGGACCCTTGCGGGTCCACTTGGTTTCATTTTTACACCCTCAAGAGTTAAAATATTTATCATCTGAATTAGCACCACTGGAGTCAAAAAGGTTGAAAACCCCTCCTGCTCTAGGGTATACTAATGACATTGAAAATGTGTGGACCTCCCCTTTAATTTAACTCTACACCTATTTATATACATTATATTTACATTTAAAAGAAAATCATCTCTCACACCAGTGTGCCACTAGTGACCACAATCTGAAGGTACCCATGCCTATAAGGTTGACGTATATCTTACCCAGTACGGTGAGGCGGGCAGGTTTGGACCTGATGGCTGCCTGGATGGCCTGGCACTCGAAGAAGGCATCGTCCTGCATCTGGGTCCTCTGGATCAGGAGGTGGTACTCCCCTTTGCTGTGGTCCCCCACGATATCGTAGCGCGGATAGCCTGGAACACAACGGTTTACAATCTGTTAACATCGGTCACACATCACTGGCACCCACGTGACTACTAGCCTTTTTTTTTTTTTTTTTTTTTCAGATGCCCATGTGAGTTCCACTGTTTTTTTTTTTTTTTGTCTTAGCCGCCCAGGCATCTTGGCTAGTAATCCAGCATGACAGTGTGCTACAGGTTCGAATCCCAACCCTGACGAACCTTGCTGTGTGTCTTCTCACACCATGTTTCCTATATACTGTAGCTAATGGTTTATTAATAAATAAAAAAAAAAAGTCCCATGAAAAAAATAAATAAAAGTGCGACAAGACTACAAATTGTGGTCATTAAAAACTAAGGATGTACTGTTCTCCACTGTCTATATGGGCATCCTTAGTTAGTGGGACAACTCTAAGAAAACACAATGAGTGAAACAACAAAATAACAGAAATTACACAATTTTCGTAACCCTCTTTTTACCCAGGACCTGCAATTGTCTAGGCCAGTGGTTTTCAACCAGTGGTCCTGGGACCACCAATGGTCCCTGCTGAGAGGGTTCCAGGTGGTCCCCAGTTAAGTTGGTTGACCAGATGTAACTCTTTGAGAGCGTGAACATGAAACCAAATGGACCCGCAAGGGTCCATTTGGTTTCATGTTCACGTTTACACTCTCAAGAGTTAAAATATTCACCATGTGAATCAGCCCAAGTCTACACAACTAGAGAATGTAGAAGATTAATGGTCATTTTGATCTGCATGTTTGACTGTGTTGTTTATCAAATCCTGTCTAGATTTGTAGACACAAGAAATATTTAGTTTTGGGGTCTGTGGGGCTGAAATGTCATCAAATGGCTGTCCGTGGCTCAAATTCTGAATAAATAGTGGACCCTGGTATGAAAAAGGTTGTAAACCACTGGCCTAGGCTATAACACTATACTGTATGGCATTAACTGTACTGACGTACATCATAGGACGGCCACATCATGTCTCAGATCCACGTTGGAGCTGCAGTATATGTACTGCTGTTCCCATCTGGAACTGCAAGGTCCACAAACTCCACATGATCCCATTTTTAATTGCTTCTTTACCATATTTCACAGTACATTTGACTAACTACCGTACCTCTGTTGTTATTGCATTCTGATGGATGATTAGTCGACGGAAATGCTTAACAATTATGCACTTTTTTTTGCAATGAACTCAATCGTGTGCAGGCGTTTTCTTCTTTCTATCTTTGCGGATTTTCTATCACATTTTAGATCAAATGTTCTATCTATTATTGTCGTCGAATTGATTCTTCTTTTTTTTTTTTTTTTTCAAAGTAGTTTGAACTACTTTTTCCCAAGTATCATTAATTTGCAAACTCTATTTCTCCCGAGGGTAACTTTGCCGTGGCACAAACTTCTTCCATTGTGAAGTAATTGGCGACTTGCTTTCAAAGTAGCTTCCGCAGCACTGAAAATAACTGACAATGACTGCCGTGACCAAAATATCTCCAAGCAGATATTTAGTTAGTGCTGTTTCACGAGTCTGTTGGTTCTGTTGTCCATCCTTAATGCTCCAGACAAAAGTAAACAAAACACAGGACTCCCTGAACGCCTGCCACGGATACCTGAAGGCCTAATCGCAATTATTTCAGACAATGGCAATATGGTCAATCGTTTCTATCTTGACAAATGTCCATGCATTTCCAAACATTTTTCAAAACTAGCGGCGTATTTTATACAAAGGTAAGTGAGTCTTGCCAAGCCATAATGCTTATAGGCAGGGCTTTTCAAACTTTTTGATACCAGGGTCCACCATTTATTTAGCAACTAAGCCACAGACCACCATTTGAGGACATTTAGCTCCACAGACCACAAAACTAAAAATGTCTTTTGCTTTTATCCACAATTTCAAGCTGGATTTGGGAAACAAAACAGTCAAATATACAGATCAAAATTACCATTAATCTTCTAGTTGTGTAGACTTGGGCTAATTAAGATGAATATTTTAACTCTTGAGAGCGTAAAAATGAAACCAAATGGACCCGCAGGGGTCCATTTTTTTTTTCATTTTTACGTTCTCAAGAGTAAAAATGTTCTCATCTGGATAACCAACTTAGCTGGGGACCACGTGGAACCCTCTCAAGGACTACTGATGGTCCCCGGACCACTGGTTGAAAGCCACTGCTAGTGGCTTTCCTATCATAAGTGGTTAACACAAGTAGTTCATGCCAAGGACCCCCCAAATCGACATGTATTAGCCCCGCAGACCCCCACTTGAAAACATAATGCAGTGACCCCGATAAGAGAGGATTTTATTTCATGAATTTAGCAGTGATTCTGAAAAATATGCTACGGTGATTTCAAGGACCCACAGTTTGACATGCATTAGTCTATGGACCATGGAAGTCATAAAACTTTATGTAGTACAGCCAAAAAAATAAAACAGTCAACTGGGGAACAAGAAGAGCACACCCTTTGAAAGTACAAATTATCACTAGAAAATGCCATTAAAACAAAGGAATTGCACCTTGTAAACTAATACATGCCAAACACCTCTTCTGTATACATGTGGAGCATTCATGTAGGCTACTAGTCTACTGTATAATGGAAGTGGTTTTCAACCTTTTTGATGCCAGGGCCCTCTATTTAATCAGCATTTGAGCCACGGACCACCATTTGAGGACATTTTAGCCCCACAGACCTCAAAACTAAAGATTTATTTTGTTTTTCCCCACAATTCCAGGATGGATTCGGGAAACATAACAGTCAAACATACAGATACAAAATGACCATTAATCTTCTACATTCTCTAGTTGTGTAGACTTGGCCTAATTCAGGAGGGGATATTTTAACTCTTGAGTGTGTAAAATTATACTATTTTTTGCTCTCGAAGAGTTATATCTGCTTAACCAACTTTCCCCTCTCAAGGACCACTGGTGGTCCCCAACCACTGGTCTATGGCAATAAAGTGTTTACATTTCAATAATGATGATAAATATTGTATAAAAAACGATCTTTTAAACAATACTTAGTATGAACAGTCTTGATGAAAGTGAAAGTCTTGGTAATATGAAATATTCAATAGACAAACCTCTTCCTGCCTTCCAAGGGGTGTCAAACATGAAACAAGCTTATTTATTTGTAACAAAGTTTGTTTTGCTCTGGCTGCCGCCATCTTGTTTTCCTAAATGAACTCTCACCTCTCCCACAACTCTGCCAGTGCCACCCAGTGGACGTTTTTAGAACAAACTCAACCCAACACTGCTTTAGAATGTAGAAACCACAGCAACCATTACATGGAAATATCACAAATGTAGAAGACTGAAAATAGCCATCAACAATCAATCATGATAAACTACCATAATGGAGCAATAACTGTCCCTGGTTGGTGGTCATTTACAGAACCAATTGAACCACTTTGGCAAGGGCGGATTGGCCATCTGGAGTACAGGGAGTTTTCCCGGTGGCCTGCGCCACCTAGTGGCCTGGACAAGATCCAAAATGCACTAGTGGCACTTCCAAAATGCACTAGAATGCGCCAGATGCTCGCCTGGAACATACAGATCAAAATGACCATTAATCTTCTACATTCTCTAGTTGTGTAGACTAAGTTGGGCTAATTCACATGATGAATATTTTAACTCTTGAGGGTGTAAAAATGAAACCAAATGGACCCGCAAGGGTCCATTTGGTTTCATTTTTACGCACTCAAAGAGTTACATCTGGTTAACCAGCTGCCCCACCCCCAGGGTGGCCTGGCAAAGGCAAAATTGTCCCGGTGGGAAAATATGTGCCAATCCGCCCCTGACTTTGGCAAACCCATCTCCTACATGTACGTATTGTGTGGATGCTGCTTGGTGTAAAAGTACACCCCCCTGGCCATGACAATAGTATGTCATAGATCAGGGGTTTTCAACAGGTGGTCCAGGGACCACCAGTGGTCCTTGAAAGGGTTCCAGGTGGTTCCCAGGCTAAATGATGGAAAGTTGGTTAACCAGGTGTAACTCTTTGAGAGCGTAAACATGAAACCAAATGGACCCGGTTTCATGTTTACGCTCTCAAGAGTTCATCATACTCATCACGTGAATCAGCCCAAGTCTACACAACTAGAGAATGTAGAAAATTAATGGTCATTTTTATAGCTGTGTGTTTGATTGTTTTGTTTCCCAAATCCATTCTGGTATTGTGGAGAAAAGCAAAATAAATCTTTAGTTTTGGGGTCTGTGGGGCTAAAATGTCCTCAAATGGTGGTCCACTGTCATAGATGTACATACACTAGGCTGTTTGAAAATAGCATCTACAAGCTCAAGTTGTAGATCTGCTATTTTCAAACGTTTTGAGTGAGTGAGTGAGTGAGTGAGTGAGTGAGTGAGTGAGTGAGTGAGTGAGTGTGAGTGAGTGAGTGAGTGAGTGAGTGAGTGAGTGTCACACATTCTATATTTGGGTATACCCAAATATGCAGTGTATATGGGAAGCAGCAGTAGCAGTAGTAGTCTATATTGTGGTATTGCTACTTACAGTGCATAACTGGGAGGGTTTTCGACCCCTGGCTGAGTGTTAGCATTTGAAAGTGTGGAAAATGTGGATGTGTCTTCATTAACGAGTAAATAAAAAAATCACGTTTCTGAAAACAAAAAAAAAAGTTCAGAACTCCTAAGTGTGTATAGAAAAGGAAACTGCTTTATGCAAGGATTAAATTATTTTGCTAATTGCCTTCTAAAGATAATTTAATTTCCCCTCTGTGTCTTAATTGAACATTTTGCCACACTAAATGAAATTCTCTCCGTCCATTATGGATGGTATCTCGTGCGGAAAAATGCCTTAATTGTTATCCTCTACCCTTAGAAAACAGATTACATCTGACGCTGAACGTCGCCGGGGGAACAGAATGCTGCGCTGCAACATGCCATTAATTACACTATAGCACATGCCATGAAAACGCAATTAATTTCAATAACATAACAAATCGTATTAAAAAAAAAGTAAAAGTTCGCTTCATGATGATGGCCGTGTTAAAGAGACACATTGGAGTTTTCTCAGTGGATGGCTGTGGCCATGTGCTCATCCATTAGTGTGTTACCTCTTAATGCAGGGGTTTTCAACAGGTGGTCCGGGGACCACCAGTGGTCCTTGAGAGGGTTCCAGGTGGTCCCCAGGCTAAGATTTAAATTACTTAGATTTTAGATTATTTAGATTTAGATTACTGGTCATTTTTTATTTATGTTTGACTGTTTTGTTTTCCAAAATCCAGCCTGGAAGCAGAATAAATCTTTAGTTTTTGGTCCGTGAGGCTAAAGTGTCCTCAAATGGTGGTCCGTGGCTCAAATGCTGAATAAATATTGGGCCCTGGTGTCAAAAAGGTTAAAAACCACTGTCAACCGTCCACCTGTAACGACGAAGGCACAGAAAACGACGAAATGTAGATTTCATTCTTTAATCCAACTATTAGTCCCGGCGCATCGTCTGATAAAGATCCTGTTGCTGACTTTCATTTGGAATTGTCGCGACATTTTTTTTTTTGTCCCATTCGCACCCATTCCATCTAATGCATTCAAACACCTCTCCTGAGAATCTGCCGCTGAATGTCGTTTGCGTATGGGTAAATCAACTAGGGCTAGACGTCACTTCCTGACTTTTGACCCGGAACTTTTTGCTCAGATCGTCAGAGGACAGGTTAGTCAAGACCAGAAACAGCATGATTGCAAATGCTGTTTAGGAGATCTGGCGCTTCAAAATAAGGGTTTTAACCGAATCCACTGGCTTGAGCCGTGGCATATAGGGCAGAAAAGGACGCACACGCGATCGCAGTCTATGTGTTAATGTACACATACAATTTTGTAAACTCAAAGTGAGCAAATACAACATTTTGTACACTCTGAGTTAACCCCGTTAAACCATAGATTCTGCAGAACATCCGTTCTGAACAAACATACTGTATAATGTTCAAATATTTGCACGCCGTTTTCACTATTCCCCTTAAATAGCAGGTGTACACACATGCTATGAGGCGTGTACACCTGCTATTTCTCAATAAAACTTAAAAGCCGCGGTACAGATTGGGGTAAAACCAGGAAAGCGGCACCACACCCTTGTCATTTTAGGTCTTTGCGTTGGCTCAAGATAACACCATCTCGCAGCCCTGCAAACTTGTATGTTTTTGAACATTTTTAAAAGCGCTTTGGCCTCTGGTGTTTGTGCCGTGGGTTCAATTCCACGTGCAAACACAGCAAAATCCGCAGTGTGAAAAACAGACCCGTATAAAAGAGTTACTGTAGCGAGGCCTAATACATGCTCTGGATTTGACTGAAGTCAAGGACCCCCCCCCCATCCGTCCGTCCGTCCAGCCACCCTCCCACCCACCCCCAAGTAACACATTAGGAGGAACAATCCCTCTTTTATTTGTTAAATGCTGCATATATACGCAGACAAATGGCGGTCGTTCAGGCTTGACAAATTGCTCCTCCCGGTCCCCAGTGGGCCATCAGCTGGTCCACAGTCAGACAGGGTGGAAACCGTAGCCGACAGAGAGAGAGAGAGAGAGAGAGAGAGAGAGAGAGAGAGAGAGAGAGAGAGAGAGACAGAGAGAGACAGAGAGAGAGAGAGAGAGAGAGAGAGAGAGAGAGAGAGAGAGAGAGAGAGAGAGAGAGAGAGAGAGAGAGAGAGAGACAGAGAGAGAGAGAGAGAGAGAGAGAGAGAGAGAGAGAGACAGAGAGAGAGAGAGAGAGAGAGAGAGAGAGAGAGAGACAGAGAGAGAGAGAGAGAGAGAGAGAGAGAGAGAGAGAGAGAGAGAGAGAGAGAGAGAGAGAGAGACAGAGAGAGAGAGAGAGAGAGAGAGAGAGAGAGAGAGAGAGAGAGAGAGAGAGAGAGAGAGAGAGAGAGAGAGAGAAGGAGAGAGAGAGAGAGAGAGAGAGAGAGAGAGAGAGAGAGAGAGAGAGAGAGAGAGAGAGAGAGAGAGAGAGACAGAGAGAGAGAGAGAGAGAGAGAGAGAGAGAGAGAGAGAGAGAGAGAGAGAGAGAGAGAGAGAGAGAGACAGAGACAGAGACAGAGACAGAGACAGAGACAGAGACAGAGAGAGAGAGAGAGAGAGAGAGAGAAGGAGAGACACAGAGAGAGAGAGAGAGAGAGAGAGAGACAGAGAGAGAGAGAAGGAGAGAGAGAGAGAGAGAGAGAGAGACAGAGAGAAAGGAGAGAGAGAGAGAGAGAGAGAGAGACAGAGAGAGAGAAGGAGAGAGAGAGAGAGAGAGAGACAGAGACAGAGAGAGAGAGAAGGAGAGACAGAGAGAGAGAGAGAGAGAGAGAGAGAGAGAGAGAGAGAGAGAGAGACAGAGAGAGAGAGAGAAGAAGGAGAGAGAGAGAGAGAGACAGAGAGAGAGAGAGAGAGAGGAGGAGAGAGAGAGAGAGAGAGGGAGAGAGAGAGAGAGAGAGAGAGAGAGAGAGAGAGAGAGAGAGAGAGAGAGAGAGAGAGAGAGAGAGAGAGAGAGAGAGAGAGAGAATGCATGTTATAGGCCAACTAAAGGGAGAGATGGGGGAAGAGAGTGGAGGGCGGACGGGCGGGGTGGAGAGAGGGCAACGAAAGCCAAATGGGTAAAGTAAATAACATTAATGCTTATTGATTCCTTTCTAAAATACCGTTATTTATACCGGCGGGCCGAGGGGATCACGCGGCGGTGGCTGGCGTATAGTTTTGCATGCCATCGCATTGCATGCAGCTGCAGCAGCAGCAGCAGCGGCGGCCGCGGCACACACACACACACACACACACACACACACACACTGACACGCACTGAAATAACGTATGATTCACGGCCGGCGGGGCCTCGATCACACTCATTATGCAGAGAGACTACTGTATGCGCCGTGCCGGGGCCAATGCCTCCCCTTTACACGCCTCCTATTTGACTGAAAAACTACTCCGTTATTGACCCGGCGAAGGCCCTAATGGTCAATTACATTCATAAACTTTGTACATTTGCAAGGTTAGCAGGAGGTTAGTCATTGTCGATTCCCTGACGCCCGTGACCCCTACTGCTGGCTGGCTTGTATGATTTATATAAAGTTTAGAGGGGGGAAGTGTTTTTCCTGGTGATCCCTAATGTACGGGTGGGTGTGGGGTGGTGTGGGGTGTAGGGCCGGGGGCACATTTCATTTCCCTCTTTGGATTGGATTTAAGCATCCTTTCTTAAGGGTTATACCAAATATAATACAGCATATAATACATCCATCCTTCCAGATCTAAGATGAAGTCGAATTCCCCCTCGGGGGATTGGGGGGGGGGGGGGGGGGTGGAAAGCACAAAGCAATCGGAGAGGCAGCTAGGATATAAAAGATAAATAAAACATTAGGAGATGAGATTGTGTGTGTGGGCAACACGGACGGCTGGGGACACGAGTGTCAATGCAAGCGACGAAGCGAAAAAAAAAAAAAAAGAAAACACTGCCAGTTAAAGTGAAATTCGGAGTGTTAATCTATCCTTCGGCAAACTCCAAGCTTACGAACGGAACCAAACGGACCTTGGCGGGACGATTTTGGTCGCGTTTTTTTTTTTTTTTTCAGATTTGGATAGGAAATATGGAACGACAGAACGGTATAATCTCACAATAGAGACCTGCCAACTAGCAACGCCTTCTTCTGTTTACCATCTTCCACATCAGAGCAGTGCCGCTGGCACCAAGCGCTTAGCTGTTGTGACAAACTACACAGAGAGAGAGAGGAAAATTTATAACTGTGGAGTTTTGAGCGGTGACTTGTGAAAGTTTGAGCCGCAGCCAAAATAGGTGGACATAAAACAGAGATGACTGACAATTCCCTAACGAGCCTAATCAGCCCAGACAAGAGCCGCCGTGACCCTGACGGCCTGCCTACCCGCCTGTCTGAAACCCGCGGCCCTGCGTTGCACCGCGTGAGCACCAGAAGCTTCTAGCGGCCCCCTTCCCTCGGCAGTTTGAAGGTAATTAACTCCTCTGTGATGTCGAAAATTGCCGCCCACAATGTAGCCACGGTAAATATAGGAAGGGAAAAGAAGATGAGAATTGAAAGAAAAGTTATTTTCTCCTTTCCTTCCTCCTTTTGCAGCACTTGGTCACACCTTTTACGCTGACATTCATTAGCGCAAAGATAAGTCGGTGCGCCGCACCAGTAGGTAAGGCACTATATTATGCAAAAAGCGATACTTTGCCTTTGAGTTAATCATCATTTTGTTCGGGCCAGTGGACCACGGAAAAAAAGAGGTGCAGTTTATTAATACGGCGCCACGCCATATAAAGCATAAAAAACTAATTGCACGACGAGATAACGCTAGGACTCAAACATGTAGTGGGTTTTGGTCTTCTCTGGACTCTCTGCTCGGGATGTGGATATAAACCGTTTTATTTCGTTACATGTTTTGCTAATGTAATAGGGAAACGGAGACAATATCATGAGTCATTTTCTACAGGGTTCGGGGCGCGTTGCAGCAAATGTCCTGGGACGGCACAGGCAGGCAGGACCTGCCGTTTGTTGTACCAGCACATTGCAGAGCAGCACACCCACACACACAGATTGCACTGTGTAATGTACCAGACAGGGCTCCACACTGCCTCATATTGAGGAAGTATTGTAATATGTATGTTAATGGCGATGTTGGAGCAACACTAGCGCATACTTGGGAGCCAGATAGTTTCCAACGTTAAGAGGAATAGTCGTGATAAATGATTAATGTCATCCCGGGTAACAACGGCGGGGGGGAAACTGAGCTCACGGCACGTCTCGGTCCAAGATAGTGCATGAAAACATAATGCATTAGTGATATTGATTGCATAAGTAATACTGAAAGGCGGATAACAGCCACTACAGCTCCATCAGGCAGAGAGATGTGCAACACAGCAGGTTAAGATGATAGCTGGCTCCGGTGTTATGATGCGGTATTAACAATGCCAATGATAAGCAGAATTTACGACGCACAGATCAGCAGCATTAATGAGGAGTGCTGCTACAAAAAAAAAAAGAAAAAAGGAAGGGAGAGAAAATACGCCATGAATAATGCAGCGGTCCTGCTGCAGGAAATGGCAATTAAAGAATTTAAAGTAGATCAACGGTAGTTTTCGTTCTGATGTGTTTTTCGTTTGGTTCACCGACTCCCTTAATCAATGTCTGGCTTGTGCTGCGAGCGCACGGCGGCGGGTGTCTGATGTTGGTTAACGTGTCAACTTGAGAAACGTTGTTGACGCTTGTTGGTTTATGTGGTTTTGTTGCGAGGAAACACATACATCTGTCAGTGGTCTATATCGCTTTGAGCGAAGGAGAGCCTTGTATTGTATTGGAGAGTTATGCCACGGAGGTGGCGGAAAAACAACGTTGGTCACGTGGAACTGGAAATAAGTGACAAATGCCGAAAGACTAGCTCTAGTGCATTTCGGATACAAAGGGCTCCCCTTATCCCTTAACTTCTTTGCCTTTTCAAACTATTAAAAAAGAACATTTTTCAATAGTTTAAATGGTGCAGTCTCCAACTTCACAATGTGTCAATAGATTGACACGTTGAACTATTCCAAAAAGTTTTTCAAAATAGTAAAAAATGAGGGGTTTAGGATAAGGGGTTTAGATGGTAACGAAAATGGAGACCAAAGTACACAAACCTGCAACTGGTTTTATACAGTAACTGGTCTCAAAGTACAAAGTATGAGCTGACATAACATACGTTTAGTTTGGCAAAGCAAGTGTCAACACATAATAAAATCCAATGAGAATGGAGAAAGTTTATACATTTGGAGGGGGTATACTGTATACGACGGCGTAACTGAATCCACATAGTGCTGGTTGAGTGGAAAAGCTCAAAGCCTCAGGATATGAGAGGCAGTGGCTGAATAATATACACAGGTGGGTGATGCTGATTACAGGCTGCCTCTACCCTTATGGCGGCCCTACAGCTCTACCTTAATGGATGACCCGAGTGACTGGCACCTTTTTGCTGCTACCGCTGCTGCCATGGTGTTGTTGTGTGAAGTATTGGTGGATACATGCAAGCTTCACTCCTTCCAGGGGCTGGGTGTCACAGTGGTTAGTGCTGTCTCCTCACAGCTAGATGGTCCTGGGTTCAATTCCCGCTAGGGACACTCTGCTTGCTCCTCTGTGTCATTAATGCTCACACAACAGAGGCAGGGTTGGCAAAAGGGCCCTTTCTGTGTGGGGTTTGCATGTTCTCCACATGTCTCCTAGGGTAGGTCTGACAAAAAACATGCAGTAATCCTGGTCTCTAGACTGCCTCTCCCTGGCCAGTCGGGACGCAGGGGCGGATCTAGGCATGGGCATGGGGGGGGGGGGGGGGGGGGGGGGGGGGGGGGGGGGGGGGGGGGGGGGCAATGCCCTCCTAAATACCCAGTCCAATACCCCCCCAAACACGATGCCATGCAAAACAACCCACGATATTTCAAATTAAAGTGCTTATATTTAAAATGATTTCAAACACTACTGCTGCTACTAACTACAATTTTGTCACCACTAAACCAACAGCATTTCATCAGTGAAAACAGAAAACTCTCTGAGTCAGACCTCTAGCTTTATGCATGCCGTGTGTCTGTTGCAACTTCAACAACAACTGCTGTTATTTTTGATGCTTTAATTGACTAATAAAAGTCCTGTAACCAAAATTCTGAAAATGGTATGGGTGCAACTTCATGAATGAATACCATTTTCTCTTGCCCCTCCAACATGTTCTCTTGCCCCCCCCCCCCCCCCCCCCCTTCCAATGGGACATGTTATATCCGCCCCTGCTAGATGGTCCTGGGTTCGATTCCCGCGAGGGACACTGGGCTTGCTGGTGGCGTGTCTCCTCCTCCGTGTCATTAATGCTCATACACCCGAGGCGGGGTTGGCAAAATGGCCCTTTCTGTGTGAGGTTTGCGTGTTCTCCACATGTCTCCTAGGGTAGGTCTCACAAAAAAACATGCAGTAATCCTGGGCTCTGGACTGCCTCCCTCTAGCCAGCCGGGACGCCTGATGGAGGGGGCAGGAACTGGTTGGAATAACGTGTTCCTTCCACAGGCCATGTCCAACCAGGGAAACTCCCCCTCTGTCAGGTGAAAAGAAGGCATTGAAGGAAGCATGAGGCGGCCAGTCCGCTGCATCCACAGTTTGGTGGAGGATGTGTAGAGCCCAGGATCGCATTAGGTCATTGGCAGTGAGTGTCCAAAAGAAAAAAAAAAGGACAAGGATCCTATGAGAGGATAGTTTACACTGCCTGTAGTGATTGAGAGGGGAAGAGAGAGTGAGGCAGACCCCTGCCATCATCTTCTCTCTCTCTGTCTCTCTCAGAACTCAGTTTCAAAGTGTGGTGGTAAGACGGATGTGAGGCTGGATCACATTTAACTCCATTGACTTTCGCCTCAGATTCTAAATTAGCACGCTATACTTCAGCTCACAGTCCGCCTGTGTGTGCCGCACCTGATGTCCGGTCAAAATCGCAAATGATGTTTAGCTTTCGCCAGCAGCTATTATCTTGTTTTTTAGCTGCTCGCGAAGCTAAACATGCTAATATGTTCTTAAAAAAAAAAAAAAAAAAAAAAACAGCGTAATTTTGACAACGACAATAATGATGATAGGGGGCCCATTTAAAACCATAACACACCGTCAGCAGGAAAAGAGGGTCTGTTGTCCTGACAATGAGGGCCAATTACTGTAGTGTAGCCTGTACGCGGTTAGCCTCAAAGCAGAGTAGCGGGCGGAGCAGCACACATGCAGTATACAGTAGCATAGAGCCGCATCCTCTCAGTTCACATACACCAGCCATTGTCATTGATCTACAAGGAGGTGTCAAAGTGCTGTGCGTGGCTGCGTGCGTGTCGCGGACGGTGCGCACACGCATTTACCCACAAACGAGCACCGAGGGATAAATGCTGAGCACTCGTAGCACACGCACACATGCACACGTACACGCACCTGTAATGAGGTACATATGAACACTGAGGGCATTACTGTACCATGCATGCACGCATGTGCACATACACAAACACACACACACAGGCAAAACACAACCTCAGGGAGAGTAGAAACAGTGATCTCCTAAAACAGTGGTTTTCATACAGTGGTCCGTGGGAGAGTTCCAGGTGGTCTCCAGGCTAAATGACGGACAGTTGGTTAACCGGTTGTATCTCTTGAAAGCGTAAACATGAAACCAAATGGACCCGCAAGGATTTCATGTTTACACTCTCAAGAGTTAAAATGCTCATCATCTGAATTAGCCCAATTCAACACAATTAGAGAATGTAGAAGATTAATGGTCGTTTTGATCTGTATGTTTGCCTGTTTTGTTTCACAAATCCAGCCTGGAATTGTGGACAAAAGCAAAATAAATCTTTAGTTTTGGGGTCTGTGGAGCTAAAATGTCCTCAAATAGTGGTCTGTGGCTCAAATGCTGAACAAATAGTGGGCCCTGATATCAAAATGGTTGAAAATCCTAAAATAAAGGGTCCATTTTGGTTACATTTTTAGACCTATACAGTCTCTGAACACTGAAAAACACACATACGCACGCGCACACACACACAGCTAGCTCCTGTCCCGTCTCCGTCCCGTCCTGTCCTGCCCTGTCCGTCTCCCTTCAACAAATCCGTGTGGACAGTGATGTTTGGTTAAGTACCAGCGGAGTCCTCGGGGGTCTGGTCATTATGACTTTGTTCAGTGACACCAGGGCTAGAGCCCCGGAGTGGAATCCAACCACCGTAATGGAAGGGAATTGTCCTCCGAGGCCCAATTAAGGGGAACGAACGGCGCCTATAACAAAAGAGGCGCACGGCAGTAAAAAAAAAAAAAAGAAAGAAAGAGAAAGAAAGAAAGAAAGAAAAAAAAAAACAGGCCAAGCAGAACGACGTCTGCTGGGGAATACAACCCCGCCGTTGAACATTAACATGCTAAAATAGGACTGTGTGACAATCCAAAGACTCCATCCAGGAAATCCTTTAGGGACAACAGAGAGAGAGGGAGAGGGAGAGAGGGAGAGACTGGGGCATAAAAACATCTTATTCTCACTTCCAACTCAAGTGCCTTGTACTGCATTGGCTCAGGGGGAAGAGTCACCGGATGGTAACAGCGCAAGGTTGTTGGTTCGAACCCGCAGGCTCCCCCAGAGTTAGTGTCGAAGCGTCCTTGAGTAAGACACCGAATCCCTAATTGCTCCCTGATGATGTACAGTATGTGCAGGTTGTACCTTGCATGGTTTCTTCCGTCATGAACGTATGAATGTGTGGTGTGTGAACGGGTGAATGTAGCACACGGTCTATGTAAAGTGCCTTGGATAAAGGCGCAATAAAAATGCACCATTTACAACGTACATCACACATGTCAAACTCAAGGCCCGGGGGCCTAATCAGGCTCACAAATTAGTTATCTACAGCCCGCGGGATGATATTTAATTACTATTAGAAGTATCCCTCTGGTATATTGCACACACCATTAATGGAACAAATCGTTTTACTTTCTCATTTTACAATTAAAGCAGTGATTGGTAAGGATAACAGAACAGAAAACTGAGCTTTAGCAACGCAACCAGTTTTGAATGCAAGCAGTCTCATCTCCTGCATTTATCTTGTAATTAAGGGGCATTCAAGATTTTTGAAGAACAATGACTTTTGCTGTTTTGTCCGCTGCCCCATGTTTTGAAACAGTCCGGCAGCTCTGGCCCTCGACTTGTACCAATTGTTCCATTTTGGCCCACTGTGTATTTGAGTTTGACATCCCTGGTTTACATCCTATGATAGTAGCTCAGGCTTATATTAGCGTCAAGGTTTTTGCCGCTGTTAAGCTAACCCTCCAGCGCCACACACACGGAAATAAACACATGGGTACGCGGGACATAAACCACACACACGCGTGCAATGCGGAACATCAAAAAGCCGATTGGAGGAGGAGGGGGAAATATCAGCTGGTTTGGTCTGTGGAAAGCCCGGGGAAAGGATGTGAGGCGGAGGTGGTGGAGGTCACACACAGAAATGAGCAAAAAAACACGATTAGCCATCTGCCACGAGGAACAGATGTTACGTGATAAATTGCAACTTTCACAACGTTGACTTTCTTTAACCCAGTTGGATGGCATCGGTGGAGTGGGGGAAGGGTCTCTGCCACAATTTGTCGGATGAGAGATTGACAGGGACCGCCGCGGCGTTTACGCATTCGCTTCTCGTATATGCCGCGCCAGTCGTCGCTATTTATTTACCTGTCAGGCTAAAGCAAAATACACACTCGCTGCTCGCTGACGACAAACGGTGACCTTGTGAGCACAGAACCCGCACAGAATCTTAACAGGGAAAAAAAGGCGATGAAAAAAAAAACATGCCGTTCACAAGCACAGTGACGCCCACAGCGGAGAGGAAGAAATCAATCTACTGAAGAATATTTACACTGAGACTGTACAAGGCCATCGCATTCTGAACCTCTACAAAGATATGCATTCATTTAGTTTTTTATTGTTTTAGTTCATTAAAGACTTACTTCATTATGTTGATTTAGTTCATTATATGTTTATGTTTTTATAAGTCAGTTGTAGAATAAGGTCCCTATTATTCTGTGTGCGGTACTTTTGACATAAGGATATTTAATCTTTATGTCAAAACCTTTCAACATTTGGACATGTGAGTTTGTAGATCGATGATTTTAAAAAATAGTGCTAGAAGATCAATCGCAAACACATCGGTATCAGATGATAATAGTTGTTTTTAGATGAATCGACATTGATTATTGGCATCAATCTGCCTGATTAATCAGTCTGTTGTTTATAGATAAACAATCCCAACGTAACAGTAACAGCCTAAATAGATCTAGAAGCTCACACTATTAAATATGAAGGGTATTACAGTTAAAGCTGACTTGTCCAAGCCTGCAGTGTAGACACCCTGATACATGCTTTTTGTCTCAGAATGTAAACACCCTGATACATGCTTTTTGTCCAAGCCTGCAGTGTAGACACCCTGATACATGCTTTTTGTCTCAGAATGGACAAAATTATTATACTGGTAAATGTTTGAATACAGAATGCGATCATAAGGACATGGATGATATCGGTTATCGGCCACTGATTGATTCTAACGGATATGACTGTCTATTGTCAACATTTGTCATTGGCGCAAACCTAATGAAATGGAAAACAATATCAGGGGTTTACAACTGGTGGTCCGGGGACCACCACTGGTCCTTGAGAGGGTTCCAGGAGGTCCCCAGCTAAATGATGGAAAGTTGGTTAACCAGATGTAACTCTTGAGAGCGTAAACATGCAAACATTTTACGCTATTCATCATCTGAATTAGCCCAAGTCTACACAACTAGAGAATGTAGAAGATTAATGGTAATTTTGATCTGTATGTTTGACTGTTTTGTTTCCCCAAATCCAGCCTCGTATTGTGTACCAAAGAAAAATAAATCTTTAGTTTTGGGGTCTGTGGGGCTAAAAATGTTGAAGAAATAGTGGGCCCTGGTGCCAAAAAGGTTGAAAACCACTGCAATAGATAATAACATGGCTGCAGATCTTCCGTACTGACCGTCTCAGCTCAGTACCTCAGAATGGGTTTGTTGTAATCTCTATGCAGCCGAACAGGCACTACAAACTCCCAAGCGTAATGCACACGTTTGGACAACGCACGCACGCACGCACGCACGCACGCACGCACGCACGCACGCACGCACGCACGCACGCACGCACGCACGCACGCACGCACGCACGCACGCACGCACGCACACACACACACACACACACACACACACACACACACACACACACACACACACACACACACACACACACACACACACACACACACACACACCAGGGGCGGAGCATTTCCCAATTGGGGGGGGGGGGGGGGGGGGCAGAAGAAAATGGTAAAGGGGCGGCTTCATCGCCCGTGGCACGAAGCGACACGGGCGCCCGCATACCATTTTCAGTAGTGTTTCAAATACTTTTAAAAATAAGCATTGAATATCTTGCATTGTTTTGCATGCCATCATGTTTGGTGGGGCACACTGGGCATTTAGGGGGGCATTGCCCTCCCATGCCTATGTCTAGATCCCTCCCTGACACACACACACACACACACACACACACACACACACACACACACACACACACACACACACAGGGCCATCTGGCCACACAGTCCCGTGGCGTGGTGCAGCCAGACGTCCGTGTATAAGGACAGACTGAGGGCCATTACCTGAGAGATCTCGGTTAACCCCCAGCGCCATGCCGTCCCGCAGCCACAGCACCATGCCGTGGTACCCAGGGATGGAGCAGGGCAGGGTGACCGGCTGGCCTGCCACCACCACCAGGTCTGTGGGCTGCTGCTTGAACTCCACACTGCTCCCTGTGGAAAGAGAAGAAAACCATTATAGCACCGCCGACACGACATCACAACCAGGGGCGGATCTAGGCATGGGCATGGGGGGGCAATGCCCCCTAAATGCCCAATCTGCCCCACCAAACTTGGTGGCATACAAAACATATATTTAAAATGATATGAAACTCTACTACTGCTACTAACTAACTACAGTTGTGGCACCACTAAACCAACAGCATTTCGTCATTGAAAACAGAAAACTCTCTGAGTCAGGCCTTTAGCTTCATGCATGCTGCGTGTCTGTTGCAACTTCAACAACAACTGATGTTATTATTGATGCTTTACTTGCCTAATATAAGTCCTGTAACTGAAAATGGTATACCATTTTCTCCTGCCCCCCCAATTGGGAAATGGTACATCCGCCCCTGATCACAACACATATATCTCATCAACGTGAGGAGAGAGATGTTAAGACAAGGAGGAGGACAAGCTGTCATAATAATCACATCCCTGTATACCGGCGCTGTCAGGTAGAGATCATTGGCTGAACATTACCGATCTACAGGCCCACGATGTGTCACAAAGTGAGCTTGGAGTTGAAACAAGTGAAACAGTGCAACAAGTACACAGCGAGGTCTGACCATGATTAGTTGATCGAATGAGTCTTAGTTGATTACCAATATCTTAGTTGTTAGTCGATTTATAAATTGTGTTATTGTATATAATGATTGAATTTATGATATATTGTTTATCAAAGGTTTTAATTTATCAGGGTTTTTTGATTCATTGAGGCCGGGAATCATTTTTTTGGATTCCGTACAGTATGTACAGTATTGAAGAATTTAATTTTGGTGAAGGTGCTATATCTATATTTGATGTTTTTTTTTTTTTTTTTAGGTCAAGCCTAAATGGGCATGTTTGGTTTGCCTGGTGGGTGGTAATGGGTGGAGATCCACTTGAACTGAAGCCACACCCACAGCTTTAGTTGTATAATAAAAGGGGGTGGAGTTAGCGGAGGGGCTGATAATGTGATGTCACTAATACTGTTTTTCTTGTTTCATTGGGGCATGTTTGACTGGAAAGGTTTCGGCCCCCGGGATAGAAACCGTAAATGCACTCCATCTTTAAGATGTATCAGGGCCATTCTGGCTGCTGCTAACTCTGATGTTACTACATGTAAACACTCTACGTTCTCCTGGCATCCCCCAAGGTAGGTACCCTGACAAAATACACTACATGAAAAAAAATAGTGTGATATAAAAATAAAAAAGATAACATATATTTTTAAAAGAACAGGAACTGTGGGCTGTATAACTATAGATCCTACATCCTCAGCGGAGCTTGATGTACTGCCGCCGGCCTCGCTCCGCTTCGCTTAGGATAGCAACTTAACTGTACACGCGCCGGTCGGGTTCTCAATGAGAACACAGAGCACCGCGTCTATTGAATACTTCATGTAGGCTGTGGTGTTGTTGCTGTGCGCCATGAATGAATCCACCACATCCGTCACAAGCCGAGACGCACGAAGAAAGCTGTGGGGACGCCATAAAGCCTCTAGTGAGCGTGGCGCGGTGTGTTGCAGGACGAAAATAGCCAATCTATGAGCTCAGATGTGCTCTTTAGGAGGTGCATGCCACCGGCACGTATATATACACCACCACGGTATATCTCAGTATAATCAGGCTGTATATCAGGGGCGGATGAAACATTTGCCAATTGGGGGGCAGGAGAAAATGGTATGGGGGCGGATGGTATGGGGGCAATGAAGTCACACCCATACCATTTTCGGTTAAAATACTTTTATTAGGCAAGTAAAGCATCAATAATAACATCAGTTGTTGTTGAAGTTGCAACAGACACGCAGCATGCATAAAGCTAAAGGCCTGACTCAGAGAGTTTTCTGTTTTCAATGATGAAATGCTGTTGGTTTAGTGGTGTCACGATTGTAGTTAGTAGCACTACTGTAGTAGTGTTTCAAATCATTTTAATTATAAGCACTTTAATTCGCTATATATTTGAAATTTGGGTTTGCCGTCATGTTTGGTCGGGCAGTCAGGGCATTTAGGGGGGCATTGTCACCCCCCTGCCCCCCCCCCCCCATGCCCCTGCCTAGATCCGTCTCACCTCATAGCTCCTCTCCGGAGCTCCTTCGACACAAACACGCACACAGATGTCGTCGTAAGCCGCACATGACTCACACACAAATCAGCGTGTGCATGTACAACCACGTTTCAGATCCTACATCGGGGTGTTTTTTTAACGTGTTACCACAGTTACCCTTCTGTAATTTCATTTCCACCATGTTGCATTCGGTTATTCCTTTTTTCTAAATTCAATTTACTCATGTTATCCGTTTTTTTTCTTTGATTTTGTGACTACATGATTTACAACGAATACCCCCCACCCCTATTTTTCTTCATCCAGTTTTTATTTTAAAAAAAAACATATTTCGCCGTGCACTTTACTTAAACAGTATCTACAGTATGGAGACGCATACTGACCAAACTATAAACTGAGCTAAATGCGCAGCATTTAGTGTATCAAAGAGAGGGCTAGCGGAGTGTGTGTTGGGTGGTCTACAGTTGGAAACAAAAAGAGAGAGAGAGAGAGAGAGAGAGAGAGAGAGAGAGAGAGAGAGAGAGAGAGAGAGACGGGAGGGGTGGGAGTGGGGGGAAAAAAGAGCCACACAGAAACGTGTTGTTGACAGTTCTTAACCCCGTTTTGCGAGACATCTTGAAACCGGCGAACTTCTCCATATGGCGCAGAAGAAGACGATCGCCTGGGGGCCTCCTCGGTTTCCCTTCGTACGACGTAGGACCTCCCCCCCACCCCCCCTACCCCTGCTCTTGGCGTGCCGTTTTGTTTATTAGTCTGGAATGGTTTCTGCTCCTGTATATCTGGGTATATATATATATATTCCCCTGGTCTTCATGCTATCGTGTGGCAGCTCCCCAACCCCCACTACTCTCTCTCTCTTACTCTCTCAGGGTCCATGCCACCCCCTGTGCCTCTCCACCGTTGCTCGCCCTACTTTTATCATTGCGCTTCTCCTTTTTTTTCTCTACCCCCCCTCCATCGCCGACGGCGCGCTGCTGAGAGAAAAGTTAAGCCGCGGCGGCAGCAGAAAGCAGAAAGAATTGGAATGAAAACACCTCTCAGGCTGGATTGGGATTAAAAGTCCTTGAGAAAGCAAACGTGGATGGGATGGGGGCTACGATCTATCTTAGAAATATATCCGTGCTAACTGGACCATTCTCAGTAAAAATGTAGGGCCGTTTTTACGACTCTGCGTTCAAGAGCGTTTTCTGTTCTACATCCACGGTGATGAGACGGTCTGGCTGGAGTACTTTGGGGGGCAAAACGTTCCCCTCTGAATATATAGCTGGAGGAACCACCGTTTAATGGACTTCTCCTTGAACTCCTCCTTTCCTTCCCCCTTACAATCTCAAAGCTACTTTCACAGGCAGGATTGTTCTATACTCCAGTGGTTTTCAACCATTTTGATACCAGGGCCCACTATTTATTCCAAATTTGACCCCCAAAACTAAAGATTTTTGTGAGCAAAAATCTTTAGATTTTTGTGAGCAAAAATCTTTAGATTTTTGTTCACAATTCCAGGCTGGATTTGGGAAACATAACAGGCAAGTATACAGCTCAAAATGACCATTAATCTTCTACATTCTCTAGTTGTGTAGACTTTGGGCTAATTCAGACGATGAATAGTTTAACTCTTGAGGGTGTAAACATGAAACCAAATGCACCCGCAAGGGTCCATTTGGTTTCATGTTTACGCTCTCAAAGAGTTACACCCGGTTAACAAACTTTCCATCATTTAGCCTGGGGACCACCTGGAACTCTCTCAAGGACCACTGGTGGTCCCTGGACCACTGGTTAAAAACCCATGGTGTTAAACCCTAACTCTGAAAGTATAGAAATGCAACTGCTCTATTCGGGTTCCATTTGTACACTTTCAGAGAGTTACCGACTCGCAACACTGCATTCGGTCATGAAAAAAAAAAAAACCACCACCAAATGATTTAGCAAGGGGACCTCCTGAAACACCCTGGAGGAGGAACGAATGAACCCCCCCTGGGGGTCCCCATGCAGACCCCTCACAGGGAGAACCACTAGCGCTATAGAGCATGACTGAATCACCACCCAGCGAACCCGCTGATAGAAGATCCGTTTTGCCACTAATGTGCGGCGGTTCAAGGTGAGAGAGAGAGGAGAGGAGACATTTTAAAAGACTCGCCACTGGCAAAGCAACAGGACTCCACCCGCTGCGAGAGCCAGAAGAAGGAACATTGAATAACGACGAAAACAAACGTTTTGCGAATCCATATTCCTAGAATAATAGTACGCATGCACACGCGCGAGCGCACACACACGGTCCTTTAAAGATGTCCTCTGTGTTTCTTTCTGCGAGCGAGGAGTAAGCTAATGCGATGCTATTGCACTTCAGAGCTACTCACTGTGAAATCCTGTGTGTGTGTCTGTGTGTGTGTGTGTGTGTGTGTGTGTGTGTGTGTGTGTGTCGGCCAATGTGGATTGGGCGGACATTTCATATGAATACATGCCACAATAGGCGGACATTTGGATTAGCCGGACAGTGTTGGTGTCCGGCTAAAACATGGAATTTTATAAGCATGCAGTGTAGGTTCTCTGGGTCTAGAGAGCCCCAAAGTGGATTGGCAGGACAGGATAGGTGTCCTGCTAACACATGAGAAAGTCTGAAAGTCTCAAGTGGTCTAGAAACCCCCAAACCATTGTTTTTTTTCAAATGTCCGGCTAATACCAAACTCGACAACACAGCGCCCTCTAAGTTTGTGTATGTTACTGCACTCGCTTACAACTTGCTCATGAATAATTCACACACGAAGCATCTGATTGGCTGGCTGTCACTGTCCTGTTAATTCACATATATTGCACCATGTTTGTTTCAATGTGTGTATTTATTTGCCAAAGTAGGGAGTTATTTTTCTGTAAAGTTACCTCTCTTTTGGGGGTGGAAAGGAGCTCACTCAGCATTTGCATACATGATCGCGATTGGCCATTGGAACGATCTATTGTTCTCTCGTAGGTGTGAACTAGAGTGAAACTGGAGAACTTATGTCTACTCAAGCTATCCTAACAACATGCACTTAATTGTTTACATTAAAAGCTCCAATCATGCTATAATTAAACGTTTATTTTACACAGTTGGAGATGAACGGACACCTGATGAAAGATCTGTGTTTTATTCTAGATCAATGTTGACAAGGAAAGCCTTAAAAAACAACCCTACTATTATGTGACACAGTGATAAGGTTTTGCAGTGTGGATACTAGTGCTGCATACTTGCTCTGATTTTGGGGTTCGAGCATTGCATTAAAAAAGAAGAAAAAAGGGAGAAAAGAAGCATGCTGTCTCCCTCTCTCTACTATTAAAGTCGCGGTTGTTATTTGCAAAGGGGTGGTGGAGGAGCTGTTTTGCTTCCATGTACAAGTCGGTGGTGCGCAAAGATTATTCCCCTTCACAAAGACCCCTTCTGTTTTGTGTTATTGTCATGATCAGAGTTGTACCCGAACGTCACTTTTCTTGCGTTCGATTTCGCTCAAGAGCAGGGCTCAACAGGCTCGCATTTGTGAGTAAAGAGTTCATAGCATCGGTGCGAGTAGAGCATTTGGCCATTCAGCTGTGATAGAGACATGACAAGTGCACATTCTATGAGTTATACCTAAATTTATATTACTGTAGTACGGCGGTGCTGTTCGCTAAAATAGAGCAGATATACAAGCTATCAACATGTTGAGGCTCGAGGCATCCTTAGCTTGAAGATCTGTTCTCCCTGCCCACCGCCCCGCCCCTATCTCTGCTCTGTCAGCAGCGCACAGCATCAGACAGCTTAACACAGCATCAAGGAAGGACGCTTCTCTCCAACACGTTGAATGAGCTACTAAAGCTGTTCATGTTGGTGAAATGTATAATCTCCCTGCGCTATGCGTGTATTTAAATCATATACTGTCCGCGCAGCAACCTTTTGCCTCACGCACGTGTGCCGGCGCTATCCCGAGATTAATCATAAATAACGCACCATGCACGTGCGCGCTCGGACGCACAACACTTTTATATTCTTACCATCATTGACTGATTTGCCGTCGGATCGTTTTCATTTTTATTTACCGGTAGGCTGCAATTAGCCTACTACAGCGGCCTTAAGGTTTGGGGGACCCTTTCACATTGTGATTAATATAACAATATGCGCTATTGTATAGAGTTGGGATACCCGACTGAAACAATACCCGCGACAGCCCGTGCTCATTTGCTTAATTTGTGGTCTGTCTTTCAGTCGACCTGGCTATGTTAATAAATTGATATTGTAAAATAGTAGTAAAAATGCTAAGCATTGAGTCCTGTTCAAGAGTTAAACTACAATGAGCTGAAAATAGAGCAGATCTACAAACTCAGTGACGCACTTTGAGCTTGTTGATCTCTATTTCTGCTGATATTTTCTGCTCAATTTTCAGCACACAGAGATGCACAGGGCTGGGCAGAACTGAGCGCCTTCATAATAAAAATCTTCACAAATCAACTAAGGACATCTTCAGTTGTATATGGCTATGGGCTGCAATCATTTTGAACAAAAAAAGAGGGAGGGAAAAAAAGAACGAAAAAGAACTATAATAGTTATTTTTTTGGAACCATGAACTTTAGTTCTAAAAATTCAACAATTAACTATGAACGGAACTAGTTCGTTTTGAAAGGTAGGAACTATAAACTGAACTATTTTAGAAAAAAAGTTTTCCAACACTGGTCATGATTCTGTCCCATCATAGCGCACATATCCATAACGTAATAATCCATAATCACTCCTCGCGTCTCTTCTCCTGCTTTCCACAACCATTCTATGACTAACGGTATTCTATTCTCACGGTACGTGCACAGACCGTTATAGGGGCAGGGGCTACGTTCCCTAAGGGGAATTTTGATCAAAATGCCCCGAACATAGCAGATCTACAAGCTACAACAGCTGCATGTCACAGTGCGACGCGTTGTGAGCTTGTAGATCTGGAAGTAGTGTGGAAAGGACTGTTGTTTTGCAGACGGGTAAACTGAACCCATGCCCCCTTTGTTCACTTTGTTCATGTGTGCAAGTCCTTGAGCCTAGCTTGGCTATGCTCGGCTCGGCTAAAACTAACCAACAGCAGACTGACCACGTTGTAGTCTTTGGTACAGTTCATTTTGTCAAGTCAAAACAGTGCATATCGCCTATTAAGCTGTATAATAATGTTATCCGTCCTTGTTTAAACATTAAAAACATAGCGCCGCCACCGCCGACAATGTTTAGTAGGCTAGGCTATTTCAGAGCCATCTAGCAGTGGGGTTGTGACATTGAGGTTAAAAACTGAGCGCTCGAGCGCTGTTCGTGCAGCTTGAATAGCCCAAGCTGGAGTTGGAAAATACATTGTTTTCAACGAGGGTGGCGCAAATGAGGTCCAAGACTTGTCCCTGTTTGTTATCCCCATTCTCAATAGAAGTCTATGTAGAAGAGCCGCCATTAGACCGCACCCATGAAGGTGAACGGAGTTTACATAGACTTCTATTTAGAATGGGGACAACAAATAGGGACAAGTCCTGGACCTGGAGTAGGCAGAAATGCATTGGGCTCATTGCAGCAGCCCAGCTTTAATAATCTTAAATCCATTTATTTTAGAATGTTCTGTAGTACTAGTACAACATAAACAGCACGCATCTGTGCTATTCCGATAAAAAAGTAAACACCCAGGGCTTTTATAACGTGATTGTTATTTTGATCATTATTATATCTGCCTGCCTGTCAATGTCTGATATAAAACCGCTCTCAGCCTTTTTTCTATAATAATAATAATAATAATAATAATAATAATAATAATAATAATAATAATAATAATAATAATAATAATAACTTGTTACCTGTAAGTTATATATTTTTATTAATTCAATTACATTTTAAAGGACAACTTTATTTTTTTAAATCCTTTTTTTCAAAATTTTAATGCGATTTCTTTTTTATTATCTACTAAGTACTAATAAACACCAATAAAGTATATCTGGCCCCCTCCCAGATAAAATCCTAGCTAAAAGAAAGCAAGGAATGTAAAACAATTAACACCCATCTTTTACTTCCGCTGACAACAACCTAGTACATGAACTTTAAACTAAAGTTGTCCTTTAAAGACAATGCACTTCTGTAAGTCAGAAGCAGCAGACCAGAAATCCAAGATAAGATATCATTTTTTTAAATGTTGTTTCTAATTGCTAGAGGCTGAAAAATCTTTTAAAATAGGGTTTTAAGGCTATTTGTTATTTGCATTTTCAAAGTTTGCACAAAATAACCATTGCTATTCACATGGCTATTCACTGTACATTCTTTTCTTTGACAGCTAGTTTGTGGGGGTGGTTGGATATTTAAATGAGACATTATGGGTGGAGTTGATGGCCCATGTAACCTCCCATTGTTCCGCCACTTCCCACTAAAGTGACTGTGCATAGCAGCTAAGCTTGTTTAAGAAGCTCATTTATAAAACCAACAGCTGAGGGAACAAAAGATTGTGTGTATCTGTTGTTTTTGGCCTTCATATTCCTAGGGGCATACCTGCATCCTGAGGGCAAGAGTCTGAACTCTGAGAAGAGAGGATGCTGAGGGTTGGCCAGAATGGCCTTTGCCCTCTGAGTGACTCTAGTCTGGTAAATGTGGTTCAGGGGGTTCAAGGGTGTACCTATGGTCTTTTTGGCACACCTTGATTATACCACCTAGTCTGTTTCTATTGGCCACACTGAGGTTACCAAACCAGGAAGTGATAGAATATGTTAAAATGGACTCAATACAAGATGAATAGAACATCTTCATCAGTGTCCTGTCCACCTGAAAGCCCCTCAGTTTCCTCAAGAAAAACAGCCTCTGATTGGCCTTCTTACAAATACGGTCAGTGTAGGCGTCAAAGGTCAATTTATCATCTAAAACTGTACCTAGATACTTGTATTCACTGACTCTCTCAACAGCAGAGCCATTAATGAGAATAAGATCTTTGGCAGGGGGATCACGTCGAAAGTCAATGAACATCTCTTTCGTTTTTCCGCCATTAAGCTCCAGGTACGAATCATCACACCATTTGATGAAGTTCTCCAGAACAGGACCGTGGTCTGACTCTTTGTCCTGCAGGAGGCTGACTATGACCGAGTCGTCGGCAAACTTAATGATGGACCTTGACTGAAGTGTGCTCTGACAGTCATTTGTGTACAGTACAAACAGCAGGGGGGACAGGACCCTTCCCTGGGGTCATCCAGTGGAGCACAAGCGAGCATCAGACAGTGTGCTGTTAACACGGGTCCTCTGTGATCTCAAAGTGAGAAAGTCCACTAGCCAGCAAATAGTACCAAAGTCAATGTTGGGCATATTCTGCAGTCTACGGGCCAGAATGTGTGGCTGCATGCAGTCGAACGCAGATGAAAAGTCCACAAAGCATAAGCGTGCATGTGTTTTGTTTCCATCTAGATGCCCAGCAACAAGGTGTAGTAGTGTTGCTGTGGCATCATCTACACCTTTCCTGGGCTGATAAGCAAACTGTAGTGGATCAATTACATCCTGGGTCATGACCATTAAACTCTGCTTCACGATTTTCTCAAAGCTTTTCATTACCAGGGAGGTCAATGCCACAGGGCGGTAGTCATTCAGCCCCTTTGGTGATGGGACCTTTGCAACAGGTAGGCTACTACAGTGGACTCCTTCCATATTTTGGGAGAATTCTTAAGAGGTTGAAATTGAATTCTTAAGAGGTTGCCCTAAGCTACAAGACTCGGTTCAGCCCAAAAACAGCGCGCCGGCTCCCAACTAAAGTATATGGGAATGCTAAAGAACATATTAAACTAGTGATTAGTGCTAAAATATGAGAAAACAAAGGATTGCTTTCCAGAAAGGCATACTTTTCAATATGTGAAGACACACATTGTCTACAACATAACATCTGCCCATGATAAACATCTCTCACTCTTCATTGGCAATTTTAGAACCTCATACAGGTTCAGCATAATAGCTTTTTCACTTGGACAGGATACCACCAAATATGACTAAATTCAATAGACTATGCTGAGCTAATATTGTTCTGCTAAAGACATGGAGAAGTTGGAAAAGTTACACAACCAGACTGCTCTAACAGAGAGACAGCATATGTTAGGATGTTGATATTTGCCTTACAATTTACTAATAGACATAGATACTAGAAATTGAGATTGATACTGGGGCAATGTAAGATTACCAAAAAACACACATTAATGCACCTGCATGGGTTTTGTCCAGACTGCTTCAACCAACCAAAAGATTTAGGCAGTTTGCCTGTAGAGTGCAGGGTCGTTAATTAGGCTGTATTGCTTAATTAACGACCCAACCATTGCAGTATGGGGGAAGGGCAGCAGTTGAACTGAGCTAAAAGAACTACAGCAGTGAATTGTTCTGACAGGTGAAAGACAAAATCTGAGTATCCTGTTATTGCATCATACTGATTGATCTATTCTATTGGGACACAATTCTGTGATAAAGACATTTGGAAATGTGAGTGAAAATACTACATAAAAACAGACCACATTCTTTAAGTAGTTTACCACTAATGCAGTCAGGCCCATTAACACTGAGCAGTACATACTTTAACATACATTATGATTCATATGCATAACAATACATACATTACATCCAAAACACAAGTACACCTCTCCCTCCCTCTAAATGACCCTTTATAGGGGAACCTTTTCCAGTAGCCATAATTTAGTCTTCTGTTTAAATGAGATCTGATTGGCTGACAATTTCACACCGGTTTCCAAGCTATTCCACTGAGTGGTTCCTATATGTAAATGAATGAGCCTTTGCCAACTTTACTTTTAAAAGCAGGAAGAACCATGTCTGCAATACTGGCTCTGGTGAAATGGTTATGGACCTCGTTCACCTGCCTGAAACATGATATTAACACTGTTGGGACCTCTCCACATTTAATTATATGGACCACGGTTAGTCTAGCCATTGTAACCTTGGCTTCTACTGGGAGCCAGTTCAGCTCTCTGAACTGGTCCCTTCCTATATGTGTTCTGGGTCCCATCACTAGTATAAACCTGATACGTCTGATAAGTCTACAAAGCTACAGCTGACTGTAGCTGACATCATAATGGAGATGACATCATAATGTCTTTGGGTTCTCCAACATTACTCTGAGACTCTTTCATTCAATCCCATGTATACTGTACGCATCTCCTGGGCAAGGACTAAGTTATTCAGGAGTACTGTATATTTTGGGCTGTCAGTGGACAATCCCCAACTGGTGTGCCCTTGAGAAAGCAAGTTTAAGCTCTATAGTCACACTAATCATTCACCTGATGCAGCAAGGAATATACACTCCTGATTGGGTGGCCTGCCTACCCACCTATATGCCAGGTTGCATTGTCTCACAACCTAGTGAGGGAGCCCAGATATAAACTAGCTAGTTTATATCACCCTTTTCCCCACATTTGTATCCAAAATGTATTTGTAGTTACACCTACAAATGTCTAAAGCTATGCTGGCACTAAAATATTTACAACGGTGTTGGGGAAAACTGTTTACATGGGTTATTTACTCAGCCTGTGCCATGTTTTCCCATTCAACACAAATGAACCCCCCGACGGCTCCTCATACACTGACAAAGACTCCAGACTCACTGACTCAATGGACATACAGGGGGGCCTCCAGGACCCATCCCAGGTCTCCAGGTGGGACAGATGTGGCCCAAATCTGAGCTCTTCTGAGTCTCAGGGCACCCTTCATTGTAATCAAGTTACTGGAGTCTGCAGGGGCCCAGCACTCCTGCTCAAGTCAACCTGCCGGACACTAGGCCATGTCCTGACTGGAGAGGGCCATGCTGCAGACTCCCCTTGTGGCTCGAACGGCCCTGCTAATCCTAAAGGCCTATACCTAGTGTTTTTTGGGCATCCTCCTACTCCTCTTTACCCTTATACATCATCATCAATACTATAATTCACCAAATGTCTGTTCGCATCGACTGGACGACCGCGACATATATGGGGATACTCTCAGCTCACGCACCATGGTTTAATTATGTCTGAGTCACCACGTCATGCCTATATATGGGTACATGTGACGTAAAGCTTTGTATACACACAGAATGGGCACAAACGGCATGATACACATTTTTAACGGGTTCGAATACACACAACGGGCACAAACGGCATGATACACATTATGATACACATTAACGGGTATAAGGTATTGTAGACACAGGCATGATACAAATTTTCAACGGGTATTAGGTACTAGTTAAGTTAATTATATCAATGGACTAAAGTCTTGTTTCATTCAATGATCTATCTATCTATCTATCTATCTATCTATCTATCTATCTATCTATCTATCTATCTATCTATCTATCTATCTATCTATCTATCTATCTATCTATCTATCTATCTATCTATCTATCTATCCACTGTATCTATCTATCCACTGTATCTATCTATCCATCTCCATCTCCATCTCCATCTCCATCTCCATCGAGAGAGAGAGAGAGAGAGAGAGAGAGAGAGAGAGAGAGAGAGAGAGAGAGAGAGAGAGAGAGAGAGAGAGAGAGAGAGAGAGAGAGAGAGAGAGGCAGGCAGAGAGAGAGAGGCAAACAGACAGACAGGCAGGCAGGCAGGCAGGCAGGCAGGCAGATAGATACACAAGTCAGTCAGACAGACAGATACAGACCCAGACAGAATATACATAGATAAACAGCAGGTACAGATAGAAGTACAATAGTACAATACAGTAATGTACTTCTATCTGTATCTGCTGTTTATGTATATTCTATCTGTCTGGGTCTGTATCTGTCTGTCTGACTTGTGTATCTATCTGTCTGCCTGCCTGCATGTCTGTCTTATGTATCTATATTCTATCTGTCTGACTGTTTTTCTGTCTGTCTGTCTGTCTGTCTGTCTGTCTGTCTGTCTGTCTGTCTGTCTGTCTGTCTGTCTGTCTGTCTGTCTGTCTGTCAGTCAGTCAAACAGATGAGCTATGTTACGGACAGTCACTCCTGCTAACAAATAGCTCTCCAGGGCATTGACAGGTACATCATAGGACGGGCGTCCAGGGCGTATTCCACCATGGGTACTTTGTTCTTGCAAATACAATAATTGTGAGGCCACTTCATTCAAAATTTCAAAAATCACTGGGTTAATCTCCACATCTGAAATTTCAGCTAATAAGATTAAATGTTCCCAAATGGACTCCACTCTAAATAACAACAAATCTGGACAAGCATTTCCAGCTATTTCAATCAAATGTCTCAATTCACCCGCAAGTGTTCGCCGCAGTCCACTGCCATTGGTTCTTATAATTGTTTTGTTTGTTTACAGCAGGGTTTTTGCATAAATAAATGCAAAAATCAATACAGAAATATAAATAATTGTAAATGAGGAAATGAATAAATAAATACATAAATAAATAAATATAAAATTAAATACTGAAATAAATACATAAATATAAAAATAAATGTATGAATAAATAAATAAAAATAAAAATAAATAAATAAATTTATACAAAAATATAAACATTTAATTATATATTTTTATATTTATTTGTGTATTTATTTATTTATTTTTGTATTTCCTTTTATATTTTTGCATTTATTCTGTCATTAATGCATTTATTTATGCATTTATTTATTTATAATTACATTTATTTATTTATATAATTATGGCAGTTTCAGTCCTCCATACTACATTTGATGTAAAATTATGTACATTGCATTTGCTGCCACAGGCACAGAGAGAGAAGAGAAGAGAAGATTCAGAACGAGTTGAGTAGAGTCAGTGTGGGGGAGGGGGGGAGTATCAGAGCGTGGCACACCTGTTTAGAATTTGCAATCAAGAACTCTGCGACAGAACGACACAAGTTACACAACACAAGCCAGTAGCAAATACGCACGCCTGAAACGACACGACGAGGGACACAAGATCAGCAGGTATTTATTTCATACTTTGATGCTGGCACATTGTTCATTTTATTATTATTTGATGTGTTACCGTTTCTGCGGTTGGACAAAATGTCGACATGCTTTCAAACTTTGAATTACCCATAGCCTAGGCTATGGATTGAACTTTTGTGTGTTTACATGTACACTGTGTAGTGTGTACAACCGTGTGTTTGCCTGGGGAGCCCTAGCTGGCAGTTTGTTACAGGGAATGCGGGAGAAGTCCCGTACGGTGTTTTTTTTTTCCCCCTCCACGGCCACGAGACGTGAGTGAGTGTCAAATAGGGCCCTGGGAGGCTCTCTTGTTTGTGGGCCACTCGGCCAGCCGCAGGCCGCTGAAAGGAGTGTTAGCCGGTGCTAGCTGTAGGTGGTGGTGGTGGTGGTGCGGCTGCTGCTGTTGCCAAAGAAGGGTGGTTGAGAAGGTGGCTAAAATCGTGTCATGCATTTTAATCAACCACCAAGCACTGTTGTTTTTCTCTCTGGAGTAGTTAGCCGTAGTATGAATGCAATGAATTGTTATGGGTATGAGTAGTCTAGATGATTTGATTATAGATAAGTGAACACTGAGCTTTAAGCTTTATTTATTGACTGAGCTGTGATCATGCACTGCTGTAAAATGGAGCTACAGTAAAGTATAGTGTACTGGCCTACATTATTGGGCTGTGTTCAAAAAAATCGATCCAGCGATCCGATATCGATTCACGCTCAAAAACACGACATCGATCAAAAAAATGTGTGGATCATCTTCTCCAGGTGACTGGCACCATTTTATTTTACGCGGAGGCGCACTATAGAAAAGACAGACACTACTAAATGCGTCGCGCCGCTGCCCAAAAAAAACACGTGCCAAAAAAAAGCTCGTTTTGGACAGCATGAGGGCCCATATAACAGATTCTGTGAAATCGTGCTCGATTCCTGCCGTGATTCCAGGGGGCACAACGAAGCACCTGCAGCCCCTTGACAGTGTGAACCGTGCTTTCAAAGTGGGAGGCTTGGGTGACTAGCGGCAAGAAATTTCACCAAAACTGGTCGCATGCGGAAAGGAACTTTTTCTCAAGTCTGGCAGTGGGTCCTGACTGCGTGGAAAAGTGTCAAAACATACACGATCACGAACGGGTTTCGAAAGGCTGGGCAGCAGCAGCAGCGCGATGAGGAGGAGGAGGCGGCGGCGGCGAAAAAAAGACCTAATAAAAGTCACATTACATTGATGTCGCATTGAGAGGATTCCTGGTGGTCGCCAGCTAAATGATAGGCAGTTGGTTAACCAGATGTATGCTACGGTAACTTTTGGGAGTGTAAAAGTGAAACTCCGTTCACTTCATGAACCAAATGGACCCGCAAGCGCTCATTTGGTTTCATGAAGTGATCGGAGTTTGCGTATCTCCGGCTACACTCTAAGGCCAGGCCTGGATGTAATATTTCGCAATCGGGGGGGCAGCCGAAAATGGCAGTTGGTTTAGTGGTGCCATAATTGTAGTCAGTCAAAGTTTAACTACCGCTATAAGCTTTTGATTTGAAATATCTTTGAAGTTTTCGTTGTTTGCATTCCGTCATGTTTGGTGGGGCAGTCAGGGCGTTTAGAGGGCATTGCCCCCCCCATGTCTATGCCTAGATCCGTCCCTGGTCTATGGCTGTAGCGGTCAATTACATACAGCACGTGCAGTTAAATGTTACACGTGTTTGACTGAAACAATACAGTTCACGCACAGTACACATTCTGTGCACTATAGATAGGGTATGGGGATAATCATCAAGTTCAAAATTTTAACACGCCCATTTGGGAATTGGTTAACACCATAAATATAAGACTTTTGACACAAAAAGTAACTCTGTATCTTGAAAATAACCCCCCACCCACTGAAAATCAAAAAAGTACACAAAATGGCCATTTTTGCAAATTCCGCCTGTCATGCATAAGTTATTCTCACTGTTTGGCCATATATTCTACAGGCAAAATATTCAGAATACTCATGTTTGATGAATCCATGACCAAGCCAGCAACCCCCTAGGTCATCAGAGTTGCCAAATCCAATATGGCTGCCAGCCCGCTACTTGAAAATGATGTTTATAGAACTTTTAAATCATAAGAGCCATAAATGCAAACTTTATGTCTAAATCATGTTGTTTGACAGATGGAAATGTTTTGGAGTGCTTGACTTTATGACTGGGTGTGTCTGAATGTCTATTTGGTTATTTGCTTATTACAAATACTGCAGTACTTTTATGTAAACTATAACAGTATGTTTAAATTAGAAACACACTGCTACAGTGGCTGCTAGCTGCTATGGCACAGTATAGTCACTACAATATGAAGTAGTACAGTGCAGTATAGTACAGTTCAATATACTGCAGTACAGTATACAGTACAGTATGCTACAGTACACCACAGCATTGGTCCCCAACCAACCATTTTATACTACACCTCAGAAAATATTGGTGAGAGTGTTTGGTGAGTGAAATACAGGAATGTAGACTTGCCCTTTTTGTTCCACTCCCAAGCCAATAATGCTGCTGCTAAGTATCTAATCACTAATCAGAACAATTGATTAAATTTTCTAATGTGATGAATCCGTTCTGAAGGCTCGGTGTGCTGTCATGCTCATTTCAGCAAGGTTGGAGACCCTACTTAAAACAATTAGTTGGTCAAAAGCAGACCTACCTGCTACCTGTAGCAATATTTCATTCCACTTTTGTCACCACCACCAGAGACAGGCTCAAGTACTAGCAGTGGTACTAGTACCAGTGGTTGGGAACCTCTGTGCTACAGTATGCTTGTGTATAGTAGAATGTGCTTTTGTACTGTACTGTAGAACACTGTGCTATACTGTACTGCTTCATATTTCAGTAACTGCACTGTGCATAGCAACTAAAATGTGTCTTTTGACTAGTGTATTATTGTTGTTCTTGTTTTAATAACATTACATCTCCATAGAGGTTGTTTCTTTGCTCCAGTTTGATATCAACTTATTCCAACAACTCTACACCCAAACCTGGCTCTACAGTAATTGCAATAAGCATTAACCCAATTGGCATTCAGACACATCCAGTCATGATGTCAAATCATCCAAAATGTTTCTCTTGTTAAACATAATTCTTATCTGCTTCAAATGTTCTAGAAAGAACATTGCTGGCTTGATCACAGATTCAGCAAACATGAGTATTCTGAAAATGTTGGGCACCTCTGTAGCTCCCACCAATTAGAAGTTAAAGCTATGTTAAATTAGAAGTTAAAGCTAAAGTCATTTTAAAAAAGGGTGAGGTAATTTTCTGGTATTTCACCCTGGATAGAGATTTTTTTCACAGTTCCCATGCTATTTTTTGGTGGTCATATTAGCCAGGAACAGTTACAATATTCTCTCCTAAATGAAGCACACCCAAATCTTAGTCAGGTCCTCAACTATAGGGTGCTGTAATGAATTGAATTGTCTGATGGGCGATTTGTACTGTCTGCTTGCAGTCAAACAGGAGCCAAAATGCATTATGTAAATATACCTTATTACATTAGAACTTGGAAATATCTGACATGTGAACCAATGTTCCCTAAAACACTTGATTTTAATTTTTAATGGAAAAAAAGAGTGGGGAAAAGTGGAAAATTAGCATGTCCGATTTAGTTTTTTGGTCTGGGTGGGGGGTTTATTTCATGCTAGGTACCAACTTCCAATACAAAATATCTCTCAAATGACCCAATGCACCATCCCTGAAATGGGCGTCATCATTTTTCAAAGTTTTTATTTTTAGGCCATTTATCCCCATACCCTACTATAGATTAAAACACTTGAATGAGTTATAGCCTACAAATGCATTTTTTCTTTAAGTCGTTTAAATAATAAAAAGGATGCTTCTCAAACAGCATTTCGTTGCCGACAATCTCATCTGTGCAAGAACCCTTAGGCCTACATATGGTAATTAGCCTACCTTACTTATGGTAATTAATTAACAGTCCAGTGCGGCTTGTATATGTATACACAATTGATTTTTTTCCCTAAATTTGGCCGATGCGGCCTATATTCATGTGCGCTTTATAATCCGGATATTACAGTAGGGCCTACTTGATACTTGACTCTTCTCTCTCTGTGTCCCTCTTACACATACACAGATACAATCACCAACACATGGGGCCATCTTGTCTATTGGACAGTATTTATTTCTATTATGTCTGAAAATAGATCGATATCGAATCGAATCGTGGATCGAATCGGATCGTGACCTTGTGAATCGAAATCGAATCGATCTAGGGAATTCGGATCGATTCCCAGCCCTAGTTCCCAATAATTATTGCAGTACAAATCCTTATAATGCATGAGAGAATGCACAATGATTATTGCATGCTTGTGAATTGTTCATCCTCAAATTAATATTGAGTCACTCACTATACTGTATGGGCTATAAGCTATGACTTGACTATGTTATCACAGTAGATAGTACTTCATATTTGATATTATAAATTAGTTGTATGTATTCCTCCCATAATAACAAAATCACAGGTGGAGTACTCTGGTTTATAATAAATACATATTATTATTATTATTATTATTAGCCACAGCAGCAGCCAGCAGCTCAAAAAGACATTGGAGGTGTAGCCTACTGGTTGACCCCAGTCGTGGTGGTAATGGTGAGGAGGTTGTGGTTGACTTGGAGGAGGAAGAGGAGGTGGTACTGTTAGCCTTGCAGGATGGGGTGGTAGAGGAGGAACAGGTGGTCTTGGATGGGGAGGAGAACAATGCAGCACTGTCTTCTATGGCAGGTATTAACATAACATCCATAGACAATTTTAGGCGCGCACGCCCTTGAAGCACTTCAGGGCCTATGCAACTAATCTTCCCTTGTTAGGTGGTCAGCTTGTATGCAAGATGATCCCTATTATGAGACAACTGTGGATTAAAACATTATACTTGGCCTACAACTTGCTCCAGTGGCCAGATCCAAACTGTTCGTTTGAGGGACAGAAGTATTGCATGAGTGGGATTTTTTTTAGCTCATTGAAACACGTTTTGAGCTTGTAGATCGACTCTTTTTGACATGACGGTACATGCAATGTGGTCCCTCTGGAGTGCGTGTTGAAATATAGTGGCCCCTCTCCATTTACAAAGTTGCCCACCCCTGCTTTAGCCTATAGGGGAATATTTCTCATGTTATGTTAACAGAATTAAAAGCATCAACTATTAGAGGACTGTAACTATTAGGGCAAATCTGGGATGGGTTCTCAATATGTGGGATGCTTGAAATGTCTATTTAAGGTGTTTTTATTTATTATTTTTAGTTAAAGAGGGAAAGTACAATGTTTTGGAATATTTGTCTTATTAGCCAGGGATTATGCAGTCCAAAACCTTGTTTAGCACCTTGCTGGTCATAGATCGGCCGTCTAAGTCAGTGGTTCCCAAAGTGGGGTCCAGGGACCACTTGAGTACCCAGCTGGATGATAGTTTTGAACTAAATGGACCCCTATTGGGTCCGTAACTCGTGTACAAATGGAACTAATTGTGTTCTGATCAGCAGGGGTTATACAACTGGAGCTGACCCTCCTCACATCGGTCAGAGGTTAACTGTCCTGGGTGAGGGACACAGCAGACTCTAATGCAGAATGATGTTGAATTGAATCAACTGTTAATAGATGGATTGTGAAGCTTATGTAGTCAGCTGTCAGCATGGGCGGCTGTGGCTCAGGAGGTGGAGTAGGTTGTCCAATGATCTGTGGGTCGGCGGTTTGAATCCCAGCTTTCCCTGTATACATGTCGAAGTGTCCTTGGGCAAGACACTGAACCCCAAATTGGTAATTTGCATGGCTTTGCAGCGATCAGTGTATGAATGTCTGTGTTAATGTAATGCATTGTGTAGGTGCTATATAAATGCACCATTTACTATTTAGTCTAGTGGTTCCCAAACTTATTCATGTCAAGGACCCCCAAATTGACTCTCATTAGCTCGCGGACCCCCATTCGAAAATATATGCCAAGGACCCCTGGGAGAATATTTTTATGGCTCTAGCAGTGATTCTCAACATGTTTTAATTTGAAGGATCCTCAGATTTTACCTGAATTAGGCTACGGTCCTCAATTCAACCCATTCTGGGCGGGAACGCATGTTGGTGTTTCAAGCATTATGTTATGCTTTAACTGTTGAAAAACAGCAGATCTACAAGCTCATATCGCGCCACTGTGGCACGATATGAGCTTGTAGATCTGCTACTTGAATGGCTTGTGCGAGCTACTGGTCGCACCCGAACCCCTGGTTGGTAACCCCTGCTGTACATGATGTCATGTGAAGACTGACCAATTCTGCTGTCTGATTGGCCAAGGGTTACTCCATAATAATACAAATTAAAAGAAAAAAAACAGTCCGGTTGACCAGACTAATAGGTCACTTTCATCTGAATGTTACATTATTTTCAAATCAATGGTTCAGTGACTGAAATCATCTTTCATCAGGCAGGACTATGAGGCAGCGGTGTAAAAAGAAGGTCCAAGCCAAGGACAATCACTCCAGTGAGAAGGTGAGACAGTTTCTGGAGCTTCTGTGAAAATGTTAGTAGTACGGCACTGTTGAACTGCTTGTTGATTGTTGCATATTCTAACATTGTCTCTCAAACAGATTTCAAGTGAGTCGGCTGAGATGACATCAAACCCAGGCCTCTCTGATCCCGGTGGAAGTGTTGATCCAGGATCCGATACCGATCCGAAGGTAATCTCATGTTTTTGGTAATCTTACTGTTGATATCAGCAGATGTTGTGGAAGTGAGCATCACTTCAGTTCTTTCAAGTCATGTTGTGATCTGTGTCAGTCAATAATATAGGAACAGACTTGAAAATGGGTAAATTAGACGCAGGGTTCGACAATATAATTGGCCCGCTGGCCCCCGATGGTTTCAAAACCCCTTCGGACCACCAAATGGCGCCACTCACTGGCCCGGTGGGCCAGTGAGCCAGTATATAGAGAGATTTTTTTCAACTTCATTTATATTTCGTTTATTAGCACAAAAAACAACCGCATTTACGTTATGTGATCTCAAACCCAAGTCGCCTGTTGTGTGCGCACCACCATCTGCATGGAACAGCGGCTACGCAGAGCTATACAACTGACTTGGCTTGCTCTCGTGTAAGCCCGCTCCCCCGTTCACTTGCCAGCGCACTACTGTAGAGAAGAGATGCAGCCTACTTGTTCCCGTTCTAAAATGTTCTTAAAACCCCCGGCCCCATCTCACAACCGAGCATAGACCAGCTTAGCTCACAAAACACTTATTAATACTATCATTACTATAGCGTATGGTGTTTGCAGACCTCCTCATTTCTGCCTGACGCGCAACATGCCCTCAGCTCAGCATCTCGCACGTCACAATGCGACAGCAGTCCTCCACCTCAAAATATGTTTAATTCTGCCATACACAGCCTATGTGCAACGATTGTTCAGACTGCATATTCTCTCACATGTTGTCCTGTATCTAGGCCTACGTGTTGCACTGCGCATTGTATGTACAAATGGAACTAATTGTGTTCTGATCAGCAGGGGTTATTCTGTGAAAATGTTGGTAGTACGGCACTGTTGAACTGCTTGTTGATTGTTGCATATTCTAACATTGTCTCTCAAACAGATTTCAAGTGAGTCGGCTGAGATGACATCAAACCCAGGCCTCTCTGATCCCGGTGGAAGTGTTGATCCAGGATCCGATACCGATCCGAAGGTAATCTCATGTTTTTGGTAATCTTACTGTTGATATCAGCAGATGTTGTGGAAGTGAGCATCACTTCAGTTCTTTCAAGTCATGTTGTGATCTGTGTCAGTCAATAATATAGGAACAGACTTGAAAATGGGTTAATACATAATGTGGTGACGTTAAGGGGCCACATAGCACACACAATATTGTAACTCTGACAAATTTCATGTTGCAGGAGTATCCATTATATTTTGAAAGTTGTTAATGAACGCAGGATTAAGACCTATCCAACAAGTGTAGAGTTCTCTCCTCACATTAATTGATCAGTCCCTTATCACACTGCAGAAGTATCTTTAACGCCATGCAGAGATTCTGTTGTCATAGCAGCATGACAGCAGGTAAAACGGCAGACAGGAGTTAAGAAAGTGTCCATTTCTGAGCGGAATCTGAAAAATAACACAAATTGAATAAACTAAACACTATGGACCACCGTATCATCAGAACATCCTCAACATGATTAATTTCAGACTAATTTCATAACTTTAGATTTGTCAGGTTTTGTTTCCACATAATCTTGACTAATGTTTCACATAAAAGAACTGAGTAAGTGAACACCAGACTTATTTGCACAAGGTCTCATGAGATGCTGGAAGCGGGCAGAGAGACTTTTTGGATAATAGGTAGACAGTTTGAGTATCTATGTTAGTTTCACAGTTAAGTCAGGCTGTAATTTCCCAAGCAGGTGATCTACCACTACCTCAACATTGTTGAATTGCATGTGCATCAGATTGTTAACTTTGTATGCTTTTTGTTTATTTCCATTTCTTTTTTTTTTTGGTCAACAGAACTGTACACATGTGGTTGTACAAGCAGAACTAACGAGCATGGATAAATGTGCAAAGTGCTATGGACCATATAGTCCTTACAAGTGGACAGGCCTAATGTGTTACGGTGAGTTTTAGTTCAAAAGTAACAACATGAAGGAAAAAAAAAACGTGTGAATTTTAGGGCCTGAGCACTGTTCATGTTATTCCCTAAAACCTTTTTTAAATAGTTAGTCATACAGACCTGTAGGTGGTGTTATGTAACAACTTGTTCATATCCTGTTTAGATTGCTTCTCTTGCTGGCATAGCGCATGCTACCGCGAGATGTTGGACATGAGTGAACCCGCCATACTGGTAAATCGATTTGTATAATTCTTATAGGTGTATATTCCACCATGGCGCAATGTTTTTTTTTTTTTTTTTTAATATATACATATATATGTTTGTTTAGGAACAGTCAAGTGCTGAGGATGATCGGTCCAGTCATCTGTCCAGTGAGGAGGATTCCCGTGACCCTGATTTTCATCCTGGTAGTGAAACTGACAGTGAGATGGAGGAGGAATGTCTGCCAGCAGAGGATGACGATGAAACCCAGGGAACTGCAGAGACTGCCAACATGGAAGAGGAATGTCTGCCAGCAGAGGATGACGATGACACCCAGAGAACTGCAGAGACTGCCAACATGGAGGAGGATACATGGAGTCTGCAAGCACAGACTTCAAGAACGTCGGAGGATGGACCTGTACAACTATCAGCTTCTGAAGAGGATGAACCAGACACTCGGTGCTTGCAGTCTTCCAAAATATCATCTTCTGCTATACGTCCAAAAACATCCCCGTCTTCTATACGTCACAAAACATTTTGCCCTATTTGTGGTAAACCACAGTCAAAGTTCACACGCCACCTGAAAGTGCATGAGAATATTGTGGAAGTAGCTCATGCGTTGTCATTCAAACCTGGCTCCAAACAACGCAATGCCATGATAGACAGACTACGCAAGAAAGGAAACTTCCTACACAACAAAGAAGTTAGAATACTGGGAACTGGAAAACTAAAACTGAGGCGGCAGCCAAAGAAAAACTACACTCGAGATGACTACGTGGATTGCATGTATTGCAAAGGTCTGTACCTTAAGAGAGATTTCTGGCGACATGTACGGAATTGTCTCTCTAAACCAGCAGAAGTAAAAGAAGCGAATTACGGAAGAACAAGGGTGTTGGCTTTAGCTTCGATGATGGACTCTACATGGCAGCAGGTATCACCGGCAGTTCATGATCTGCTTCGACCAATGAATGATGATCCCATCAGTACATCTGCACGTAGCGACTTCCTGATTATGCAACTAGCACAGTCAATGTATAACAAACATGGTCAAGACACCACCAAACATGCGTACATTCGACAGAAAGTCCGGGAGGCTGCCAGGCTTCTGATTAGCCTCCGACAATTCTCAATTAATTCATTGGAGGAAGCCATAAAACCTGCAAACTTCCATGTGCTAATCAAAGCAGTCAAGCACGCATCAGGATTTGATGAAGAGACAAACCAGTATCAAGCCCCAAGCCTGGCATTGAAATTAGGCCACAGTTTACAAAAAATTGCCGCCATTGTTCACTGTAGGGCTCTAGTTGCAGAGGACGAGGGGCTGAGAAAGTCGTCGCAAGCTTTTCAGAACCTGTATAACACCAAGTGGTCTGAACTCGTTTCCCACACAGCTTTGAAAAACCTAAAGCATATTCACTTCAACAAGCCCAACACTCTACCATTTACTGAGGATGTCCAACGTCTGCACAGGCATCTTGCAAAGATTTCTGCTGAGGCAAAGGAGAAGATTGCAAATAAGGCAACCCCACAAGTATATGCTGACCTCTGCAAATCAACGCTCTCTCAAGTAATCTGTTTCAACCGAAGACGTGGAGGAGAAGTTGGGAAAATGTTACTTCAACGTTTCCTTGACAGGAACACAAATCCAGTACACACAGATGTCGCATTTGGACTCACAAAGTTTGAGGAACAACTTTGTAAACACTTCACTCGTGTGGAAATTGAGGGTAAAAGAGATCGAAAAGTCCCCATGCTTCTGTCACCAGATGTCGTCAATGCTTTAGAACTTCTCATAAGTAAAAGAGCAGAGTGTAAAGTTCCTACAGAAAACAAGTACATGTTCGCTAGACCATTGGTCACAACATACTACAGAGGACACGACTGTCTGAAGCTGTATGCAGAACAGTGTGGCGCTGGAAAGCCAGAACTCCTCCGGTCTACGAAGTTGAGAAAGCACATTGGAACCATGTCACAGGTCATGAACCTCAAGGAACATGAGTTGGATCAAGTGGCAGACTTTCTCGGTCATGATATACGCGTACACAGAGAGTTTTACAGACTCCCAGAAGAAACACTTCAGCTCGCCAAAATTTCTAAACTGTTGCTGGCCATGGAGAATGGGACCCTTGGTCTTCTTCAAGGCAAAACACTTGAAGAGATTGATGTTGAAGACACCATAGACATTGCTGCGGACTACAGTGGTTCTGAAGAAGACAGTGATGAGGAAGACTGTGCGTCTCCACACAATACAGACGGTATGTCATAACCCAAGTCCAGCATCATGCTCACTAATGTCCATTGCCATGTAGTCTTGTTCAGATACTGTCCACCCTAGAACAGACTGCTATTCTAGGGTGTTTTTTGTTTTACAGTTTCCAACTGTAAAACGACCTTCATAATGACACTTTTTCCATAGCTGGTATTCAAAACACTTGGTTGGATTGCTCTACTGTTCTTAGTGCATGCTCACAAATGGTGATTTATGTCATTGTGCTGATCAAATTATCACATGATCTTTATTTAGTCTTAATCTTTGTCATCATAGGTTAGTTTTCATTTCGTTTTCCCTCAGTGAAAAAGTGTAGTCGACGAAAACTTTTCGTCTTAGTTTTACTCGACGATAACAACACTGGCATGTTATGTCTCAATGGCAACTGATGGTGTTTGGCTGGTGTCTCTGACATCTTGGCTTTGGTCAGGTATTGACAACATGTCTAAGTTGTCACATGATCTTTATTGACCAATTCTGCAGAGGGAAGACGTGCCACAAAGAGAGCAGCCAGAACATCAGACGACCCCACAGGACAGGCGAGGACCAGGGTGTCAGCCAAAGACCCTCCAGGCAAGGGAAGGACCAAGCCGTCAGATGCTGAGCGTCCAGCAACATCAGATGGTATGTCATGACAGTTGTACACTTGACTGGAGGTTGACAGTCCTCCCAATTCACATTGTTGTCTTATCAGATGTCCTCCTCTTGTAGGATTTTGCCAGGTTACTGAGTTGTGTTTTGTGTTCATTCAATATTTGAAGTGTGAGTGGTATAAGTCTCAAAATGGCAACTGATGGTGTCTCAGACATGTTGTCAATACCTGTAACCTGACCAAAGCCAAGATGTCTAAGTTGTCACATGATCTTTATTGACCAATTCTGCAGAGGGAAGACGTGCCACAAAGAGAGCAGCCAGAACATCAGACGACCCCACAGGACAGGCGAGGACCAGGGTGTCAGCCAAAGACCCTCCAGGCAAGGGAAGGACCAAGCCGTCAGATGCTGAGCGTCCAGCAACATCAGATGGTATGTCATGACAGTTGTACACTTGACTGGAGGTTGACAGTCCTCCCAATTCACATTGTTGTCTTATCAGATGTCCTCCTCTTGTAGGATTTTGCCAGGTTACTGAGTTGTGTTTTGTGTTCATTCAATATTTGAAGTGTGAGTGGTATAAGTCTCAAAATGGCAACTGATGGTGTCTCAGACATGTTGTCAATACCTGTAACCTGACCAAAGCCAAGATGTCTAAGTTGTCACATGATCTTTATTGACCAATTCTGCAGAGGGAAGACGTGCCACAAAGAGAGCAGCCAGAACATCAGACGACCCCACAGGACAGGCGAGGACCAGGGTGTCAGCCAAAGACCCTCCAGGCAAGGGAAGGACCAAGCCGTCAGATGCTGAGCGTCCAGCAACATCAGATGGTATGTCATGACAGTTGTACACTTGACTGGAGGTTGACAGTCCTCCCAATTCACATTGTTGTCTTATCAGATGTCCTCCTCTTGTAGGATTTTGCCAGGTTACTGAGTTGTGTTTTGTGTTCATTCAATATTTGAAGTGTGAGTGGTATAAGTCTCAAAATGGCAACTGATGGTGTCTCAGACATGTTGTCAATACCTGTAACCTGACCAAAGCCAAGATGTCTAAGTTGTCACATGATCTTTATTGACCAATTCTGCAGAGGGAAGACGTGCCACAAAGAGAGCAGCCAGAACATCAGACGACCCCACAGGACAGGCGAGGACCAGGGTTTCAGCCAAAGACCCTCCAGGCAAGGGAAGGACCAAGCCGTCAGATGCTGAGCGTCCAGCAACATCAGATGGTATGTCATGACAGTTGTACACTTGACTAGAGGTTGACAGTCCTCCCAATTCACATTGTTGTCTTATCAGATGTCCTCCTCTTGTAGGATTTTGCCAGGTTACTGAGTTGTGTTTTGTGTTCATTCAATATTTGAAGTGTGAGTGGTATAAGTCTCAAAATGGCAACTGATGGTGTCTCAGACATGTTGTCAATACCTGTAACCTGACCAAAGCCAAGATGTCTAAGTTGTCACATGATCTTTATTGACCAATTCTGCAGAGGGAAGACGTGCCACAAAGAGAGCAGCCAGAACATCAGACGACCCCACAGGACAGGCGAGGACCAGGGTGTCAGCCAAAGACCCTCCAGGCAAGGAAAGGACCAAGCCGTCAGATGCTGAGCGTCCAGCAACATCAGATGGTATGTCATGACAGTTGTACACTTGACTGGAGGTTGACAGTCCTCCCAATTCACATTGTTGTCTTATCAGATGTCCTCTTGTAGGATTTTGCCAGGTTACTCTGAGTTGTGTTTTGTGTTCATTCAATTAGGGATGTCCAACAGTTAACCGTTAATCGTTAAGAATTTCGGTTATCGACAACATTAACGGCTAATGATTAACTGATAAAATAAAAAAATAAAAGCGCACGTGACTGTCGGGGCACGCTGGACTATTCCAATTTCATCCAGTTATTACCCAATAGCCAGGGGAGCAGAGTGTGTGCGCTGCAGCCAGCAGCCACTGAGCTTTCACTAAACTTTGGTAATAACTATCTTTGTACTGTATGTATTTAAGCCTATAGTTTTATTTTATGGATGTCAGTAAAGCCATTGCTTTATCTGTCTGTCTGCATCACGGCACACGCTGTGCATATGCATGGCTATATGGAGATTACGCACGTGGCTCACCGTCACCACAGAGTTTTGGTCATTTAGATGTCTACGTTGTAAAATAAACATTACACTGCAGTATTCGCGCGGTATAATTCACCTAGTTTTAGAAGGTGCTGCAGCTCACTTATGCTCTGTGAGCTTGTAGATTGTAGCCTACATTTATCGTGCAGCGCACAGTTGTTAAAATTGCATCATACAGTAGCCTATACGCAGGGTGCCGAGTGTGGGACTAGTACACACGTTATTGCTTAGCTCCGTGTGAGAGAACATTATAAACATGGCTAAAAGGGCACAAATATTCCTGTCTCTGACTATGGATTTGTTCTGCAGCAAGACGGCCCCGCGTCTGTGTTATATGTTTGGAGAACGTCGTGTGTCGGATGAAAACTCATTCGGTGAGAGACCACGACTGAATGAATTGAATTGTGTCCGTGCACGCACGGCTGCGCCTGCGTGTGCGTAAATCTTGCACTGGGACTGACCGTTCTAATGTGAAAGTAATGCGAAAGTAAGAGTCTTTGGAGCGGCGCGTGCGTTCATACTTGAAGATTTTTTTTTTTTTTTTGCCCGGATCTAACATTTCACAATTGGGGGGGCTTTATGAGGCAGCGTCATTATAGCGTCATTATACTGTAGTAAGGGCGTTTAGGGGGGCATTCCCCCCCTGGCCTCTGTGCTTTATAGCCGGCGCTGCAAACACGACCCTCCAAAAAAGAAAAGAAGCAAAGAAGGCGATCACGGACTCTTTCCTCTCCCTCGACCATCGCTGCGCACGATGGATATAATTGATAAAATACTGCAAAAGGTACACAGTAACAGTAGCCTAATCTAACATTGATTTTCTCAGAACACATGCACAGGGCGCTCGCTGCGTTACAAGTGATCTCGTCGAGCAGCGAACACAAAGTGTTTGTGCTGTAATGCACGCACGCATTTGATAGGCCTAATTGGTTGCTCATTTCCGTCCCCGAAATTTGATTTGTTTCTGATACAGTAACAGAACGTGTCCATAGCTTATACAACTAAGACGCGATGTCCATAGAACTAATGCAGCCATTGTTATTGCTTAGTGCTTGAGATGGAAAAGGGACTCGGGGGGGGGGGGGGGGGGGGGGGAGGGAAAGGCGGTTGTAGCCGCGTATAATTGGCCCTTTTTAATGGATTAAAATAGCACATTTTCCTTATCGGTTAACGGTCATTAACCGGCAGAGGTCTGACGACGATCGGTTAAGAAAATCTTTCCATTTGGCCATCCCTACATTCAATATTTGAAGTGTGAGTGGTATAAGTCTCAAAATGGCAACTGATGGTGTCTCAGACATGTTGTCAATACCTGTAACCTGACCAAAGCCAAGATGTCTAAGTTGTCACATGATCTTTATTGACCAATTCTGCAGAGGGAAGACGTGCCACAAAGAGAGCAGCCAGAACATCAGACGACCCCACAGGACAGGCGAGGACCAGGGTGTCAGCCAAAGACCCTCCAGGCAAGGGAAGGACCAAGCCGTCAGATGCTGAGCGTCCAGCAACATCAGATGGTATGTCATGACAGTTGTACACTTGACTAGAGGTTGACAGTCCTCCCAATTCACATTGTTGTCTTATCAGATGTCCTCCTCTTGTAGGATTTTGCCAGGTTATTCTGAGTTGTGTTTTGTGTTCATTCAATATTTGAAGTGTGAGTGGTATAAGTCTCAAAATGGCAACTGATGGTGTCTCAGACATGTTGTCAATACCTGTAACCTGACCAAAGCCAAGATGTCTAAGTTGTCACATGATCTTTATTGACCAATTCTGCAGAGGGAAGACGTGCCACAAAGAGAGCAGCCAGAACATCAGATGACCCCACAGGACAGGCGAGGACCAGGGTGTCAGCCAAAGACCCTCCAGGCAAGGGAAGGACCAAGCCGTCAGATGCTGAGCGTCCAGCAACATCAGATGGTATGTCATGACAGTTGTACACTTGACTGGAGGTTGACAGTCCTCCCAATTCACATTGTTGTCTTATCAGATGTCCTCCTCTTGTAGGATTTTGCCAGGTTATTCTGAGTTGTTTCGTGTTCATATTTTTTTATATATAATATTTGAAGTGTGTGTTACAGTGTTGTTCTTGGCAGGCAATTTCAAATTTAGTTTCAATCATAGTCTTCTGAATAGTTTTCATTTAGTGTTAGTCTAGTTTTAGTTGACTAAATGTCATAAGATTTTAGTCGACTAAATATGCGGTTGATTAAGTCGACTGAAATGTATTTTGTCGGGCCTTGATGATGATAATGACTGATTTTATACTTGCTGAAAATAGCAGATCTACAAGCTGCGTCACAGCGTGACACATTTTAGTCTAGTTTTTATTTGTTGGCAAAATTGTCAGTATATTTAGTCTTAGTTTTTGTCATCATAGGTTAGTTTTCATTTAGTTTTCCTTAGTGAAAGAGGGTAGTCAAACGCTTTTCGTCTTAGTTTTACTCGACGATAACAACACTGGTATGTTCTGTCTTAAAATGGCAACTGATGGTGTTTAGCTGGTGTCTCAGACATCTTGGTGTGTGTGTCGCTTGGGACGTTATCAGAGATGCCGACCATTACGCATTTTGCGTATCGGCTACGCATTTTGACCTCTGACTACGCTGCTACGATTAATCACTGCAGAATACGCAAAGAGCGCAAACCCTCTGTTTTTTTCCCATGTAGTAGTAGGCGTTGTTGGCGTATGCCAACTCCATTCACCTCATGGGGCCAGTCCATCTACATAAACGTCTGTTGGATAGTGACATGTATAGTGATAGCCGGAAGTTACTGAATGCATTGAAGCCTATGGGGCTCGCGCGACTACGTGGACCACGTGACCAGGCTGTTTTCTGATCCCTCGATGTCGCAACTCTTCTACTAGATGGCTCTGCCTTAGACCTTGGTTTCTAGCGACGTGATTGGTCTGCGTCCCCATCGGAAGGGAGGCTTTAGCTTAGATAGCACCCAGCTAACAGTGCAGTCGCGTCGGCCGCGGCTCACGGTGATCCGTAGTGCTAATCGCCTGAGTTGTCTCCTATTAAAATATTATTTTACTATATGGCTCTAGCTCGAGCCTCCAGTGGGGTCGTTCATGTTGTCTCGTTATGGCGGCCGCAGCCTCGCGCTGCTCGGCTCCGCTCCGAGGACGAGGAGGTGCTCGAGCATGTTTTTTTTCTCCCGTGTCGATCGGTCGCACGGCGGCGGACCGCGTGAGGGAGAGGCTCGAGGAGACTAGTGGATTGGAGTGAGCGTAATGAGGCGGTCGCTCCGAATTCTAACCGCGGAACAAACAACCAAACTGAGATGGATAGATGGATGGATAGATAGAATAGTGGAGACGCCATGATGACCATCCAAACTTTACCAGGGGTTTTCAACTTTTTCGATACCAGGTCCCACTATTTATTCAGTATTTGAGCCACGGACGACCATTAGAGGAGTTTTTTTTAGCCCCACAGACCCCAAAAACTAAAGATTTCTTATGCTTTTGTCCACAATAACAGACTGGATTTAGGAAACAAAACAGGCAAACCTACAGATTAAAAAGGACCATTAATGTTCCAGTTGTGTAGTCTTGGGCTAATTCAGATGATGAATAGGCTACTTTAACTCTTTGAAAGTGTAAACATGAAACCAAATGGACCCTTGCGGGTCCATTTGGTTTCATATTTAGACAAATATTTATTTCTGTATATCTAATCATAGTGGAGGTGGAAGGGAAAAGAAATAGGCCTAATGGTGGTGGTGGTGGGGGGCAGTTCTTACAACAACTCCAGTCATGTTATGAATGAGTGTTTTTTTTTTTTTTATAAACAAGAGATGAGAGTTACAGTACAAGTACACACTGCAACAAAACTGATAACTGCATGGAGAATTAAGAATACACTTTACAATAGTGACCAACTGATCAATTGAACAGTTGTGCACTGCAACTCAAAGAATCTTAATCCTATATATTGAAATCAATTGATGCACTGCTGCAATACATTTCAGATATACACTAGTGTTCAAAAGTTTGGGGTCACTTCGAAACGCCTGCATTTAGGAGGCAGGCATCCCACATCCAAAACCTTTGGAGTTGGACCGCATTCCATGCACACTACTATTAGCAGGGGTTTTCAACAGGTGTTCCGGGGACCACCAGTGGTCCTTGAGACGGTTCCAGGTGGTCTCCAGGCTAAATGATGGAAGGTTGGGTAACCAGATGTAACTCTTGAGAGTGTAAACCAAATGGACCCTTGCGGGTTCATTTTGGTTTCATTTTGACACTCAAGAGTTAAAATATTCATCATCTGAATTAGCACCACTTAATTAAGAAGTTTACACTGTTTTGTTGGCAAAATACAGCTTGTAATTGTGGATAAAATCAAAATAATTCTTTAATTTTAAGTCTTTGGTGTAAAAAAGGTTGAATGGTTTTCACCATTTATCCGCCATCCGCCCCAATGTTTGGGGGCACCCAACTTCTTTTGGGCTAAAACATATACCTCGTGATAAGTGAGAATGTGAAGTTAATATAGGCATGCAAATGTGCCTTGTTGCAATGTGCGCTGCACTGCCGCGCTGTCGGGCCGCTGCGCCGCTGCACCCCGTGAAGTTGCTACTCAAAGACGTTTTCAAATGTTGGCATCTATGCATTATGAAGAGAGGACATATACAAGAAAACATGTTTTTTGAGTGATGGAAATAAGCAAATTAGCCTTAACACCCCCTAATTCACTGACCCTAACCCTGTATTTTAGGGGAAATAGCCTAAAAGGGGTTTAATCTGAAATTGACAAATGTTTTGATCTTTGCAGTTTCCTTTGAAAATCCAAGGAGGAAGACTAAATGTCCATGGTCAAAACAAGAAGTGGCCGCAGTGATGCGGTTCTTCAAGGATCACATCAACAAAGGGAAGTCCGCCACCAAGATTGAATGTCAACAGGCAAAGAAAGCAGAGAGTCCCACACTAGATGGTCGATCGTGTCAGAACATCAGAGATTTCGTCAGAAATCGGGGCGTGACAGTGAAGAGAAGAAAAGATGATTCTTAACCTTATCCAATGTCCTCCCCTTCTAGGATTTTGCCAGGTTTTGTTTCGTATTCATTCAGTATTTGAAGTGTGCTACAGTGTTCTGGGCAGCCAATTTCAAATTTAGTTTCAGTCATAGTCTTCTGAATAGTTCTCATTTAATGTTGGGTCTCTTCATTTTATTGTCAGCTTAAATGCTTATGACATTTTCTAACCTGTTAAAAGTATGTTTGCCTCACTCACTGAGAGATCTGTTTAAAATCTGTTTAAATTTTTTTTGGTGAGTTGATGTTCAGCTGTTTTGTTATTGTAGCTTAGGTTCTTAGTGTTAGGTCTTAGTGTGGGTCTTCCAATTTAGTTGGAATCTTAAAGGGTTCGTTCAGATTTTTTTTTAAACTTAAGCTGTATGAAATGCATGCCATTAATATAGTGGTTGGAATTGTATTAATTTCTTGCCTGAGTCCCCTGGTTGGATTTCTGTGCTGGTTTTGGTGAAATATAAAGTAGTTCCGGTGCACAGAGGGCCACGCAGTAAAGGGGTTAGGGAACTTTCGTACATTTTTGACCCCTCTATCACACAGAACTACCGGTATGTTTCTTTTTGTGTCTACCACTATACCCAAAAAGTAGTTCCATGTGATAGAAGGGTCAAAGTTGAACGAAAGTTGTGCTAATATTTTTTAGAAATAGGTCCACAACACAAATGTTTTTGTGAATTAATTTACCTTTACTGCGTGGCCCCAGTGACTCCCACAACATGACCAGAACTACTTTTATTATTCAAAACCACAAATCTCCCGCCATTGCAACCACTATATTAATGGCAAGTATTTCATACAGCTAAGTTAAAAAAATGAAGTCCTGTGGAGTCGTCTGTTCTGGCTGCTCTCTGCGTGGCACGTCTTCCCTCTGCAGAATTGGTCAATAAAGATCATCTGACAACTTAGACATGTTGTCAATACCTGACCAAAGCCAAGATGTCTGAGACGCCAGCCAAACACCATCAGTTGCCATTGAGACATAACATGCCAGTGTCGTTATCGTCGAGTAAAACTAAGACGAAAAGTTTTCGTCGACTACTTTTTCACTGAGGGAAAACGTGCAGTGCCCGGTGTCAAGTTGGTCTGACCCCAAAAAGGCCTCTGCCAGGGCTATGGAGAATACTTAAAGCGATGCAGTTCGAAATGCAGTTTCAATATATTTTCAATTTTCAATATTTTCAATATTGACATGTCGTTTAAAAAAAAAACAATAAATATTGTTTTTGTTCCTGACTGCTGTATGTTTGTATCTGTAGTTTTGGTGGTAATACACTATGGACTTTTTATAGATCTCTTGAAGAATAAGTCAAGAATGACATGAGCTGTGAAGTTTGCTATGTAGCCTAAAAACCTAATCTCCGATGCAGAATTAACATTGGGCTTTGATAAAGGTTTGAAAACCACTATTGTAGAACCTTGTTTGACCAATCAAGTATAAGCCTACCCTTTAAAAGTCCTTACACACAGCAAGTGTTCTTTCCCACTGTCAGATTGGGCAAAGAAGGGACATGACATTGACATGGTCCAATGACAAAGACAGATATCTGTATTTCTTAACTGCAGCATTTCTATACAGTACAAGATCAGCATTGAAGATGTTGAAATCGCATCAAAAGGGAGACCCAACCCCACCTCAAGCCTAAGGTGGGCTATAGTCAGGTGCATGATGCATCTCAGAGGTAGGACTGAGTAGGAAGGAAAACACTGGAGTCATGTTTGAGCATTTCTTTTAATTCATAGGGTGCAGGTGAAAAATCACGTCCAATGTTTTGGTCACATCATCAGGTCATAGCCCCAGGGGTCAACACAGTCAGTGTTAAGTAGATGCATGGTGCAAGGGCAGGCCCTTAAACTAAGCAATGTCACACAGCCAGCAATAATGAATTCATGCATACATTACTTTTTAATCAGTGACCCTTAAAACAGGGGTTCCCACCTTTTTTGGCCCAGGTACCCCTTTGGTTTCCATGTTTTTCATGTCAAGGACCCCCAAATTGACACTCATCAGCCCTGCGGACCCCCATTAGAAAATGTATGCCAAGGAAGCCCCAAAGGAGAAGATTTTTACGACTCTGGCAGTGATTTTCACTGATTTTCATTTCAAGGACCCCCAGGTTTGACATGAATTAGGCTGCAGGTCCCCATTTAATGGCCTTTCTATCTCTGGGACCCCCAATCTATTATAGTACAAGCAAAGTTAATTTGTTTAACAGGTCCATTTGGTTTCATTTTTACATTCTCAGTGTTATAGACCCATAAGGGTCCATTTGGTTCCTAACTATCATTTAGCTGGGTACCCCCTGGAACTCCCTCAGGTACCCCTGGGGGTCCCCGGACCCCACTTTGGGAACCAGTGCCTTAAAACACACCAGTGAATAGCATCTGTCCTCTTAGTCCTTCCAATTCACAATTGAGTCATGGGCGGAGCTTAGAACCTAATTTAACTAATGTCCTTCTTTTGTAGAATTTTGTCAGGTCAAGGGCGGAGCTTTCAAACCTCATTATCTATGTCCTTCTTTTGTAGGATTTTGTCAGTCTCTTATATCTTGAGTTGTGTTTGCTTTTTTCAATATTTGAAGTGAAATTTGTGTTCTAGGGATCAAAACAAATTTTTTGACATGTTCCACTTCTTTCTAAGGAAAGTGGAAAGTGGTGCCCGCCTAATCCACCAAACTGCGGGTTTGTGGGGGGGCGTCCGCCTAATTCACATAGGCCTGTATGTGTGTGTGTGTGTGTGTGTGTGTGTGTGTGTGTGTGTGTGTGTGTGTGTGTGTGTGTGCGTACGCGCGCTGTTCTATAGCCACTTGTATACCACCTGAAGCAGTGTCACAATGCAAGACTCAACCATAGTACTATAGTCAAAGTATAAGTACACACTCCGGGGTCAACACTGAAAAGACTCATGGTTGTACTACTATCATTTAGTGTACTACAAAAACCCAAGGACACAAGTGTTTGGGTGTCAGGAAATAAATAAGGAAACAACTAATTATTCTAAAAAAACAAAAAACAATAAGACAAATGCAACACAATGTAGATATCATCAGGCACACTGCGTTCATTCCTTTGATTCAAGGCAGAACAAAATCGATGGGTTGATCCATAAAACCAACATGACCTGAAATTGCACATGGCCCTCAACGTCACCAGAAACTTTCAAGTGGGCCCTGACGCAAGACAGAGAGAGAAAAGAGTTGCTATATACTGTATGCCGCACTTCAACAGTGAATCTTTGCCAGAGTCTGTCTTGTGTTTGGCTGGCTGGGTGAAGATAGGAGCATTCAAGGAGGAGTTCGCTGGAGGACACCCAGGAAACGTCTTCTCAAGGTTATCAACTCGCAGATTACCGAGTATCCAAATAACATTTCCTTTGGTCATGTTTCTCATTCGTATATCATTGCTGTTGGGCAGAAACATTGTATCTATTTTTTTAGTTTATGTATAATTCATTTTCTTCCATAAATTAGTTGCTCCCTTTTATACCAAAAATATGTGTCACATCGAGGGGCACATTGAGAGCTTATATACATCTGCCATCTTCATTACAGCTCATGAAAATGTTTCCCCTGTGTTGTGTTGGCTGGCTGGCTGTTGAAAGAGGTTAAAAGCTCAAACGTTCTCCATGTTGAAGTGAGTTTTGGTAAAGAGTTTTCACTGCAGTGTAGTTTTATCCTGAATATAGTGTACATACCGTCCTTTGGGTGAAGCCTTAAAAACAACACTATGGTGAACAACCTTCACCTAAAACTCCCGTCACCCCTGGAGTATGTTTGAGCCTTAGGTCTATCTATGTATTGTAGATTCGACCAGAAAGACACCTTGGAGGTGAGAAGGCGGTGTCGCATCAACTTATGTAATGAATTAAGTCTGTACTGGCCCATATGCGGTACGGAGCATTTGATGAGGTCAGATCAACATGTGGACTGACAGAACAGGAAGGACAGGTCGGGAAAGATAAACATATGGGAGGTCAGCACAGCTCCAATTCCATTTATGTAGATCTAAGGGTTAGATGTAAAGTTGCTGGCCGGCTCCATATATGCACATCTAGGTGATGTATGTATGGTTATTCATGGTTAGTGACTTTGACCAAAAGAATGCACAATATCTAAGTGTCTCACAGGGAGTGACCATAAACTAGGACATGATGTTATGAGGCATGACCATATATGTGTCCCAGCACCACCCAGGTTGAGTCTTTGAGGAAATTCTCATTTTTGTTTTATCATGTCATGTGAAAGCAGAGAGTCATAGCTACAATTTGACATATTGGTTGTGCAATTTGACCCACCAGTTTTTGAGATATGGTTTATAGAGTAATGTCTTGCAGAGAAACAGGAATTTGAGAATTTGGCTTTTAAAGATGTAGTTCTTGGTCTGGGCATTGAGGGGGGCGCTGTTTCCTCTTCTTTGCTGAACAGTTGAACAGTTTGGGCATGGGAACACCTCCTCAATACTGGGGGGGCATTGTTGAGTCAAGGTGTTTGAATAGTAGCCTAATAATAGTAGCTAAAATGAATATAGTAATACATTTCGCCTTTATACGGCTATTTTTACTTTAAAAGGATACTTATACATAGTAACCATTATACAAGTGTACATGGTGAAACACAACTCTATTGTCGTGAAGTTGTGTTTCACCATGCTAATGTTTTTTTTTCCCCCAGACCTCCATTTCTAGGAAAAAAGGTATATTGACAGTAACAGAAAATGGGTAGAATTCCCCTTTAACTAGTGTCCATTCATACAGTGGTTAATGCATATTAAATTAAGTATTTGCTTTTGTTGTATTGATCTAGTGGTTCACAATGTGTTAATGTCCCACTTTCAAGAAGGTGACAATGGCCAGAGCCTATCCCAGATGTTCACAACAACAACAGCTTCTCTTGTTCCAAAATGTTTAAAACGTAATCTATTAAACAACATAACGTGGTTAATGTTCATAATGTACTGCACTTTGGTTCTTATTAAGTCTACAAATAACGCGACTCTTATTTTTATTATTTACCGCGGGTATGTTGTATAAACTTGTATTGAGAATGGGTCAACAAATAAAGACAAGTCCTGGACCGAAAGTAGGTCTATGCAGAAATGCATTGAACTCAGCAACGGTCCACCTAGATCTCTTTATTTTAGATCGTTTTGTAGTAATAATAAAAGATAAACATCCAGAGACTTTAGTTGTTTGTCTTATTTGCGCCGCCCTCGTTGTATAGAACGTATTTCCAACTCCAACTTGACTCTCTTCTCTCTCCGTCTGTTCTCTGTTGTTGCCAAGTATTTGGAGAGAAGTAAGCCAATAACGCCCAAAAGTCCAATAATATTGTATAGTTGAAAAATACTACTAGGCATCCGGGTTTTTATAGTTAACTAAAACTAACGAAAAAACGATAACTTTTTTCTTAAAGTAAAAACTAGTAGGAAAAAAAACAATTAAAACTAAAGTAGAATGAAAAAGCCATAACTATAATAACCCTGCTAGGCACATGTACTGTATGTCTATAATTAATAGTATGCTGTGCAGGAATGCCAACAGTAGCCTACTACAGTTTAATTGTTATGGACATTGAGTACATTGGCCAATTTGCAGGTACTTACTCCACGTTTTTTTTTAGATAACCATCCCCACAGTCCATTGTTTGTATGCATGAATGGAACAACAACAATAATTGTGATGCATTATCATTATAAATACTATGTATCTAGGGTGATTTTTTGCCATTATTATACAATCACACATAGTAGTCACCAGAAACAGATGAGGATAATATCCAATAAAATGTTGGTTAACATGGACGGAAAACAAGCCAACAAGCCAACATGGCAACCCTTTGTCTGTTTCCTCTGAGAATAGTGACGTAGTTCCGGCTCTAAAAAAACGCCACGAAGAAGAATCCAATGTTTTGATATTTTATACATGGATTTACTAACAGAACGTCGCTACTAATAGGTTATGTGGAATGCCACCTGGCTGTTATTTGAGCTCAAAATCACGCGAAGTCCGCGTTCTGTTGATGACGGCGGGCATCGCATATTTACAGAACTAGAGGCACTTATCAGATTACAACCGTTAGCATTTTAAGCTAATTAAGCTAACGGCCCGATCGCGGCCCGGAGGAATGAGGTAATAATGGTCAGAACTGTCATTACAGTTCACATTAATTCAATTATAACATGTTTACACTGCGTTTTAAGGTCTAACATTCACCTCATGTATGCTTTAGTATGAAACAACTAATAAAGTTGCTTCAGGTCATTTTTCACAGAAAATAAAAAATAAGAGAAAATCAAGTTTAGACCCCTCTACTGACAACTTCATTTCCCCGAGATGACTCAACGTGGGTGGGGTTTAAAGTCACATATAGAGATGAGACTTGGCCATACTGTATATATTGACATTCCCATACCTGGGGAAGGGCCATTCTGGGCGATGTCGATGCCGTCACACAACTACAGTACATACAGTGTATATGCCTTCTATGATTCCTGATGATGTAACATGGCGGACTGACAGGAAATGCACTTCTTCATAGTAAATCCGACCTGCCGTTGCAACATATGAGCCTATGAACAAGCAGTTGCGACTAAATAATGTATAACAACATCGGATGCAATGGAACATCTCCTTTTCCACACCGCCCCAAGAAGCAACGGTCTCAGGACAGGGACATGTGCGGTTTCCACCCGACAGCGAGCGTTCAGGGTCAAACTGGATTTTTTAAAACGGCGCTCATCCCCTCTCAATACGTCTTCGCCTGACACCTGACAACATCTTTCTGTGTTGCAACTTAATACGCGGCGGCCATGCATTATGCAACGCGAGGCCCCGCGTATAAACAGCAGCCGGGGCCCTAAATTGATTAGAATATCCTCAGAGAGAAGACAAATGTGGTGTAATATCTGAGGTGGACAAGATTATTTCCTTGTCTTCGCCCGCGCTGTTTGTCATTCCTCTCCACGGCGTAAAGGCGCCGGGCGCCACGTTGGAAACACTGTGTGTTTTCCTCCATCAACCGCTGAAGGAAGAAGCATCGCCTCTAATGTTGCAATTACACAGCTTTCTCGTCTCTTGTTGCGTTCGCTCGGTAAATGTCAGTGTGCTCTTGTATACTGTAAAATACAATTAAACGTCGTGCAATGGCAAAGTTTTAAATAAGTTTATAGGGGGTAGATCAGATGGAATGTCAAAGTATCCTGTAAAGTACCAATAGAAGAAAGTAATCTTTACTCAGAATGCCCAATTTCATGTTTTTACATGTATTAAAGGTACAGTAATAGAGGCAACTTTAGTGTGTACAAACACTGTTCGTAAACAGATTTGTTTAACAACAGAATCTAACTCTACCCCACCGATTGGCTCTCTATTGGCTCATTAGGAATCTGCAACCCCAACTCCCCCTCACAAATTAGCACCGCCTTTCCTGAGCCCGACAAAATGTTTTGTTTTCATGATTTGTTGACAACAACAACGTTGTTGGACCATCTGCGGCGCGAAGCAAGTGTCTGTTTGCAGGGAAACAGCTGCAGCATTAAAGTCGAAGCAACGTAGAGAGGGGAAAAAGGCAAAAAAATATATAGCTATATATCTATTTTGGCTAAAAAGTTGCCTCTATTACCTTTAAACATCTTTTGAAAACAGCCAATCTACAAGCTCACAATGCGCCACATCGCAAATGTAGAGGAGCAGGAGTAAAAGAATCGGCGATTGGAAATACTCAGCGACAACTACCTCAAAATGGTACTCCTGTTAAAGGGGAATTCCACCCATTTTCAACATTTTTTTCTGAGAGCGTACAAATGCAACCAAATGAACCCTAACGGGTTCATTTGGTTGCATTTGTACGCTCTCAGAAAAAAAGAAGCATCTAAAGAAATCATTAACATGGTGAAAATACATCTTGATGATGTCATCAAGATGTTTCACCATGTTAGTGGTTTTCTTCAGACCTCCATTTCTTGGGAACACAGAAAGGGGGGGAGGGGACTTTTTTTTATCATGTCCACCCAGCACCTCTAGGGTATACTAATGACATATTAGAATGTTGAAAATGGGTGGACTTCCCCTTTAAAGTACTTTCCGCAACTGCTAATACTGAATCAACAGCAGCGTGTCGTTCATTCCCAGGGATCACAACATCCACAGAAATGAAGCTAAAATGACAAAGCATTCCGCTTCCGTCGTTTTCAATCCCAAGCCGTCTGCAGAAGAAGAAGATGAAGGAGGCGGTTCATTATGCTACGAAGATAAGATTCCGTTATTTTCCATGGAGAGCCTACACTGTTTATTCTTTACTCATCTAGTCTAGTTTCGTCAGCCAGGCAGGTGGTCTGCGTGGATCTGCGCGCTGACTGACGCCGGTCTGCAATTTTCAGACGCCTCATTCCAGATGGCAATCAGCCGAGTCTGATGAGGAGCTGCTACTGCCCTGGTGGAGCGAGGTGATCATGCAAATGACGGAAATAACTGTTGATTTCTCCCGCAACTAAAACTTGGGGAGGAAAAAACAAACATATACAGGTGTGTGTGTGTGCGTGTTGCGGCGGTGTGCAATGGCGGCCTTTGGGCTCTTCAAGAAATCAAGGACAAAACGACGGCAACATTAGTCACTCTTAGTTACCCAATCAGCTCATTTCCTGCTATTTGTATAAACGCGGCCCTGTTTGTGTTTACAGAAAAATGTGGTTTTCGGCGGCGGGGCCCCCGTGTTTACAAGCCAAAACAAAAATAAATCTATTTGCTTCCAAATCCGATCTCCGCTAAACTGTAGTGCAAATGTTGCTTTTGTCGCCATTAGCATCCTTGTTATACATTCAGTCCCGGCCCGACGTGGAGTTTTAAGTTATTCTGCTCTCACATTACTCTCAGTAATCCAGGGGATCTCCCAGGCTCTGAATACAGCAAGTCGTGCACACAAACAGGAGGGGAGATCAGGAGGGTATGAGCGTGGAACTAGCAAACAGCGCTGCAACTCCGGGCTTAAGGAAGACGGAACGATCGACAGTGTATGTATTCAAAGATATTTACATCTGTGTATACTCTATAGGCTCCCCCGGCAAAATGGAGTTTGGACAGATCCGCGGGGCGCAATATATTGTGACAATCTAACCTGGTGCTCCGCTGTGCCTGCTCAACAGTGTGTGTGCACAGCATGGCGAGCGCTAATGGGAAAGCGAATAGAACAAATGCATCTCATCATTACCTCTTCCCAGCCTCTCAGTGGGAGAGGACAGTCTCAGTCAAACCAAAGCAAATACACACATATCTCCCTTTGAATGTTTTTCCCCCCTAGTTATTTTTTTCCCATGTATGTATGCATGTGCCCACGGGGCTGGCTCTATTATAACCTTTAAATCCAAGTTGTCAAAAAAGGAAAAAGCGAGGACTTCTGAGCTCAAACTGCCTGGAATCTTTCTCGACTCTGTGGCCCTTTAATATACTGTATGTGTGTGCCAGTTTGGTACAGAGTAAAGTTAAACTGAATCCAAGCTGAATAACCCCGCAAGCGAGACAGCCAAGCAAAATGGATCTGCAAGAGTTTGACCAGTCTTGTATAGGCTTATAAGACAAATATGCCTTACAACACTATACCTTCCTTCTGGAACCAAAACGATAAATATAACACCTTTGATATCTTATTTTTTCATACAGAATCTTTCGCTCCATACGAACTGTTCCTGTCGCATGCTGATGATGGTCCAGCCCTATGAATATATGTAATACACACGCTAATAAGAATATCTTCATGTATTTTCATTTCATGTAATTTCATGTAACTCTCATTAAATTTGGAAAATGTTACGTTATTTTTATGCATATGCATTCCATAGAGCTGATTTCCATACATGGACATATGACATCATCAACATGCGACAGGAGCAGTCCCTTGAGTGAAGGATTTGCTAGATTAAAGAAATATAATAATTAAGGTGTTTTTATTTGTTAATTGAAGTCACAGAGGGCAAGTATAGTGTTTCAAGCAATATTTGTCTCATTAGCCAGAGATCCTTTTAAGAAATTTTACTGCATCATTTGCTTTATCCAATGGCACATGTCAGCAAGTCTCTTAGCCTCGATACCAAGCTTTCATTTATGTCCGCGCTGCGCAAAAAAGTTAAAGCCTGGACTAAACCATTGGCCACGGTGGCCTAGAAGAGGAGAGGCCTGGGGGTTGACTGACAGATCTGTGAGACCCAATCAGGGCAGCCCACCTACACGAGTCAGTCCCCACCTCTCTCTTGGCCAAAATGCTTTCAGGTCAGCTCAGACCAGCATTGGCCTTAATTCAAAGTACATCATAAGGATCATAAAGAATCCTCAGAGAACTGTTAAGTCACATTGTTGCAAGCAGTGGAAATGCTCGGGGAGTAAAGTGAAGGACAAATGGACAAGCCCTCCCTGGGCTTGATGCACATCCTATCAGTAGATCAACACCCCACCCTGCATGAGGTTGGCTCGCTCCATTTGCAGGCCACTGACGGGGGAATCAATTCCCCCATTGGCTCGCGGAGTTACTGAAATGCAATTAAGCTTATAAGGAGCCCTCGATTCTGCCAAGAAGACTTAGACAAGGGGGACATTTGGCAGTTTTATACTGCAGTGGTCGGCGAGAGAGAGAGAGAGAGGGGCTACCGGGGAGATGGAAATGTGTTCCTTAAACAGCTTCAGCAATTTAGCAAAAGAGTGCTGAGAGCGATTTAGTCTCATTATGGTTAGCAGACTGCGATTCCATCACACGGAGCTCCGCAGAGAGAGAGCACCGACGCCATAAGCAACACACAGGAGAGCCAGGTTGCAGCACTGTACGTGCTTCTGCTTTCACGACAGGGACGACATTGTATACCTGCATTTCTCATGTCATATCGCATAGAAATCACTGCTCTTGAAAAAGAAAAAAATACTCTTAAGAAAAGAATACTATATTGATACATCTGATCAGCAACCAGTGATTTAATATTGTTCTATCACTGATTGATCCATCTCCATTTGACCAAGTAACTGACCAGTAACTGATCATTTGTTTTAATACCGAAGCTTATTATGTATTGATGACTAAGAGCTGGTGTACCATACTGGTCTAATAACACATAGGCACGTGTCTGACAGTGTGTCGTGGGTTCAAGTCCCGATCCCAGATGAACTTTACTGATTGTCATTCCCAGTCTCTCTCACACCTGTTTCCTGTCTATCACGTGCCACTATATATTCTATAAACATTTTACAAAAGAAGCTGACAGCCAAACAATTCAGTTACCAGTCATCAGGATGGCCCACATTAACACTTTGACTGCAAAAGACGCTTTGAAGGAAACAATCGCAGCAGCCTAGGTAGGTAGGGTGTCAGGTTTGATTCAAAGCATTCAAACTGTCAAAACACCATCAAGCAGGCCAGATGTATGGAGAACCAGAATGACTGGAAGCGACGACCTAGAGTTCCTTGGTCCCGTCTTTTGTCTCGTAGATACACCAAATCCCTTCCCAGGAAAAAAACAACAAAATCTACACGCCAATTTGCTTTCGCTGAATGTGTGTCTGCTATTCAGAAAGCTAAGGTTCACGGGATTAAAGGGACCAACGCAACACTACACCTGTTCTGTTCAACATCTACAGCAGTCGTCTGAGAAACTGTCAACAGCTGTGACAAAAGAGATTACGGGTCATTGTCATTCCGTCTTCCCTTCGTATTGTTACCGGCGAGATGAGGATCGCAGTCTACCTTCCGAGAGGGAAAACGAAACAAATTGGCTTTGAATTAATCTGCCGTACATAATATAATTATTACAGTGAATCGTAATAGCCCCCCAAGCAATCCAGTTGCCGTGGAATGTTTACTGAAGATTTAGGGCCCTCGATGATGCTCTGCCTGAATGCTAAAACGGGAGACATTCTTGATATAGAACAGTGGTAAAAGATACAGTATTTCTTGCCAAGGACCAACAGAAACATCTATACAAGCGACGGTTTTACTTCGACGGTTTTACTTCAAAATATTTGCTTCCGAAAGAATATATACTCAAAGATTTGCATCACATTTTCACAATTTTTTTAAAAAAATATCAGAGCTACAAGCTCACAGCGCGCCACTCGGTGGCGCGCTGTGAGCTTGTAGTTCTGATATTTTTCAATAGCTTAAGTGTAACATAATGCTTTGAACACCAAAACACGTTCAGTACACAAAGGGTTAAACCTGTGGTCCTTGAGAGGGTTGCAGGTGGTCCGACAGCTAAATGATGGACAGTTGGTAACCAAATGAACCTTTATTATACGGTAGATCTGTAACTCTTGAGTGTTAAAATTAAACCAAATGGTTTCATTTCACACTCTCAAGATTTAGTTTATATTTAAACGTCTGAATTACTTAAATTTCACGGATCTACACAATAACAAATGTAGAATAATAGTTATTTTGACCACCGTCTTATCAGTTATCTCTCCTAAATTGTGGACAAAAAACTATCGCTTTTGGGTCCGAGGGACTAAGCTCAACTTCAAAGGTGGTCCGTGGCTAAAAGGCTGAATAAATGGTTTGGCCCTGGTGTGAAAAAGGTTGAAAACCACTGATATAGAATACAGCCAGTACCCTGGTCCGTCTAATCTTCAGAAAAAAGTGATAAAAGAAATATGTTTTTTTTTTTTTTTCCCGCAGTGAAACAAACAAAATATCATGCACCGACTCCCTTGTGGGTCTCCCTGTGAAAAATGAAATTGTTCACAACTGTATGTCACAAGGCGCCAGGCCCTAATAGATAACAGTGTGGGCTTTGTAAAGAAGAAAAAAAAAAGATTAAAAAAAGAGAAGAAGAGACACAATGTGGAAAATTGTCCTTCCCTTCAGCTCTCTTGAGTTTCTCAGCTCTCCCCGCATTGGAAAATAAATGTGTCTTGTACCGGCGTTGACAAGGATTGAGCGTGGAGAATGGAAAAAATGGATCTTGAGGATCTTTGATTCATGGATTGATCCTTCTGCTGTGTGAACAAAAGCCAACGCCGGCACAGCCCGAGGCGGAGAACAAACGAGAAGCGCGCGTGGGTGTGTGCACGCACGTACTGTACCGTACGGTGTATGCGCGCATGGCTAACACGCACGCGCAGGCTAACATGTACACTTGCATGGCGTGAGGGAGAGAGGGAAGGAGGGAGGCAAATAATAATATGCAGCGCATATTATAGAACAAATCATGAAACACATTTCACATTCCAACTTCTCCAGATGAAAGCACACGCGGCGCTGCTGTGTACATTTGCAATGGGATCGAGCATTTTAATGTGGCCTCCTTTGCACCGAGCCGCGCACACACACTGCTGCTGCTGTGCGTGTGTGTGTGCGTGTGTGTGCGTCAGGGGTGGATCTAGGGGTGGGCAATGCCAACCTAACACGATGGCATGCAAAAAAAAAAAGATATTTCAATCTAAAGTGCTTATATTTAAAGGTAGGGGAAGTGATTTGAAATTCATGGTGTAGTACCAGCCTGGTGCACTAGGGGCCCCCAAAAGTAGCTACACTATGTGAACCTGCTGCTCTCTCCTGATTGGAGGAGAATTGTGGTGACCTGGGGAACTTTTATTAGCTCCTCTGCTAACGTGGGGGAGGGGGAAACTCCATATGTGGTTTCCACACCTTATAATAGAGCATTTTAACAGAAAAAAAAATATTTTTGGGTGATATCTGACAAGTGAAATCACTTCCCCTACCTTTAAAATGATTTGAAACACTACTGCTACTAACTAACTACAGTTGTGTCACCACTAAACCAACAGCATTTCATCATTGAAAACAGAAAATTCTCTGAGTCAGACATTTAGCTTCCTGCATGTTGCGTGTCTGTTGCAACTTCAACAACACCTGATGTTATTATTGATGCTTTACTTGTCTAATAAAAGTCCTCTAACCGAAAACAGCCGAAAACTTCATAGCCTGTGTTGCTTCCCACCACGAGCTATGAAGTCGCCCCCATACCATTTTCTCCTGCCCCCCCCCCCCATCCGCCCCTGGTGTGTGTGTGGCCCATCCTGTGCTGCAGCATTGCAGCTTCCCTGCATGCGCACTGTCTGTATTATTGCTGTGAAGTCTGAGGTTTACTGTGCTCACACACTGTGGAGAGAGAGAGAGAGAGAGAGAGAGAGAGAGGGAGGGGGACTGTTGAATGCTTCAAGTCCTTTTCCATTATTCCTTCACAACAGAAGTTTTACTGTCGGCGAGCAGCAGTAATTGATATTTGTATGTGGGGACGTGTGCAGGTTGAGATTGATTGCCAGAGGAGATGAGTGGAGAGAGAAGAGGAAAAGAGAAAAAAAATAAAAATAAAACTAATCTCGCCCATGAGATACGTAATAGAAAACCATCTCTGCTATGATCGCCTCCTCGCCGTTGTCTCGATGGAGCGGCGTGCTTACAGCAATTATGGTCTACCACTTACTTTGAAATAGAAATCGCTTTATTTGTTTAAGAGAACAAAAACGTGTTATACCAACAAAAGGGGGAAAATTTTGTTTTTTCCGTCTTCCGAGAATCAATTGTTCGTGTAATTTCATCATTATTTGTGAAAGGTTGGACGGCCCGTCACAACATGTACTTCCCTGGAATTGGGTGTGAAGCCTTGTAACTCGCAGAGAGCCGTGGCGTCTCTGCTGCCTCTTTTGATATTTTATTTACAACTTTAAGGAAAAGAACAGAGATGTCGGTTCGGGTAGTTCTGTGCTATGCTGCTGCCTGCTCTTCCTTTGAGAAAGAGAAAGGCATACGAGTCACTGAGTATTTCCAACCATGCTCCTATCAGGCCAGAAAAGACAGCGACCAAAGCGCTCTTGTGGAGAAATTAGAATGATTTTATTAGTACGACAAATATATACACTACAGTATACTGTATACACCACTTCAGCCGTACATTTCGTCCGACACGACACATTTCGTAAACAATCTGCACAATGAGTACTTTTACTTATAGGCAACTTTTTGGGCAAAAAACAAAATAGATATATAACTTACTTAAAGATACATCGCATGGATGCAACTGGGACGTATCCTCAGTGATGTATCCCAAGGTCATCAGGGTTTCGGGTCTCGCAACATCATACCCATCACTCAGGCGACCCAGCCGGGGTTGATCAAGTCCTGACTCACGTCCCAGTAGCTACTCTCAGTCAGTCCACTAGGGAAAGATCCAAGGCCCCACAATCCACCGCTCCAGAACTACTCTGCCGGTACTGGGAGAACCAAACTCTGGCACATGGAAGTACTAGGCTCTGTGGGTTGACTCCTGTCCAGACTCCTCCTACAGTACGTCTCACAAGGTCTGCTCCTGCTCTCACCAGGCAGAGGACCTGTATGTTGCACCAGACTCCCAGCATTTCATTCAGGAGCAGTGAATCATAATGGCCCTCACCCGCTATTCTTTGCCTTTTCTCCCTCTACGTTGCTTCTACTTTGCAGCTGACACTTGCTTTGTCCTGCTGACGATCCAGAACATTATTGTTGTCAACAAATCATGAAAACAAAACATTCAGACGATGAGGGGTGAATGGGGGGTGTGGGGGTGTGGAGTGAGGCAGCATTTTAGCCAATCACAGCACAGCAGTTTCATAATGAGCCAATAGAGTGGAGGTGAGATGGAGATAGATTCTGTGTTTGTGTACACTAAAGTTGCCAATATTTCCTTTAACCAATTTTGTCTGGACTAGATTGTAGTTTGTGACACTAGATTCAATTCCTGACACTAGATTCTAGTTCTTGGTTCTAGATTCTAGTTCCAGACACTATTCTGTGTCTGGAACTAGATGCTCATCATATTTCATACCAAGGACCCCCAGAATTAGCCATCATTTGGCTGCGGACCCAAATCTGCAAACATGTTGCTCTAGGGATCTGACAGAAGAACATTTGAGTTGAAAAATGTGTGCTCAGAAAAAGAATATATGCCACACATTTTCACATAAAAAAACACTTGGTGGCCCTAGATCTGCTGTACTTCAATAGCTAAAGTACAACTTGATGCTTACAACACCAAAAAGTGTTACAGCACATGCTCCTATTTGACACCAATCCTTTTGTGCTTTTAGTCCAAATTCCAGACATTTACTGGTGACAAACTATTTCTGTATTACAGCCTCGGTACTTTCCAACTCAATGGTAAAAAACATTGAGTAGATTTTTCTACCACTGGATATCAGTGGCTGTAATATAATGTAGTAACTCCAGCGTGGAAGGAACGTGCACGGCAGGCTTGCACACGCGCACGCACGCACGCACGCACACACACACACACACACACACACACACACACACACACACACACACACACACACACACACACACACACACACACACACACACACACACGCACACGCACACGCACACACACACACAGCGAGCGCCCGGCCTGCCTGTCTGCCTGTGTGACGCATGATGAAGTCACAAGCACAGCCCTGTCATGTCTGATTGATATGGCAAATGTCTGCCGATGACCTGAGAAGGATGTTATCAGACCGCGTGCTCTGAAGCAGCACGGGAGAGGAGAGGCCACGAAACCTCCTATCTACAACGTTAACATCGTATGTTGTTGTTTTGTGTGTGCGTGTGTGTGTGTGTGTGTGTGTGTGGGGGGGGGGGGGTCTATCCCTCTACCGCTTTTCCTGTCAACGCAACTGTAAGGTGCAGAGTCAAAAAAGCAGGAAAAAGCCCCTCAAAATATCTAATAATATTAAATATAATATTAAAGATAATGTTAAAGGTAATAGAGGCAACTTTAGTATGTACGTTGTTTGTTTAAAAACAGAATCTAACTCCACATCACCTCCACTCTATTGGCTCATTATGAACGTGCTGGAGACTGCTGTGCTGTGATTGGCTAAAGCGCTGCCTCGTCCCGCACAACCCCCTGCCCCTCGCAAATTAGCACCACCTTTCCCGAATGTTTTGTTCTGGCCCGACTGCAGGACGAAGCAAGTGTCTATCTGCAGGGAAACAGCTGCAGCATCAAAGTAGAAGCAACATAGAGGGGGGAAAGGCAAACAATATAGATATACAGGTATGTCTATTTTTGGCTAAAAAGTTGCCTCTATTGCCTTTAGAACGCAAGAAGCTGATCCTCTGATTGGTTCCAATGTGCAGATTTGGTGCCTTGCATGGTTTCCTCCGACATCGTTACATTGGATACATACACTATAGACATGTACTGCACCATTTACTTTACCTATATATGAAAATGATGCATAAGAACCCGTGACACACATTTGAGCACAGGGTTTTCTTCTTTAGTTTTCTACTTCCTTAAAAAAGTAACACTCCCGTCACATACAAGGTCTCGGCGCGACGGCGACGACATCAAAGGTCACGCGCGGCACGCCGCGGCCATACATCAACCCGCTATTGTCACTGGAGTGTGTGTGGCTGGTTGTCGCGCCTCAGTATACCTCCACATGAGTGGTGAGCAGCCAATACCATACTCCTCAATCTTAAGCGCGACAGACACCAGACTGCGAATAATTACTCACGCCTTCCAAAATAAACACGCGGCGGAACGTTCAAAGCCTGTCGAAAAAACACAGCGGCCACTCGTCTTCTCAGAGCCAGGAGAAGGAGGGTCATATAGTACAGTGTATCGCCACTGCCGCGTGGAAACCTGGTATCTCCGCATGCATTGTCGAATGCATGCGAATGCGGATACGAATGCTTCCCTGCTTCGTACCCGTCACACAAAAGCGGTGCAAAACAGCCAATCTCCTAGCGTGCAACATTTCATAGTGTGTTGCAGCTCATTTTCACTAAAATGTATCAGCTATTTTTTTTTTAAATGAAGTAGTACAAGCAATCTAAGGTTTAACCTCAAACAAATTGCAACAGAAACTCTTTCAACTTTTTTTGTTTCCTTAATATGTTAGGAATAACATATCAAAAGTCCTAAGAAATCCAAGTAGGGGAACATAGTGAAAAATGCTGAAATAGATGATGTCACAATTTCCGATTTTCGCCTATTTAAAAATTAGATTTATGTATGTTTTCTTAGCTTGTGTCTAAAGAAAATGTTCAATACTTTGCAGAATTACTTAGAAACTATGTCTGATTCAGTGAAATGATTGTTCAAGAGTTTTTTTTTTTTTTTCATTTTTTGCAAAAGGAAAATCTTAATATTAATGCATTTTGTGAGCTAATAAGGGACAGATTTCGCATAGAGCAGAAAATCTGAAAAATGGTTGCAATAGGGCAAAACAAGTTGCAACAGAAACACTTTAACTTGTTTTTGTTTCCTTAACATGTTAGGAATAACATATCAAAAGTCCTAAGAAATCCAAGTAGGGGAACTTAGTGAAAAATGCTGAAATAGATGATGTCACAATTTCCGATTTTCGCCCCTGGTGAAAAATAGAATTATGGAGGTTTTCTTAGCTTGTGTCTAAAGAAAAGGTTTAATACTTTACAGAATTACATAGAAAATGTGTGTGATGGACTAAAATGATTGTCCAAGAGTTTCATTTCATTTTTTGAAAAAGGAAATCCTTAATATTAATGCATTTTGTGAGCTAAAAATGGAGAAATTTCACATATAGCAGAAAATCTGAAAAATGGTTGCAATTGGGCCAAACAAGTTGCAGCATAAACCCTTTAACTTGTTTTTGTTTCCTTAATATGTTAGAAATAACACATCAAAAGTCCTAAGAAATCCAAGAAGGGAACATAGTAAAAATGGTGAAATAGATGAGGTCAGAAATCCCATTGATGTGAAATGAAAATGTTTAATACTGCAGAATTACAGAAGAATGGCAGAATTACATAGAAACTGTGTCTGATGTACTAAATTGATTGTCCAAGAGTTCATTTATTTATTAATTTTATTTTGGCAAAGGGAAATTCTTAATATTAATGCATTTTGCGAGAGGAAAAAGGGACAAATTTCACAGACAATAAATAATCAGAAAATGTTGCAATAAAAGATAATACTATAAACATAACTTTAACCTCACAAAACATAAATATATAATATATAAACTATTCAACATCTTTATCATCATCACTTTGAACCAGACTTGTGTTTGTGTAACACCCGGGATTCGAAACCGGGTCTCCACCGTGAAAGTCCAACATCTTAACCACTAGACCAAAAGGGACATCCCCTTGGTACGGGGGCAGATACTAGACTTTGGAGGTCATCACGACAGAGGCTGTAGCCACCAGCTACACTCACCTCCCTATTGACCTCCTTCCACAGGGAAACGCGATCCGGGTCACGGCACCACTGTAACACCCGGGATTCGAACTCAGGTCTCCACCGTGAAAGTCCAACATCTTAACCACTAGGCCAAAGGGACATCCCCTTGGTCCGGGGGCAGATACTAGACTTTGGAAGCCATCACGACAAGAGGCTGTAGCCACCTGCTACACTTGCACACCCTGTGTCTTTGCAGTTTACACATGCAACAGAGCAGACAATGCTTCTTGTAAGTGCACCTCAGGCTGCTGCAGTTGGTCTTGCAGGTGCATCTGAAGACCCATAGCAGTTCCTGAGCTGGAGGTATGTCTGTCTGGACAGGGATAATCACCCCATCATTATCCCCATTCTTGCGGCAAGAGCACTCATGCAGTTCCCTTCCACTGCTGTACTTGATAATGTGGTACTTTGCTGCTGTGGCTGGAGATGGCAGACTCTCTGGCTTTACAAGAGATGCTTCTTGCAAGTGCACTTCAGGCTGCTGCGGTCGGTCTTGCAGGGAGACCCCTCTCATAGCAGTTCCTGAACTGGAGGTATATCTGCCCGTCTCATAGCAGTTCCTGAACTGGAGGTATGTCTGTCTGGACAGGGATAAGTGTAGCAGGCGGCTGCACTGATGACGTGATCCTCTAAAGTCTAGTATCTGCCCCTGGACCAATGGGATGTCCCTTTGGTCTGGGAGCAGAATAAAGAAATTTGGTCCCTTTGGCGTGAAAGTCCAACACTTAACCACTGTTAAGTGTTGGACTTTCAGGCGGGAGACCCGAGTTCGAATCCCGGGCGTTACATAAGCACCCCATCACTCTCTTCCCATCCCCATTCTTGCGGGAAGTCTGAGGAGGGTCTTGACTCATTAAGCATTAAGATACAAGCATTTTTGCAAGAAGGTGGCATCTTTTGTGGAGCCAGAGAGTCTGCTACCTTCAGCCACAGCAGCAGAAGTACCACAGTCTCTGTGTCTACTACCAAATACAGCAGTGGAAGGGAACTGCATGAGTGCTCTTGCCGCAACAACTGGGATGGGAAGAGAATGATGGGGTTCTTATCCCTGTCCAGACAGACATACCTCCAGCTCAGGAACTGCTATGGGTCTTCAGATGCACCTGCAAGACCAACTGCAGCAGCCTGACGTGCACTTGCAAGAAGCATTGACTGCTCTGTTGCATGTGCAAACTGCAAACACACAGGGTGCGCACACACAAGTCTGGAAGTGATGATGATAATTTTACAATATACAATGTAAACACTAAAAACTGTAATACATTAGGCGCGATGATGAAGGTGTTGAATCATTTATATATTATGACAGCATTGCTTTTGTAACTTTTACGTTTTGTGATGTTAAATTTATGTTTATAGTATTATCTTTTATTGCAACATTTTCTGACTATATTTCTTAAAGTACAGTAAAATTTGCCCCTTTTTCCCCTCGCAAAATGCATTAATATTAAGAATTTCCTTTTGCCAAAATAAAAAAATAAAATAAAAAGTAAACACTTGGACAATCATTTTACTGCATCAGACAAAGTTTCTATGTAATTCTGCAAATTATTAAACCTTTTCACTGGACACAAGCTAAGAAAACATACATTAATCTAATTTTTAAATAGGCGAAAATCGGAAATTGTCTATCTATTTCAGCATTTTTCACTATGTTCCCCTACTTGGATTTCTTAGGACTTTTGATATGTTATTCCTAACATATTAAGGAAACCAAAACAAGTTAAAGGGTTTCTGTTGCAACTTGTTTTGCCCTATTGCAACCATTCTTCTGATTTTATAATCTATACGAAATTTGTCCCTTATTAGCTCACAAAATGCATTAATATTAAGATTTTCCTTTTGCAATAAATGAAAAAAACTCTTGAACAATCATTTCACTGAATCAGACATAGTTTCTATGTAATTCTGCAAAGTATTGAACATTTTCTTTAGACACAAGCTAAGAAAACATACATTAATCTAATTTTTAAATAGGCGAAAATCGGAAATTGTGACATCATCTATTTCAGCATTTTTCACTATGTTCCCCTACTTGGATTTCTTAGGACTTTTGATATGTTATTCCTAACATATTAAGGAAACAAAAATAGGTGGAAGAGTTTCTGTTGCAATTTGTTTGAGGTTACCCCCCTTTTTTTCTTAGATTGCCTATACTAAAGTGGAAGCATTTAAGTATGTCTGTACTGTAAGTCTGTCACTCAAAAGGGATTGCTCTTGTTGATGCTGCCATATGTCCTTGCATGGTCCAGACCTATTGAATAATAGGGAAGGCACATGCTCATAAAAATATTAAAATAACTACTTCAATGCTCATATTAACTTTAGAAAGTATTACATTTTTTTTTTTTTAATTAGAAAGGGCTTCCATATGACATCAACTAGCGACAGAAGCAGAGACGTATTTGCTATTCATGAAATAAATTAGATATTTAAGCTGTTTTTATTTCATTTATTTTTTAGGTTATAGAGGCGAGTATAATGCTTTAAGGAACTGTATAGTTGTCTGATTAACCAGGAGCCCTTTTAAGAGCTTGTGACTCAGTGACACACTACACTAGAGCTCCATTATCTGGAACATAATTCTTTCTACTCTGCTTTTTGTGAAAAATTCACGGTTTTGGACATACGAGATTTCGCCCAGCCGACGGTGGCTGTTTTGCAGCCACTAGATGTTGTGCCACTCGGTGTGAAATATGGCACGTGTCAAAACAAGGCAGTGAAGGACAGCTATTTGTGGGAGGAAACAGGAGCAATAGCTTATATGTCTCTCTTATCGGAGGTAAAGTTCCACACGGAGTGGGACAAGCAGCACATTTACTGCTGCTGCACGGCGACAAGATGAGTGACCCTGTGTCTGTCTGTCTGTCTGTCTGTCTGTCTGTCTGTCTGTCTGTCTGTCTGTCTGTCTGTCTGTCTGTCTGTCTGTCTGTCTGTGGTTCACGCTGGTGGAAGAAACTAAGGACCCTATTTTGATTGTCTTATTTATCAGGTCTTAAGTCTTAAGTCAAAACTTGGAGGTGTGGCAAAGCTGTTTGGCTGTTTTGAGTGGCCAAACAGCTTTGCCACACCTTTTTTTTTAATTAAACCAAATCTTACCTTTGATACCTACAAAGTATTATGACTGGCATATTTGGCATATTTGTCAGCCATTCCCTAGATTTCAGCCTGTTCTAAATAAGATGTTTGAAAAGTGACAGGGCTACAGTTTCCGGGGAATCGCTAGCTCAGAGCGACTTTAAACAGGGCTTATTATTACAAGGACCAATCAGATTGCGACTTGAACACGCAAGAGATGTTGGGAAACATAGGACTCGATCCAAAAACTGCAGTACCGGCAGTGATCAGCAGGGAAGTTAACTAGTACAGCTTTAAGTACACTTTGGTGCTGAGTTTATATACTTTTACTCAACTGCATTCTGAATTGGGGAATTTAACAAGGTCGTACACCACCGGGCGTGTGTACCTTGCACACGGATGGAAACATCCGTGTGCTGTGCAAGGTACGATCAATTTTGGAGGTGAGGGGCCTGATAGCACAAAAACAACAACCATCTATTATATGAGCCATCTCTCTCTTGAGCCATGTTCTCTGAGACTAATATCGCTCAAGTTTCCCATTAAAAACCTTTTTTATTTCATTATTATTATTATTATTATTATTATTAATTTGCAGGAAAGGAAATCATTCTACATTATTAGGAAGGTACTGCATGTGGTTTTGCGGTTTATTTTTTAAATTATGTATGAATTTAGTTACTATTTTTTCTCTCTCTCTCTCTCTCTCTCTCTCTCTCTCTCTCTCTCTCTCTCTCTCTCCATGGCTGATGGCTTTGTGATTGAGGTAATTTGGAAGGAACGACGATGCATTATTCCGTTCCAATATGAAGTCCGCAAGGCAAATTCAAATTCAAGGCAACAGCTTTTCTACACTCCATAGAACTGGTGTGGCACTAACTCCATTTACTTGTTCCACCGACCATGAAAAGAATGCACACACACACACACACACACACACACACACACACACACACACACACACACACACACACACACACACACACACACACACACACACACACACACACACACACACACGCACACGAACGAAGACAAATTGCTTTGGCAAAGTACTGCTATAGTATGTGTAAATTATGCTGCAAAACAGAATATATTCTTTTTGGGTGCCAAACATTCCCTCGGTAAAGGTCAAAGTGAAGTATTTAAAAGAAAATAGTTGACATAGTCATCTATCTAAAGAGGGTACACAGTTGTGTTCTGTATTCTTGACAACACACTGTCAGGGCAGAAGATTCCTGGGTAGAATTCTCTCTTTTGTCGACCAAAGTGCTCTCAACATTCTCAAGAGCGAGAGCAAGGCCCTTGCTCTAATTCAGCCCTCCCTCGACAACAGCACAATGTCACATCAGACGATTTCACGCTGCAAAGTCTAAGAGCTTCAGACTGACCAAAACAATCTAATTCGACTACTTCTTGGGCCTGCATGGGGCACTCAACCCACCCCTAACCGTCCCGTTTTTTCTAGTTTATACTGGGCTCTGGGTAAGAGACAGAGTTAAGCAACTGAAAGACTAATTACCTCAAAAAAGTGAGCAACACCCACAGCTACAATATTAGGGAGCGGGGATGAGGACAAGAACCTGGTACTGTACCCACAGTACCTATATTTACAAAACAACTGTGGGTGAATTCTCTTTCTAACAGCCTTTTCAATCTTTTTCATACCAGGGCCCACTATTTATTCAGAATTTGAGCCACGGGCCACCATTTGATGACATTTTAGCCCGACAGACCCCACAAACTAGAGATTTCTTTTGCTTTTGTCCACAATTCCAGGCTGGATTTCGGAGAAAACAAAACAGTCAAATATACAGTAGATCAAAATTACCATTAATATTCTACATTCTCTACTGTAGTTGTCTAGACTTGGGCTAATCCAGATGGGGAATATTTAAACTCTTCAGAGTATAAATATGAAGCCAACTGGACCCGCATGGAGTAAACATAGAATACGCCCATCGACTGGGTGCTGGGCTAAAATAGACTTCAGCAGATAAGAGATGGGGTCCGCACACCACTGGTACAAAAGACTATCTTTATTATTAGAGAGACAACGTTTCGATCGTCAAGATCTTCATCAGGTCTTGGCCAACTGGACCTGTAAACAAACTTTCCATCATTTAACCAGTGGTCTCCGGACCACTGGTTGAAAACCACTGTTCTAGTGGACTTCAATACCTGGGCTTCCACTGAGCCCGGGTATTCGAAGTCCTTGACTAAAACTGAGCCAGTTCTAAGGAAGTTGAGGAAGGCGCACAGAAAACTGCAAGCTTCCATCCATCAGCAGAGCCCCGTTCTCCAACATGGCAGCGAACGCTGGCCGGGGCCCGGAATTAAACCACCAGCTAACAGAAGTCTCTAGACAGGCTGCTACACCAGAATGTTTTGTGCCGTACTTAACGGCAACAAGAGTGGACATGTTACCAACAAGAATCCATATGAGGGAATTACAAGGGTTGAGCGGGGGAGAAATAGCAGCCAGCAGAGTGAAACTAGCAAGGACACTGCCAACGAAGACGCCGGGGTGTACTGCCAGCCAGCAAATTGGCGCCTCGGAAACCAACGCACAAAGTACAGACGAGGTGGCCAGATTTATGGAGGACGGGGATGACAGAAAGAAGACAACGATGGAAGGCTTGTCTGAGGAGTACCTTGTAGAGAGACGATGCTTTTTTTGTTTTTTAGTGGACTCATCTTGTACCAGAATGCTTGGGTCCAACTTGTGATGGCAGTATTTCTTTATTACAACATGTCGGTAGTTTTACTTGTTAACTAAAACATTTGAGAATTCTTCTCAACCACTGGCCGTTCTTGACAGCCGATGTGTTGACGTCCTCCGCGTCCCTCCCTCGCCGCATGAGGCAACAAACGCACACGCCTTTCCAAACCGACCATCACCCTGACATCTGACAAGCTGCTAGTCTCCAATCCATCCCGCGCCGGGTTTTATTTTCATCATTATGGTTGGGACTTTATTTATTTCTTTTTTTTCTCCTTCCAGCCTCAAATTCTCGCCCGCTTTCTTCCACTGTTTCGTTCTTCGTGTTTGTGTTTATTTCGTCTTTTTTCCTTGACCGGCAGCGCATGGTGAAAGCGCTGTAGGGCGTGTGTGTTTTCTTTTTTTCTTCTTCTTTTCTTTGCTTCTCCCTCTTTTTTTTCTCTGCCTGGGTTCTGTCTGACCTCAGCTGTCAACTTGGGAGCCTGGATGCTTTCTGAAAAGGAGGAGGAAGAGGAGGAGGAGGAAGAGGAGGGAACGGCGAGGCTGCAGGTGAAATTCCCTCTGCCTCTCTCTATTCCCCCGGCACCGTCTCGGTACATTTACTCAAAGAACTGTACTTTATTGGTGCAACTTCGAGGGACCTTTTACTCTACCAGATAACTCCCAATTTTCAGTACTTCTAACATACTTCCCGGCATCTAGAAGGCAAATATTTTCAGTATTTCTAACATACTCCGCGACATCTTGAAGGGAAATATTTCCAGTTATTCTAACATACTCCACAACATCTTGAAGGCAAATATTTCCAGTATTTCTAACATACTCCACGACATCTTGAAGGCAAATATTTCCAGTTATTCTAACATGCTCCAAACATCTTGAAGGCAAACATTTTCAGTACTTCTAATGTACTCTGTGACATCTTAAAGACAAATATTTCCAGTACTTCTAACTCCACGACAACTTGAAGGCAAATATTGTTGCTTTGTTACAATTCTTTGATTACCCCAAAAAAATGTACAGTACATGTTGACCCTAAAAAAACTAAATATTTCATACATTCGAAAACCTCCGAAATGGAACATTGTATACACGATGAGTATGTTCTACTTTGGGCACTTTAATCCGTTGTGACCTGACCATATAGATTCTACAAAACGTTCGATCTGAAAGAACATATAATATTCAAAGATTGTTCACGATTTCTCCCAGAAGTAGCAATAGTGATAACCTGCTATTTTTCGATAAGACTTAAAACAAGTGCATATTCATACGTTTTTCCAATTTTGACAAGTACTTGCATTTACTCGTAACAGGGTAAATTCTACCTTGCATAACCTCTACCGATACTCGAGTAAAAACACAAAGTAAAGTATTCTGTAGCCTACTTTTCCCCAACCGCTGCTCTATCCCCCAGCCCCTCTTTATCTCCCTCCAACCCGCCGTGTCTCCTGCATGCACCTGTGTTCCCCCTCGTCACCACACCTGAGGGAGACAGTGCCCGTGGCACTGCCAGCGGCCACATGACTGCTGACAGATTTTTTTTTTCTTCCAGGACTGTCTAGGCTCTCGGTGAACTCTCGCCCTCTGCAGTAGCTCGAAAAATGTGGCCATGCACACACACACATGTTAGGCCTACTATACTTGCGAGGACGTGAATATTTTAGGACTGCCATCAAACATGGCTGAGGCGTTTGGAACTAAATAGCTAGCTTCTGAAAATGGTATGCGGTCGTCAATCATCGATAGTCTGCTGCATCATCATTTTAGGACTTTAACCAATAAAAAACACCTTGACACAATGTATGGTTTATATAGATAGTTTGGTATATCCATTTACTATTGTAACTAGTAGCGAGTAGTACTATACACTCAATGCAGGATTTCAAAGGGTTTGGGAGAACACAAACAAATCAGAGCTAAGAAAACTGAGTCCTTCAACCAGAACCATGTTGTTGTTGTTGTTGTTTGTGGGGTTTCTTTCTTTGTCTGGTGACTCACTGATATGACACAACCAGGACTGAACTAAAGTTGTCATTTAAAAGCTTTTTTTCAATGTATTTCTATGGAGAGCTAGTTCTTTTGACACACAGTGGCATTCCGTTCCCTTGGGCCACACGCATATTACTCTCCAAAACGCAAGTACTGTAGGTGCACACACACACACACACACACACACACACACACACACACACACACACACACACACACACACACACACACACACACACACACACACACACACACACAAACACACAAACACACACACACACACACACACACACACACACACACACGTGGGTGCAGACACACACAGTGGCGTTTCTACGCAATTTGGAGCCCCAGGCAAATGGACCCCAAATTAGGTAAGGGGGGCTCCAGGGAAAATCTCCTGTGACGTCATACCTATGACAGGCACAGTAAAAAGACACCTCCCAAGGGATAAAACCCCCTCCCCTCATGGTGCCCTAGGCAACTGCCTAGTCTGCCTGATGACAAAAACGCCCCTGCACACACACACACGCATGCGCGCACACCGGGCGAGTATGGCATGCAAGATGGTAAAACACGACGTCTGCTGGCCCCGCTGTGGTGGGAGTCACGTCCTCTCTCTCTCTCTCTCTCCTTCCCTCTCCCTCTCTCCTTCCCCCTCTCTCTCCCTCTCTCTTTTCCTCTCTCTCTCTCTCCCTCTCTCTCTCTCTCTCTCTCTCTCTCTCTCTCTTTCCTTCCCTCTCTCTCTCTCTCTCTCCTTCCCTCTCTCTCTCCTTCCCTCTCTCTCTCTCTCTCTCTCTCTCTCTCTCTCCTTCCCTCTCTCTCCTTCCCTCTCTCTCTCTCTTTCCCTCTCTCTCTCTCCTTCCCTCTCCCTCTCTCCCCCCCCCGCCCCTGGGAGGGTCTGGAGCTAAAGACCGGCGGTGATGCAGAGGTGAGGGAGAGCATGTGGGTTCACATCTGGCCCGCTGGTCTGCGGAGGCCGCCAGCTGTCACCCAGGAACCTGACAGGTGGTAATCAGCATTATGCCACTAATGTTACGCTGAGACACCAGTAAAGCACAGAGTCCCATCTCATTAACACTGCTGCTGTTCAGCGCACACGCACGCGCGCGGGGCGTCAGGCATCCCACGCACACACCCAATTAGTACTAGACCACAGGAGCGAGGACACACACGGTGTCGCACACGTGCACGCAACAAAGACCCACGTGTGGGCGTCAAACCCACGCTTGCTGGAGACGTGCCATTCAGTCAGTAATAAAAATGGAAAATTGATTGGAACAACAGGAGTTAAAACGGTCTGAAACAAGCGACGGCCTCGACAGTACCGACACATAAATGTTTACGGTATGTGGAACAGTTATCTGTTTCCCCATTACGTTCCAGTTAACGTGCCTTCTGCGACGTGGTGCACATTCTGGAAGGCAACAACGCCGTCACCGTCATACACGTTCCCAACCTCATTCTGGACAGCCGTGAGGAGCCGACAAAAACATGAATTATGAAAATAAACCCGTAATGGGCTGCGGCTATGGCGGCGAGATTGGTTTGTCAAACGTGGGGGGGATATGGATGTACCGAGACAAGACTCTCTGCACATGCCCCCTTTGCTTACTTACTTGCTCCCCCCCCCCCCCCCCCGCACACACACACACACCATCCTCCCCCGCGTATCTCACTTTGAGGCTGAACAATCGAGGCAAGGAGACGGCGGAGAAGAATGAAAATAACATCAAAAAATAAGAAACATGTCCCGGCCGGGGCCGAGGCTGGGGAGCAGTTCATTGGCTCCAGTGAGTCACAGGTGCAGGCATGCAGAAAGGGAATCAGATCCATTTAAAGTTCCGCATAACTACTGACCGACCGACCGCTGCCTGCCTGCATGCATGCATGCATGCATGCGCAGCAACGTGGCAGGAATCATCACGCGGAAGCCGTAGTGACATGTGAATCACACCCGGGGCCGGCGGCAGCAGCACGCCTCGGGGTGACTCGGGGTGACGCGGGCGGTCGGCCGGGCGCGGCCTCGAATGTGCGACTGCATTATTTCTGCCTGCATGAGACGCAGAGAGAGAGGCTGAATGCTCAAGGACTTTTCATATACATATTGTTGCCGTCAGGATTAAAGCTGTTGTGTAGCTTATATTTCTTCTTCTTTGACCCATTACGACCTGACATTGATTGTAGATTCCTACAAAAGATTCGCTTTGAAAGAACATATTGAAAGATTTGCGGTGTGTTTTGACGTTTTCCGGCCAAAGTAGTAGGTGGCGTGCTATGGGGTGTGAACGCCTGCTATTTTTCAATAAAAGTTAATCTTACGCCATTTTTTTTCCACCCAGGGAAATGAACTGACCTCATGCCTCCATCTACGGATGAGAACTCCATGCTGCTTTGTTTCACCCGACAGTGTTGGGGAGTTTCATCCCAGTTGTACTTTATCTATTGTGAAACGCACAATAGTCATGCCAACCATTTCCTTTCCCCTCCATCGGGAACCACGGCTAGCCCAGGGCGGGGGCAGTATAGCGACTAGGATTATACTGCATGTTTTCTGTAGCAACCCGCAGGGGACAGGGGGAGAACATGCAAAGTCCACACAGGACCCATCCATCACCCAAACAGCGGGAATTGAACCCAGGACCTGTCTAGCTGTGAGGATAGACAGGACTGTGACCATTCCGACTGTGCAGGAAGTAATTGTTTCGGACATGTGAGGTTTCTACTCAGCAACTATATATACAGTATCTAATATGCACTATTCGCGCACACACACACGCACACGCACGCCCGCACGCACGCACGCACGCACGCACGCACACACAATACCAATATACAACATATACACAGCATATATTGTGTATATCCAACTGTTGCCAGTGCGGTATTCAGCGGTGACAGTTTGCAGCTCATCTGTGAGCTGTGGGCTCTCTCTCTCTCTCTCTCTCTCTCTCTCTCTCTCTCTCTCTCTCTCTCTCTCTCTCTCTCTCTCTCTCTGCATGGCTAATGGAGTTAATCTATGTTGGAAAGGTCAAGTCAGTGACGATTATGGCAGACACTACCGCCGCGGACAGGATGACCTTATCAGCGCTAATGTAGCGCCGCCATCTCTCTCTGTTGTCATCTCCTCCACACCACCACCGCCGCGCCGCTCCCAAGGCGAGAGGACGGGTGGGGGTCAGGGGCGGATATAGGCATGTGCATGGGGGGGGGCAATGCCCCCCTAAATACCCAGTTTGCCCCCCCCCCAAACATGATGCCATGCAAAACAACCCAAGATATTTCAAATTAAAGTGCTTATATTTAAAATGATGTGAAACACTCATTAGCTTTATGCATGCTGCGTGTCTGTTGCAACTTCAACAACAACTAATGTTATTATTGACGCTTTACTTGACTAATAAAAGACCTGTGCGACTTCATCGCCCGTGGCGCGAAGCGACACGGGCGATGAAGCCGTAACCTTACCATTTTCTCTTGCCCCTACAACATGTTCTCTTGCCCCCCCCCAAATGGGACATGTTACATCCGCCCCTGGTGGGGGTGCGAGAGAGAGAGAGAGAGGTTGAGGGTTGAGGTGGGTTGTGGGGGAGGTGAAGGTGTACAGTACGGTGACCCCCTGAAGGCGATGAGTTCACAGGGTCATGGTGAGATTGGTTCGGCGTAACAACCCGCTGATATGTGAGTCAGTGCAGGTCAGAGGTGTTGCTCAGAATGGCCGGAGAGGAAAAAAGAAATAGAAAAAAAAAAAGAACGTTCACGCAAGCGTGCAAATCCTCAGGGTTGTTGTAATTCCTAAACGTGAATGCGGGTTCCATTCTCTCCACGAATGCTCGAAGTCAGCTGGAGTGATTTTAACGCTTTCACTACTAAAAACCCGACTTACCAGAGTAGATTAAGTTGTAAAACGGCTTCACTATACCGATAACGTCGCTCTAGAGGGCAAAGCCTTCTGGGAAAATGAGTTAAATGGAAGTGTCTACTGCGGTCTTTCGACGGTAGATGTATTGTGTGTTTGACAACCATGCAACCAAGAGCAATTGAACTATTTTCAGGAAGGTTATCATGCATCACATGCTCCAATACTTGGAGCATATGCTCCAAAGGTAATAAAACAATCGCTAGCAGAATTGGAAGAAGAATGTGCTACTACTGACGTTTGAAAACAGTATTTGGGGTTTGAATCGGCAGTTTTTAATGTTGAGTTTAGTCTCTCTAACTAAGAACTGTCACACTTTTGTCCACAATTGGGAAAGAGAACAGGCCAAACGTTGGTCAAAGTAACAAATATTCTCAATGATTTATTTTTCAATTGCGTGGACTCTTGAGAATGTAACTCTTGTCTTGAGAGCGGTAAAACGAAACCAAATGGACCCGTAAGGGTCCATTTGGTTTCATTTTAACACTAGTTACAGATCTATGGGGACTGCCGTGATCTACCTACATGCCCTGTGTGATCTACTGGTAGATCACAATCTACCTTTTTGGCACCCCTGACTTAAACGGTTAATGGAAGCACAGAGGGTCTGACTGCACAGAACACACAGCTCTGTGTCGGCACAAACTAAAACGGTGATAATGTAACAACATACAGTTTAATGGGCTGCCACTCCTGTTCTCGCAGCGTAAACATTACAGCGAGTGGGACAACAGTCCAATTGGAGGGAAAACTTGAACCATTATAAAACACGTGCCGCCTCGTGTGGACGGAAAAAAAATCACTGTGATCTTTTTCACCGAGGAAACTTTCACCTATGAAATTGAAAACATTAATTATCCCATACCGCGGCGGAGAAAGTGTTAAGATGAAAGTCCTCCGTGAATCATAATGTATAATAGATGCATCACATATATCCAGGACCTCTTCTTAAGGGTCGCTATTTCAAAGTTCTTTTTTTCTCTCCTTTAGGCAACGTGGCCATAATAAGCAAATGAGTCACCAGAAGACCCGCAGTATGGAGAAGGAAAAAATAAAAAATAAATATATGAATAACACTTAAATAACAAACCCACAGCTCGACTCGGTGCTGCCGAAAGGGCAATGTCAACTTATTCATATACGGTAATAAAGTTTTCTGCGTTGTACTGTAACTAGCCTGCAATTTCGACAACAATTAAGGACTCTCTTTAGCAGATGCCATTTTGTTCCGGCACGACTTATAAAGTGCAAGAGCGCATGGAGCAGACGCTTGAAGCTTGGCCAGGAAACTTAACAAGCACTTAAACGGTATAGCGATAGCGCAGCAGTTGTTTAACTGCTACAAAAACAACCCACCAATGCTTAAAGGAACACTTCACCTTTCAACGTGTCCTCGTACAATAGGTCCTCACTAATGCACATGATACCATTAGGTTTTCTACTCAGTCTGTGTCTCACAGGAGGGCTGTGGGCAGTTCAGAAATCCGTCCTTCAATGACATCATCGATGGGGAATCCAAGCTAATAGAAATTGCGGGCTTTCTAATCCTGAAAAAAATGAAAGCCATCGTTTCCCTGATAGCAATACAAGTTTTTTTTTTCTTTTTTTTTCAAAAAATATTGTTAAAAAATGATAAACCACTCACGGCCCTCCTATGAGACACAGAACCGAGTAGATGAAAAACAGCGGTATTTCATCATGTACTTCAGTGAGGACCCGTTATGCCAAGACATGTTGAAAAGGTGGTGACGTGGTCCTTTAAATATTAAGACTAGAGTGCTAGCTAGCTCTACCTCCGTTCGCTCTGAGCTCTTTCAGTGTCAACAGGGGTCAGGCAGGCAGGCGCTAAGTAACACGTCGTGGTCTCTCGCCCCCCCTCGACTGACTGACAACACCCCCCCAGCCCCGTCCGTTACATTACGACCGAGCTTTTCCCTCCTCGTAGAAATGTCAAGACTCGTAAAACGCTCCGTTCTTCCTTCTGGAAAACACACGCGCCGCGCCATCCTTCGCGCCCTCCAAATACCGCCCACCACCACCCACCGCCCTCCGTCCTCGCCTTCACACAGACAGATGCAGAGACGCGCGTGTACGTACGTATACTTTCTTGCGCACGCACGCGTGAGAAGTAAAAAGCCCCCATGCACGTGCCCTTCTCTTCCCACAAGCCTAGTAGGTAAGACAGGGCATGTCATAACCACACTCGTCAGTTTCCCACTAACCGTGCGTGTCAGCGAGCCTGCCCCTGCTTCATTAAGCAATCCCCCCATGGTGGCTGGCGGGGGAGCGCAGATATACCGCAACAACCAGCGCAGACCTCCCCCCATGCAGCACAGGTGAGGAGGAGGAGGAGGAGAAGGTGCGAGGAGCCGGGAGGAGAACCTGCTGCTACCTATAACAAGCACCTCGCCCTCCCTCCGCTTCCATCAGCGTTGCCACGTCCGCTTAATGTCAGCCACTTCGGGGCTTGCTTTTCTGCGGAGTCACTTGCAAACGGCACGAGGTGCTGTACAGTCGATCGTTGAAGGTACAGTACAAAGGATTGAGGTCATGGTACCTTTTGGGACTTGCTTCCAGTTGATTATTTAGGCTCGTCTCCTGTATGTTCTTTACCCCTTTGTTTGTTTGATTGTTTTTGAGCGATCAAATACTTTATTAGGCGGAAATTTAACAGCATCAGGTGTAGCCTGAGGTGTAGTCAAGGCTATAAATAGATGGTAGTTGTGGGTTGTGGTTGCATTTTTTTGCCCTATCTTGTTTCTAAAGTGTGTTGCATAATTGGGACATTTCCTATGAATGTTGTTTAAGCCAGTCGTTCTGCATTTTTCACATGAAGGACACTCAGTGATTACAGTAAAGTAAAGAAAAGTAAGTTGGCCTATGAACCCACCAACACACATGCACGCACACACGCACACATGGAATTTGAGTTGTTAATGTTCCCAGCATATTCTACTTTTTCCCCGCAAGATCTTTCAAAAAGGAGATCCTGGGTTTGATTCCTGCTGTGGGCGCTGTAGGTTATACCAGAGGCGATGTTGGTGAAAGGGCCATTCTGTTTGGAGTTTGCTCCCTGGGTCCAATAGGGTATAGCTATACCCTCACAAAAAAACATCCAGTAATCCTGGCCTGTAGACTGCCTCCCCCTGGCCAGCTGGGACGTTTGATGGAAGGGAACAGGATCTGGTTGTTCCTTCCATGTGCTGCATCCAACCTCCATGTCAGCTGTAAAGCGGCGACTTGGACACTCAGTCATGCATGTAGGAAGCATGAGTTCAAGTCTGTTGCTCTCTGTGCGTTTGGCGGAGGCGGCGTAGAGCCCAGGATCACATTAGATAACTGACACATGGGTGAAAAGTGGGTTGCTAAGAAAAAAAAAGATACTTGAAGAATATTTGAAATAATTTGGAGAAGCAGCAGATCCACAAGCTCACAGCATGTCGACGTGCTGTGAGCTTGCAGATCGTCAATTTTTAAATCAACATTTAAAGTGCTCATGTCGTGGCCTATACTATAGGCCAGGGGATTTCAACAGGTGGTCCGGGGACCACCAGTGGTCCATGAGAGGGTTCCAGGTAAAAATGAAACCAAATGGACCCTTGCGGGTCCATTTGGTTTCATTTTTACACTCTCAAGAGTTAAAATATCCATCATGTGAATTATTCCAATTCTACACAACTTTAGTTTTGGGGTATGTGGGTCTAAACATATCCTCAATTGGTGGTCCGTGGCTCAAATGCTGAATAACTGGTGGGCCCTGGGATGAAAAAGGTTGAAAAGCAGTGCTATAGGCCGATGGTTCTGAGCATGTTTTCGTAGCCCCGGTCGCTTGTATCTCGGGGCAGAACCGGGCAACGCTCCGATTTCCATTCGTCCCTGCGGAGCTTTCCCTGCATCGCTGTTCCGTGTGATGCTGCCGTGCGTGGAGCGAGGCCCCACGCAGGTTAGGGTAGGTTAAGTTGATACTGTATCGATCCCACGGGGGACAGGAGGGGGAGGATGGCGTTTGTCTTACAGCCACGGAGAAACGATAGACGTCAAAGAAAACAACATAGTGTTGTAGTCAAGACCACCTATATCGAGGCCAAGACAAGACCAAGACCTAGGGGGGCCGAGACCAAAACGAGACCGAGACGACCACGGACTCGGTCAAGACGAGTTCAAAACAAGACTAGTGCCTAGAGGGGTGGAGAACATTTCCTTTGCGTTGTCTTGTCTCGAGTGGTGGTCTCAGTGGCGAAAGAGACCCGAGGCATTTGCTCCGAGATCGTGACAAGATCGTGACCAAGACGAGACCATGAGACAAATGAAGTGCAGAGAGGCGAGACCGAGACAAGCCCAGGACAATTGAGGGCGAGACAAAAACAACACCGAGACAGCACAATTTTGTCTCGAGACTTTCCTCGAAACGAGACAATCAAGACAATGTCTCGGGAACTCCAACTCTACAACAACATAAAACGAAATAAGAATAAATGACATGAATATAAATAAAGAAATAACCGCGCCCGCCGTCATTTCCGGCACGGCACCGAGCACGCCGCCGCCAACAATGACAATCAGTCGCTCAATCAGCGCAGCCTGTATATCATCTAGGCTTGGTGTTATTATAAAGTGCAGGGGATGGCAGGGGGCTAATAAAAAAGAACGCCTCTAAATGTTTCAGTGGAACCCTTGGGAGCCGAGACGACGACCACCTAAAGTCTGGTGACTCATCAGCGGGGGTGGGAAAAAAGCACTCTCATGACAAAAATCTTAAAGCGGAATGGCGCATTAGCCTTCTCCACCGTAATTCTATTCTTGATGATGTTGTATAGGCATGTGTGTGAAAACACTATACTGTATAGTTCCACCCAATGATGAGGCGATAATGAAGCACATGCAGCGCAAGAATGTGTGAGGAGTTTCTGACACATTTCTAGCACAATATTGCTCCGTAGGTACCAAGTGCTTTTAATAGAATGAAAGCAGAATGTAAATGTATGGTTTTCTTCGTCAGTATACAGATAAGAAAGTCATTTAAAATGTGTTGGGCCCACACGCACTCTTCTGTTTTCCCTAATTCCGTTTCATCAAACAGAGTGATCTGTAGGTCACTTCTTGGAGATATGTCTTCAGATAGTCAGCCCGGCATTATTGCGACAACAGGGGAAGAAAGTGGGCTGAAATGGAAATTCTGTCCAAAACTCGTATTATAGCAGTGGGCAATTAATGATAACACAGATTGAGCAAATGAGCAATTAGGCACACGGTTTTTGGTGATTAACCAACCAGTCTGCTAACATTGTCACTCTGATCCCAGTACTCTGCCAGTACACAGAACAAAGTATGCGTCCAAATGTGGCAGATACTGTAAATAGACAAGGACAACGCAGCCGCCGGAGAAAGCACAGCAGTTAAAGAACAGATACAGAGTCAAATCAGTTCTTTAAAGATTGGTAAGGTAGCCAAAAAAGAAAGCTGAAACGCCCATCTGAAAATACAGTATGTCACAAAAGTAAGTACACCCCTTGCATTTTTTCAAATATTTATTGATAGATCTTCCTGGGAAAACTTTGACGAAATGACACTTCAGTACAATATAAAGTAGCCACTGTACAGCTTGGAAAATGCTGTAAATTTCATTTTTTCATCAAAATAACTGAAACACAGCCATTAATGTCTAAACTGATGGCAACAAAACTAAGTACACCCTTCAGTGAAAGTGTCCAAATTGGGCCTAAGTCGCCCAAGTAGACATTTTTCCTCCCCAGTTCCATGTGACTTGTTAATGTTAACACAGTCTCAGGTGTGAGAGGTGAGCAGGTGTGTTAAATTTGGCAATATCGCCCCCTACATCTCATAATGGTCACTGGAAGTTCAACATGGCACCTCATGGCAAAAAAAGCTCTCCGGGGTTCCGAAAAAATGATTGTTGCTCTAGATAACATGGGCCTCGGCTATAAGAACATTGCCATCATCCTGAATTTAAGCTGCAGCACCATGGCCATGGGCATACAGCAGTTTAAGAGGACAGGATCCACTCAGAACAGGCCTCGCCATGGTTGACCAAAGATGTTGAGTGCACATTCTCAGCATCAAATCCACAGGGAGACATCCGGAAATGGTCATAGAAGTTCTGTAAGCATTGCTACAGAGGTTGGAAGGGTGGGGGGTCACCCTGTCAGTGCTCAGACAATACGCCACATGCTGCATCAACTTGGCCTCTATGGCTGTCATCCCAGAAGAAAGCCTCTTCTCATGATGATGCACAAGAAAGCCCTCAAAATGTTTGTTAGCCTCATCAGACCACAGGACTTGGTTCCAGTAATCCATATGCTTAGTCTCCTTGTCCTCAGCAAACTGTTTGGGGGCTTTCTTGTGCATCATTATGAGAAGAGCCTTTCTTCTGGGATGACAGACATTGAGGCCAAGTTGATGCAGCATGTGGCGTATTGTCTGAGCACTGACAGGGTGACCCCCCACCCTTCCAACCTCTGTAGCAATGCTTACAGAACTTCTATGACCATTTCCGGATGTCTCCCTGTGGATTTGATGCTGAGAATGTGCACTCAACATCTTTGGTCAACCATGGCGAGGCCTGTTCTGAGTGGATCCTGTCCTCTTAAACTGCTGTATGCCCATGGCCATGGTGCTGCAGCTTAAATTCAGGATGATGGCAATGTTCTTATAGCCGAGGCCCATGTTATCTAGAGCAACAATCATTTTTTCGGATCCTCAGAGTTTTTTTGCCATGAGGTGCCATGTTGAACTTCCAGTGACTATTATGAGATGTAGGGGGCGATATTACCAAATTTAACACACCTGCTCACCTCTCATACCTGAGACTGTGTTAACATTAACAAGTCACATGGAACTGGGGAGGAAAAATGTCTACTTGGGCGACTTAGGCCCAATTTGGACACTTTCACTGAAGGGTGTACTTACTTTTGTTGCCATCAGTTTAGACATTAATGGCTGTGTTTCAGTTATTTTGATGAAAAAATGAAATTTACAGCATTTTCCAAGCTGTACAGTGGCTACTTTATATTGTACTGAAGTGTCATTTCGTCAAAGTTTTCCCAGGAATATACTGTATATCAATAAATATTTGAAAAATGCAAGGGGTGTACTTACTTTTGTGACATACTGAAAATATTTAGTTTCAGGGACCTATGCAGAAGAGAAGATTTGTGTGAACATTTGCAATTCAAAAGCATACCCATTGGCATAGTATAAAATATAATATTAATGCTATGGAAAGCCACCAAGTGACTGTAGAAAGTCGGATTGCAACTAACAATTATTTTTGTAAATCGATTGATCGGATTATGACACTTATTTAGCTATCACCTTAAAAGTCAATATATCTAGTCTTATTCTGACTGCATAGCATTTGATCTAAGAATATCAACACACATGTCAGTCTAAAAGAAACAGTAACTCTTCTGAAGTGAAACACGTTATTTAAAAATAAATACTCGCCATATGTTTTGTTCTTGATACACTGAACACAGTTATGTGTCATATTCTGCTTTGTAGTTTAGTGACACTGGAAACTATGGTTGGAAACTAAGTTGGAAAACAGCCATGATAAATAGCAAAAAAATCCATTTGATTCATGACTAATGGATTAATAGTTGCAGACCTATTATAAACTGACACACAGTCACAGTGAGGACAGTTATGACATCATCAGGACCAGAACAACACTACAGCATGGTTCCCAAACATACAACATATTAGCTCAAAATGCCATTTTGTTTTTTCTACAATATATTCTCACTACTTCTTAGACACTTATTTTCTAGTGTGATAATTGATTTCTTCAAGAAATCACTGAAAAACTGTGAGGATCAAATTAATAATAATAATTCTAAACATTAAAACACAAAACATATTATACGGTATTTTCTTAACCATTGTTAAGCAAACTTCAGCCAAACAGTGTAAACATTTGCATGTAACCAATTTTGCGTTATAATCTCTATGGAAGGTATCTAAAACTCAATTACTTAAGCACGCTAATTAGGATCATTTGGCAACGCATCAGCCATAATATGTGTTGACATGCTGCTATTGTACAGCTATTGCATCTTTGCATTGAGCATATATGCAGTAGTAGAGGAGGCTGGCTGGGTGCTGGAGCAAATACGTCACAAAGCAAGAATAGAGAGGTATCCGCACGGCATTTCCAGCTCCCATTTATTGTTATTGACGCGGTAATGTTTTGGGGTTCACGCTATCCCTTCCTCAGACCTTGGCATTAGCATCATCAACAAGCATATAACCATGCTAGAACTCTGTAACAATCTATTTTTTGAGCAAACATTAAAAATGCCATGGACAGTGAGCAGAGAATGTACCTCATATGTGACGTACATCATCATTATGTATGTCAATGAGAACCCTTGGCCTTAAGGGATCACAATATCAAGATTCAAGGTTTTGATTTGTCACTCCAGTGTATGTCAGGACATATACAGGGATGAAATAACGTTTGCAATAAGACAAAGACAGTGCAATAAGACAATAGTCAAGGCAAACTATAGACGAGACAAACAATAGTGCAACAGACCAGTAAAGTGCTAACTGTACACCAAACTTGAGGTGAAGGTGCTAAGCTAACCAAGTGTGATAAAGTGGCAGTAGTGTGGAAGCTAAGAGACAGCTAGACAGTATATATATATATATATATATATATATATATATATATATATATATATATATATATATATATATATATATATATATATATATATATATATATATATATATATATATATATAATACAGCCTATTATGAGGTGAGGTATACATGTGCAAGAGGGTAGGATAGCAGCAGTTATATTTGTTGATGATGTACAACGTATGCTGATTAGAGCGACCCTCACTTCACACAGGTGTGATTTTTGATGGGGGGATTCGTCCATCGCTCCACACCATGGGAACCATGCAGGCCTTGATGTGTCAGGAGTCCCTGACATGTTGTTTGATGTGGGAGAAAAAAAAAAAAAAACAACGGTTGCACCCAGAGGACTCCCACATGACATGGTGAGAACAAGTTCACTCAACCCGTGGAAACAGACCCAGGACTTCATATGCTATGATGGGAACAGGGCTATATCTACAGTGGTTCCCAACATGAGGGTCTGGACCCGTAGATCTGCAGTGATTTTGGGTGAGTTTCCAAATGACACCATTAAAGCAGAACTCCACCCATTTTCAACATTTTAATACATAATTAATATACCTTAGAGATGTGTGGACAAGACATGATAAAAAAGTTCCCCCAATTCTGTATTTCCTAAAAAAAAAATATATATATATATATATATATATATATATATATATATATTAACATGGTGATGACATCTGATGGCATTATCAAGATGTATTTCGCCATGTTAATGATTTTTCTTTCAGAGCCCTTTTTTCTGAGAGGGTACAAATGGAACCAAATGGACCCGCTAGGGTCCATTTGGTTCACATTTGTATCCTCTCAGGAAAAATTTGAAAACGGGTGGAATTCACCTATAAGTGACAACTGACAAGTGATGTATTTAATGCCTAAAAAAGAAAAGAAAGAATAGACATGAAGGAGCCTCAGTGTTGCTATGTGCATTTCTAGATCCATATAGAATCCCACTGCTCGTCCATGCACACAAAATGAGAAAGCTCCGCAAAAATCCCGAGAAGACAAAAACGATATTATGAGCCCGAGGTAACAGGGTGCATGACTTATGGTCAGAATGCTTACAAATTAATGTCGGGACAATGAGGTAATAATTAAACACCCCAGGCTTCTCCAACTTGCCGCCAGCGCCGTGCGAGGAGGATCGAGGATTGCTTTGTGGATATTAAACTCTACAAATCAAGATAAAAGTGTGTTCCCATGCGTTCCTTTCTTGTACAATAGTTTTGCACCACCACCACCACTCACCTCATCTACTCCTTTAACCTGGGTTTTTAAAATGTGCTGCGCGTTGTGCATACCGCGGTGGAGATTATTTAGAATTCAGTCTCATGATTGATTTCACCCGTTCCTTAACAATGATGACATACAGTATCGCTACCATCCATCACCAGCAGTTATGACAGAGAGAGTCTACTGTGGAATTAAAGCAGCGTGGATGGAGAGAGGCAGAGAGACAAAGACAAAGTGCACTGATAGAGAAACTCAAGGTAAAGTACGGCTCAGTGAATGCACGGGGCGACAGAACAAGCACGCTTTGTTATGCTTTTACTTTTTCAATTCCTCTTTGGAAAAAAATAAAAGTTTGCCTCTTCTTCGACTGGAATGCATCCAGGGACGGAGGAACCGAATATACTCGACCGGGGTTCAAACATTTGAAAAGTGGATTTAACATTACATAAAACGGCACTTATGGAACATATGGAATGTGCATGCACGGGTTATGGATTTATCGTGGACATCCCATTCCATTTCCCTCGTCCTCTGCTCTTAAATTTCTGCTTTGTCATAAAACTCCGCTCATCGATTCCGTGGTCTTACTAGTATCAATCAAAGCTGAGCCCTGAAAATTGAGTTTGATCCTATAAGCCATTAGTCAGCATATTTCCACTGTCACAGGGGCCAACTTTAGCACTTGGCAGGTATCAGTGCTCACCCATTGAGCACAGGTTGATTTGCAGTATTTGGCCGCCGTACTCATCGGGAGTGGAGAGGATAATAAAGCAATGCATAGTTGAGCTTTTCTAAAGCATGGGCAGCGAGCCAGGCATGATCTCCAATGCATAGTTTGTAGAGACGCAGTGGAACACAGGACCCATTCCAACTGGTCACATTCTCTCCCCTTGACTTGGCCAAGTTTGCAAACAAAGTGTGAAAGTATGTACGACCAAAAGTCACATTCACTATGAAAACCTGCATCCAGTGTTGCCAACCGGCAAAATCCAAAATGCACTAGTGGCACTTCCAAAATGCGCTACAACGTGCCACGGACACGAAAGGTTTGGTTTCATTGTACGATCTCAATAGTTACAGATCTAAAAGGGTCCATTTGGTTATCAATTGTCCTTTCTAGTAACAGACTCTATCATAGGAGGAAAAGTGGTGAAAAACAAGGGTTTTATCTCTGGCGCCTGTCAACCAAATTCACCCTAGCCTGGTCTAGCCCTCAATGATTTTGGCCTTGGGGGGCGGGGGTGTCGTGGGATCCACACGGCGGAAGTGCTGCGCTCTGATTTGATCTCACTAACGTGTCGTCATCTCCGGTCCCTCCCACGCCCGTCCACTGCTGTTCTACGTCACATCATTTAGAGCGACGCCCACCCCGGAAGGTTGACACCCCCCTCAAGGCCACTTTCCAACGCGCGTTAGTCCAGGCTTTCCGTTTTCGCGCAAGGCGGACGAAAATGAAAGCCTGGGTGTCGAGGCTAAATTCACCCCAACTCTGGAAAAAAGCTAAATATAGCGACAAGGCAGTGTTACCAAAAGGTTGGCAACACTGCCTGCCTGTTAGTGACACCTCCATACATGCATGGTCACACCTAGTGACCTCCATTTGGTCACACCTCACGATCATGCACATAACCTCATGACACGCCATGTAACCCTGGATAACCATACCTTGAGAGGACTGGATCATCACCTGCACCAGATCTGCATATATGGAGCTGGCCAGCAACTCTACCTCAGACCCCTATACCTCAAACCCTTAGATTTCCATATATGGAGCTGACCTGACATGACGTTCCATTATGTAGCTCCTACCACACCTGTCCTTGACGTTCTAACATTCCATATGTTGATGATACGACCTCATCAAACCCTGCACACTCAAGACATGTGCCATATACGACCAGTACGGAATTCATTCCAATTAAATATTACATATTACTGTAATATTATTACTATTCCCAGCAAAAGTACAGATATTAAGTAATATGTTACTCTGGAAAAAACATGGCTCATTAATTTTCAGTTTGTTGTTGCATGTGAAAATAGAACAGATTTACAAGATCTCAACAGATAACATATATGCACTGTAGTCTTTAGATCCTAATCCACCACAGTATTCTGCACACGACCCACACTACAAGTTATTGCAGTTGTCACATATTTGCATTTAAAATAAGACTAAAAAACATATGTGGTAGCCGTCTGGCATACGATAAAAAGCAGAGTAGAATACCAGTCTTGTGCAAGAAGTGCAAAACGCATCAAGCACCAGATATTAAACGTACATGAACATTAAACGACATGCACTGGGAATGGAGCGTACTTCACGACCGTGCACAGTGCATATGTTGTACATAAAGTGATAGCTCCTGAGAAACAGCAGCTTATATTACTGACAGGGCCAGAGGTCTCATCAGTGCTTGTTCAGCAGTCTGCTGATGATGGCCCGGCTATGGAAAGTGTCCCATAGTCTGTTCATTGGGCGTTTGCTGCTGTGCTGTACGACTGCCCGCTCCCGATAGCAGCGGGAACAGATTGCGGCTAGGCGGGTATACGGTATGTCTGGTACTCTCAGTGAAGCCCGCGGAAACAAGCCAACATAATAGAATGAAAATGAAGGAGCACAGAGAGTATCCTTATGCTGAACACGTATTGGGAGCTCATATTGAATATTTTTTCTTCTTTGTCCTTATCATTCAATCACCGTGTTATTCCGTGGCATAATTTTTCGAGATATGTTGTCTGGGGCCCGGCGTGGGCGGACAGATGGCCGTCCTTAAAAACCCACACTGCTAAGGTACTTCCAAGTACAAGTATGCTTCGGGTGAGCAAGTTTCAACGAAAAACTGAAAAGGCCAGGGGTTTTCTGCTGTATGCCTCCCGACAAAATGTTCCAGTAGGTTTGTCTTAAAACCCTGAAGTTCTGTATGTTGGCAGTGCGGTTTGGCACTCGATTTTGTCTCATACGACCAGCCCATGAAGCCTGCAATCTGTTTTTTGGGCAAATGGATCGTACATGTATGTTAAATTAGAACTGTCACATGGGCATCTCATCGACTCTCCCCTATGCCAGCAGCACAAGCAGGCCATCACAATCCCCCACCACAGCGGTATACTGGTGTACGCATTACTGTGTTAATTAACAGGGCATATACTGTAGATTTAGAGATGAAAACTCCAACGTGAATAAACTCCCCCCAGGCGTCTCCCAAATTAAAATGCGTTTAGCTCACAGCCGTGATCAAATGACTTCAGGACTACGTACGGTAAGTGAAGTACAATGATGCTTAACAATCTCAGCAAAAAGGGCTGATAAAAATAACCTCAGAGGAAAGGGTTTCTTTCCCCCCGGAGGTGTCAAAGAGTGCACAGCAAAAAAATCCACGCCGACTTTGTTTAGCGTTTGTGGAGCGCAAGGATGATTACCGGCCGCTAAGGCATTGGCTAATGGGGGCTCTATTTAAAAACAATAAACAACTCTTTGACCCTCGGCGTTAAGGCGCTTTCGCTTCAGCGGCAGCACAAACGGCAACACTGTCAACACACTGCCAAAACTGTGTGTGGGCTGAATTCCCTGGTCCACCTTCTCCACTCTGAAAGAAACACCACATTCCTGGCACTTTTCTTTCTTTCTTTCTTTCTTTCTTTCTTTCTTTCTTTCTTTTCTTTCTTTCTTTCTTTCTTTCTTTCTTTCTTTCTTTCTTTTCTTTCTTTCTTTCTTTCTTTCTTTCCGTCGTTGTCTGTTTAGTTTATGTTTAACTTTCTGCTGAATTCTCTCGTTGGCCTGCTGACTGAAGATATTATCAGAGTATAATATCAGGAGTCAAACGGAATGACAGAGCTAAATGTCACACAGCTATTAGAATCACCGCAGGGATTACAGCACATCATGTACAGCAAATGCACAGCTAGGGGAAGAGAGGCTCGTTTATTACTATACTGTGTGTGTGCTACTGTATATGCACAGTATCCACTAGTGTAAGCCCTACTGTACGGTCTGTATTTTGGGTATGACAAATAGCATGCTCGGCTTGCACTCCTACAGCATCCATTAATGGTGCCAACACACAACCTCTTGTGCAATATTGCTATTAACGGTTACACTACATCAACTCAAAATCATTATAACTGAGAGACATTCAAATGCCGCGACTTCAACCAACGATTTCCCATGCAAACGCCTTAGCTAATAGCCACTGCCGGGGGGACTGTCCAGCACAGCTGTTTTATTTTTTAAAAGGTTTTGATTAGGCGTGTGCCAGTGGTGCTCATTTGAAGCACAGAGCTATTCTAGAACATTCATTTTGAAAATGTTTGAAAATGGTGGAATTAACGGTTTCCACGTGAGAGTACTAATAGTAGCTAAGTGTGTGTGGTGGATACGTAAGCACACACACACACACACACACACACACACACACACACACACACACACACACACACACACACACACACACACACACACACACACACACACACACACACACACACACACACACACACACACACACACACACACACACACTTTTATCTGTCCCTTTTTCCCCCACTAATGGCCTTGTTAGAATACTTAACATTGATTCCTGGGTTGGTGAAGGGGCAATTTCACCTACAATTGAGCTCTTTTTTATTTCACACTTAATGTTTGGGTGGAACCGTATCTCCACCGTGGAGCTTTATAATTGATTTAATATTTGCTTACGTTTTGGTTTAACATGAATCCCTATAAAAGATCCTTACACCGTGCAGCGCAGGCAGCAGCAAAGACTTCAGAACGACTCATTACCCCTTAAAACTTATTCTCCTCCCAGTCTCCTCCACTTAGCGATATTGAGTGTGTTGCAGTTTTAATTTGTTTATTTATTTGTTTTTTTTCTCTGCTGAGCTAATATTGAATTCTTCATGGATTTCAGAGTTTTCTCTCAGATGCTAAATCTAAATAATGCTGAGATTAAATACATTCGCCAGAGATGACTCGGCGGGTCTCACGCACACGAACACACACACATACATGGTAGGGATGAACAATAAGTGAGCACTACATGACCAATCAAAGGGTCATTTATGTTATGGCCAAGCAAAGCATGAGCGTATTGTGTGAGAGAATGATGCTAATTATGCTGCTGCTTATAGGGTTTTATCATTTATTATGGTCTGTCCATTTTTATTATTGTTAGTTAGGTTGTTGTTTTTTTTAATCGTCTCCTTTTCTCTCCTGTGATGTTTCTTTGGCGAATGTTTAACCACATAAGTAATGAAGCTAAAGGGGAGCATAATGGAATTCTGCAATCACTGCTATAGAGAGTTTGTTCAGTAATAGGAGCCTGCCCGTCTCCCTTGGTCTCGACAAGTCTATCCAGCTAACTTCATACCAAAACAACAACAATCATTTCTCAGCTTCAATTTCATAGTGCTCCAGTTCTCAATTTCATTAGCAGATGTTTGTGTTTTTGTCTCATTGCTTCCACTTGCACAGCTTGCTTTCCCCATATCCCATACAGGGAGAGAGTCTCTCTCTCTCTCTCTCTCTCTCTCTCTCTCTCTCTCTCTCTCTCTCTCTCTCTCTCTCTCTCTCTCTCTCTCTCTCTCTCTCTCTCTCTCTCTCTCTCTCTCTCTCTCTCTCTCTCTCTCTCTCTCTCTCTCTCTCGAAAATATCACTTCACACCCTCTTTCACTCGTTTAAACCCAAGGATGGATTTGTGTAGCTGTTGAAAAATCCTGGAAAAAAACGTACGCAAATCTTGAATATACATGTACTTTAGCCACGTCCCCAGAAGGCGCCTCCAGGCTTGAAGAACCTGGTGGTCAAGTTTGGTACTGCAGGCGGGTGGAATTCATGCACGAGCGCCCCGAGAGCACGCACGCTGGGTTGCGTTGTAAACGCGGACAGGGCAGTTTGTGTTTAAGTCGTTTTCTGGTTGAACCACCGGTCCTCACGTCATATATCACCTCTCTAAACATAACAGATGTATTATATGCCAGATAATAAGCTCACAGCAAACCCACAAGCTTGTTTTTTGATGCTGTTTTTTTTTTTTCTTTGCTCGTTCTCGGCGGCGCTCGTTCATGAATCCCTTCCCATAATCTCTTGCTTTGGGTGCATTCATGTAGGAAACACTTCCAAATTTGGACACCACATTTTGGTGTCCACATGCGGAAATAGGCGCACTTCCGGCGGTCTTCCGGGTGCTTCAAAACGCCAATGAGCAACTTGTATTGAAATAAACGGCAAGGGGGCGTGGCTATCGCTCCGGTTAACCCTCTATATTTTATTACTCTATGACCTTAGATAGGCTATTCTTTCACAGCAAACATTTTAAACTCATATATGTGCTCTTGGGTCCCTGCAACAACACATTTTCGGATGGAGAGTCTGTGGCCAAATACCCATAATTCTGGCAGTCCTTGACCTGAAAAAGTGTGAGAGGCTTTGACATAGAAACACTGGGATTTAGAAAAAAACATTTACTAGTGGCTTAATCAAGCCAGTCAATCGATAAAGATGGCCGCGTTCCGTAACGCAGTGCCTATTATGCTGCCGCCTGCCTGCTGTGCAAGGTGGCTGTCGATCAGCTGGCGTCACGGTCATGGCTGTTCTTGGTCTTGCGTTCGCTGATATTTCAGTGACGGCTTTATTTCCGTTCATTCCGTTTGGGTACAATCAAGGGTACATGCTTCTGACCAAATACACAGATGTGGGCTAGGGGGGAAAAGCACCTCAGAATTTTTGATAAATTACTGTATGTTGTGGTTATTAATCCACGTCATTTTCCATTTTCTTTATTTAATGGGAATGCACCTCACGTGTAAATGTGCATGTGCGCACGCGTGTGTGCACGCAGATAAAGAGAGAGAGAGAGAGAGAGACAGACAGACAGACAGAGAGAGATACAAGAGATTTACTGTCATAGATGTACTGTGAAAAACTTGGTGTGCTCGTATAACACACGGTGACAACATTACATAAATAGCAGGAGAGGGAGGGAAGGAGGGAAGGAAGGAGGGAGGGAGAGAGAGAGAACGGTAGAGAGAGCATGGTATGGGACATGATGGATCCGTGTAGACAGAGGGGTGCCAGCGGTGCCACATAGCATTAAGGTCAGGGGGAGAGAGGTGCATGCTGGGAGGGAGAGATCACAGGTATTATAGCCGTCACTTGTGACTCTGTCACTTGGCTGTCACTTCACTGTGTACTTACTGACGGTGTGCGGGCGGGCGGGCGGGCGGGCATGCATGCACACATGTCAGTGCATGCATGCCTGCGTGTTGATTCGGGGGGATGTGGTTTGTGATGTGTTGTTGTTGCTTTTTGCATTTACTGTAATTGCATTTACCTCTGCTTTTTTTTTCTCTTTTTCTAAGTTTGTTGTCCGCAGGAGAGGCACCTATAAGCTTTCACTCTATTCCTTTGGATCGCTTCCGTTTTCATTGTTGTACTTTATTACATGGCTTGGATGAATGCTCCAATCAGAAGCCAGCGCTCTGGTCACATGAGCGGTAACATACTGTATATCACAACAACGGACGGCTCCGCTCAACAACAGACCTCCTAGCCCGGACGAACGTAGTCTACACAACTGCAGATAAATAAAAGCAGCTTTGTTATGAAGTATTTATGTCAATTATCAGATATGTATTACTTATTACTGTATTAAGCCACGTAATAAGTGGGATAACACCCTTAGAACCGGTGAATTGTTACCTGTTGACTGACCGAGGTGTTATCCCTTATGTATTATATTGACAAACCACTGGTATTATTAAAGCACATGCTTTCACATGAATAAACATAAATATATAAATAAATATATCTTGATTAAATGATTGTTGTAAAAAAAAAAAAAAAAGGAATGGTCTGAAATGGACTTTACGTTAGACAGAGTCAATGCCGGAGGTAGAAGAGGATTCACATCAAGATAGAAGTACAAACACCTACTGTAGACAGAATTTCCATGTATACTGGTAGCTTAGGATATAACGTATTTGGGGGGAAATATTTTAATGCCTTTTGAATATGCAAAGGCCTGTGACTCACTCTCTCACTACCAACCCTTTACAATTCACATCATGGACCGTATCACTCTATTCTTAGTGCATTCCTTAACCTCACCAGGACCCGTGGTAGCAAATGTGGGCTCGCTAAAAATGAACAACTGGGAAAATTAGCCTTAAAGAGGTCTTTAAAAATTCACCGCAGTGGAAGAATAATGAAAAGCTTTAATAAGAACAGTGGATGGGGGTATGGGAGGTAGGGGGGGAGGGCTAGCTTCCCCGAAGAGATCGCTGTGTATGAGCGATCCAATATTAACCCCACTTAGTGACCACTAGCACAGCTGAATTCACAAAGCCCCATATGGCGGAGGACGGGGGTGCCAGGCTGGGACTAAGAAAAGACTGATGCAATCTGCAGCCAAGCTTTCATCAGCATGTTGCCCAGCACTTATAATAAGTAAAAGGAGCCGGGGTATCTCTGTGGGATCTGCCGTTCCTCAGAGTGTCCTACGGAGATAGAGAGAGACAGAGATAAAGCCAGGCAGACTCACAGAGAGAGAGAGAGAGAGAGAGAGAGCGAGAGAGAGAGAGAGAGAGAGAGAGGAGAGCCAGCGGAAGCAGTCCTCGACCGCGACGTCCGTCGCGACGGTTTCGTAGCCGTAGCCGTGTTTTGCATGACAATAGTGATCATTTTGCATAACAGTCGTGGTCCTTTTGCATAACAATAGTGAACATTTTGCATAAGAGTCGCAGCTGTTTTGCATAGCAGTCAAACATTTGTATAATAGTCACACAAGTTTTGCATAGCAGTCGACAGGTTTCCCTTCTAAACCTAACCCTAACCCATAACCCTAAATATAACATTATAACAGTAGTTCTCTCATACATAGATAGACACTCTAGAAACCCAAAACAAAGAAACATTCCGAGTCAAAACAAGCTGATGGCTCAAAAATTTGCATAGGTGTCGACACCCATAGGGGGACACTTCAATAGGGAACTCTTCTTCAACAAAGATGGCGAATGCAAAAATAGTAGTAAAGCCTAAACCTAACCTTAATCAAACCTAACCACTGACCCAAACATAACCTCAGTAAAACCTATGCCTAAGCCTCGACCATTATGCAAAACGGTTGATTGTTATGGAAAACCGTTGCAACAGCCGCCACAGTCGAGGATTTCTTTAGCCCCTCCTGAAGAAGAAGAGAAGGAGAGAGAAGAGAGAGAGATATAGAAAAGAGAGAAAGAGACTAGCCAACACCGGCACAAACAACAGTAAACATTGCCAGAGCCATCCCCATATAAGAGCTAACTCCAATCCATCCAATAACCTACAGAATTCCAAGAGCGTGGAAACAGGTTATTGGAAGGAATCTGAGCAAGGACACGGCCGTGGAAGATCAATACCGAGTTAAGCTCAAGACGAGAGTCAAGAAATAAGTTCTGTGGAGTTGCAGTTCAGCCATTATATCCCCTCGGCCTCCAGTATAGTGAACAACGATGCCTGGCGATACGCTAGAGCAAACAACGCCTGCTTTCCAACCCTCCATCACTGAAATAATAATAAAAAAACACGTTATCATTAACGTCACCTATATGCAGCTTCATGCGAAACCCCTATGGGAAAGGAAGTAATAATGGGACTCTTTGTTATCTTCTTAATGTCTTAGCATGTTTTGGGAAGCGAGGCTCGGCGATTGGCTTGTGCAGCCGAGTGTTTCTCTAATGACACAAACGGGTTCCAGTCGCACCATTTAGGAGAATATTTGTCATGTTGCTCCCATAATGTAGCATGTTTATGCTGATTCCAAAGGCACCCTGGGAAATGGACCAAGAATGTACGGCGGTAATGTTGCCAAGGGTGACTGCAATTTGAAGAACATAACATTGGTGATTGGTGTTTTCACGCCGACGCATGGATGTATCGTAAAAATGACAGAGCATTATGAAACCTTCAGTAAATAATTGGCTAAAAGAATAAAAAAGGAAGGTCCTGTATGGCATTCAGTTCTGTTTAACATTTTCATGGCCTCATAATGAGATGTGAAGATAAATACTGTGTGAGGTGTTGACAAGGCTGGCTGTATTGAGATTTAATTACGTTGAACCATGTGTCCCTATCTTGGCATGCAATTATGAATATGTTCTAAAGACTTAAAAAAAAGCATAAAGACATATTTATATAGGTTTGCGGTGGCGTATGATGACCCCTTCTATAGAAGAAATGATACATATCACTTTGCCAAGTGTCTAACAACATGAACACCCGCTACACCCTGTCATCATGTGGAAGTAATTCTGACTGGACTTATCCTCGCAATAATCATTTTTCTGCAACAAACAGTTACATTTACCGCACCCCCTATGGACGAAAATGGAACTGCTTACGTTCAATTTAACTGCATTGATTAAACCACCACTTGAATGAGAATTACGGCCACATTTTTTTTTTATTCTGCCCGCATGTTATAATCGGATAGGATCAGAGACTATGTGTATTTGGACAAAATATTTAAACCAAAACGTAAAGTGGCAGCGCCACCATGAGGCCAATACACTAGTACAATTATAAGTTAATTAATGTTACATTATGATTATGAACCTACCCACCTGAGTTTTGTAACTATACCACTTAGTCTCCGAAGGAAAAAAAGTGAATTTTCATCACTTTTTCGCATTTTAAGGAATGTTTATTAAATTAATAATAATTAAACTATATATTTCTCTTCACAAAAGACAAGCACACGATTTATTGCAAACAATAAATCAAGCATTAGCATGATTATGGTTTGGTTGCTAACCACACTCATTAACATTGTCATTTCATCCTAGGCGTCCAAGGAGTTAAAGCGTGTCCAAGCAGCTCCAGCTACCAGTGTGCTGTGAGGATGCCACAGGCTCCGTCCGATAGAGCAGATACAATGGGGCTAAAAGCAAATATAGAGAATGGCTCTGAGAATAGTGGTGCGTGTTGTTGTCCTGTTTACTTATTCCTGCTGACGGATGCAGCCGTGGTGCCTATAGAGATGAAAGAGGCTCCACAGCACAGGCCTGGGATCTGCAGGGGCAACGCTACCGCCGCCGCTGCAGCTCCCACTAACACTGGCACAGGATTGCACCTCTAATGCTCCTCCGTTTGACAGGGGGAAGGCTGCCACTGCACGGGGAAGGAGAAAATAAGCAGACACTTGAGGACAGTTGAGGTCTGCGGGGGCTCCGAGCGACGCTGGCACTCGTCATTGATAAGACAACAGAGGTTAGATGAAGGTACAGGAGAGCTAGGACTTTGTCTCGCCCTGTTTCTTTCATGCCTATAGGTTTTTTTTTTTTCTCTCTCTCTCTTTTTCCTGCGGAAACCCAGTTGTTGCTCTGGGAGGTTGAAATGAGACCATGTTGTTTACGGAAAAGAAGAAGAAAAAAAAAACGGCATGAAACCTTCTGGTGCCTGATCTACATACCCACCCAGGAGGAACGAATGGAGGAGGCGAGAAACGCTCAGAAAAAAATACTTTTTTCACTCTGACTGAAATGAAGAGTTCATAAAAGGCTTTGCTTTCCTCTCTCCCCTTTTCTTTGTTTTCTCTTTCTGCACCTTCATGTCTTTGCCAGCTCACACTTCCTTCCACGCAGACAGACAGACTGACACAGACAGATAGACGTCTCGCGGCGATGCAGCAGAGCTGCATTTAGCTTGCTCGTGTTGGTGAGAGGTTTCGGGTTTTGAAGGCTATACCTAACTTTACTCGCGAATGCCTGGTGCATTCGGTTTCCTCTCGTGGACACGCCGCGAGGGAGTGGAGGAGGAGAAGAAGGAGGGGAGAGAGACGGCATGACACAACGCTAAAACATGCAGATTTCCTTAATTAAATTTGCGCAGGGCTTTTGCTGGGAAGGATCTGCTGACCACAGGCAGGTTTGCTGTTCCATTTGATTAGCATTTTAATGCGGAACAAACAGAGGCCTGCCACATGGCCCTGCTAATTGGAGAAGACGCCCGGAGGAATGCCCCCCATCCCCCACGCCCACCACCCCTCCGGGGGGGGTCCTCCTCCACTTGACTGCCCGTAGTGTGGTCCAAAGTCTATGATTCTACCAAGCAGGAATGTCAATTTCCATTAGCCAGCAGGTGTCATGCTATGCTGCACTGCACGCCTGGCCAACCCCCTCCTACCGCCACCATTTGGAGCCTCTTAACCCTAATTGACAGGCCCTTGCTCTAATCTACAGGAGGGGGGTCTGGTAACCTCCATATGGTGGGGGTTTAGAGGCCAGGGCTAAAAAGCCATAGCAGGTCTTACAGTGAGTAGCGATTCCCATGCAACAAAATATAGCATTCAGTGATTTGGGTTATTTGGGTGAAAACCCTCCAATCCTCCCCGGTAACAAGATGTGCACATGGACACTCTACAGCGGGTCCAACATTACACACTGTACACCAAGGCCCACCCCCACATTATCGTCATTGGAGGAAGGCTCCCTCTCACCCTGAGTGGATGAAGGCTTTTCTCCCAAAGCCCAAACTGAAACTAGGGTTTTTTGACCCCAGGAGCTCACTGTGGACATGGAGGAACTCCTTATGGTCAGCACACTTTATGAAGAGTTTGCTGGAATATCGTTATCACAATAATATTGTATACTTCCTGCCGTAATATACAGTATATTGTATATTCCTCAGAAAATACATGTTGCAGATCATACAGGATAAGTTCAGGAGGAAAAAACGGGTCGCAGAACTAAAATGTTAATGACTTCTAGAGCTGCTTCATTCAAACACAAGATAAAAACGAAAAGCCTGGTATGAGAATCAGTAGAGACAAATAAAAGCTAAGATTAATAACATTGCCTTTTAGTTTCTTACTCGTTTATTCATTGTTTTGTTTTTCAGCTGCAGTTACAGTATCATGATATATCGTTGATGACTTTCACGCAGTATATTGATATATCGCAAATATCACAATATATCAAATACCGTGTTACATTAATTATCAAAGGCCTAATATCGCCACCGATATCGTATCATGAGGCACCAATATTGTCCCAGCCCTACTTTATAGTAGGCAGAATTATCCAAAAAAGAAGAACAATAATAGTATTTAAATGAAGTGAAATCACGAACATATCTATTCAGTTTGCTCTGATTTTAATCGGCTTTTGGAAAACCGTGTGAGTGTTTATATTTAAACTCTTCACACCTATATAATAATTGCGTTCTCACCAGAGCACCAGAGGCAGCTGTTGAAGCGCATTACTGTTGAACTGCAAAAACACGGTAACAGTGTGCTACAGTATACTCCTCCAAATGACTAGTTTGTTGAACCAGTGCATTCCATCACATCCACGTGTGGCTCAGTGCAAAAAAAAAAAAAAAAAAAAACGTAGCGGACGGGATGATTAATAACGTCCAAGCGGCTCAGGGTACATTCTCTGCTTCGAGGCTCAATTATTATGATATTAAACCCATTTGGATATAATCCGGATTATAATGGGGATTGTGAATGATTAGATCACACCATCCACCCCCCTCCCCATTCTAAGTCCTCTCCAATTCCCTCTTCACTCCTTTTTACCCCTATTACAATGTGTTTATGTAAGATAAACAATAATTCACAAACATCCACAAATATTAATACAGTATGCATGTTACGCGAGCCGAGATAAGGTCCGCCTCGACAAGGTCCAGCCAATAAGTGAATCTTGTCAAGGGAACGAGATCTTATAGCATTCCGTTGAGATCTCATATTATTTTCTTTGAAGTCCACAAACACTCTGAGAGTGTAGCCTGGATTCCAGTCTAATTTGCTGCATGTGTAATGTCATGTCCAAATCAGTTTGGCCAGGGGCATATCCCCACGGATAGGCGGGGCATATCCCCACAGATAGGCGGGGCAAATGAACTAAAGTACTATAATTAGGGAGAGTAGCGATATTCCCATTGACTCCCAATGCTACGGCTGAACAGAGACAGATATTGGCTAAAAAGCGCACTTGACACTTGTTTGGAACCCTAAATGGTTCCAAACAGTCTCGCCCATCCATTTGCATTGACAGCATGACTCCAGTGCAGACACGAAGCACGAGACGCAAGATCAAAGCGCGTTGCTACTCTCCCTAATTATAGTACTCTATTATGAACATTAACACGCTAGTTTATACTTGTTTGAACACCATCCATTCAGAAACAACATAGCGACATAACAGGTGACGTCAGGGAAGTGTCAAGCAGTGCTCTGGCACTGACTGATTTGTGAAGTGACATTTCAGATGTGCGGAACGCAACGAATCAGGCAGCAATCCAGGGCCAGGCTACTGACATTGTTGGATAAATTAAAGCTCCTGGTTCTCAGTGTTGTTATAAAACCCGAAAACGCTCAACCCATATAGCTGCCCTATCGCCAAGGTGGTTAAAGTTACTACACCTGCTAAACGACTTGACGATTATTCCCTGCAACAGTGGAGATATCGAGTTCTGAAACGCCCCGAGGTCATTCCAAGGTCTATTGATCCTTCCATTACTTTAATTGCGCTGTACATTGGTGGGTACTTTTTTTAATGCATGCACATTTTATGAGGAATATGTCTAATGAGTAATGACGGTGACTGATCCAGCCTCTCAGCAGTGCACTGTCAACATCTGTTTATAGCTCGCTGGTACTTTGCTGTCTGCTGGGAGGAGGTAGAACAGCCGCTGCCAGTGAAACTCTGGCTACGCTTTACAGATATAGTAAAACACGGCAAGAGAATAGAGAAGCCTGTGTGGTGAAATAGCTGCTGGTAGGGTGCATAATCATGTCTTTTTTTGCATTTATGATGAAACTGTGGGGTGCAAAAAAATCCAATAAAATTGGCATAGGAGAACTGCTTGAAGGGGGTGTTGGGAGGGGGCTCTTTTCAGAAGGTGAATCATAGTGACGAATCCCTGGAAAAATAGCGCGATAGGCATCTGAAGACGCTACTTGGATTAAATTGTATCCCCAGAGACATTAAAAGACTGGATGGTAGATGAAGGGAAAAGAATGTGTCATTGCCGATAAAAAGCTCTCTGGCAACAAACGTTCGCCGCATTGGAGGTACTATGCACACCGAGAGTGGTGATTATTGTAATCAGCATCGGGACCCGCGCTCGCTTGCAGAGAAAAGCAAAGAAAAACAAATCCCCCAAAAAACAGCGGGGCCTGGATGAAAATGCACTACATCTTACAATTTTTTGGTTGTTGCGTGTTTGTGTTTTCCTGCCTCTCTCCAAAGAGCCGGCGAGGCTGTAATCGCTCCGAGTTGATTGATCAGCCAATTTGAGAACCTCCAACATCCCCCCGATGCAGCTGTGAGGACTTTATAACTGCCAGGAGTGGTAGCTGGAGGGGGAAGCCATTGATTTTAGCCCCTGGAAGGGTACCGCGCAAGCATGACACCTTCATTACCTACTGTGTAATGAGCTGCATTATGACAGGCCTCCCTTTCCCAGCAGAGAGAGAGAGAGAGAGAGAGAGAGAGAGAGAGAGAGAGACAGAGAGACAGAGAGAGAGAGAGAGAGAGACAGAGAGAGAGAGAGAGAGACAGAGAGAGAGAGAGAGAGAGAGAGAGAGAGAGAGAGAGAGAGAGAGAGAGAGAGAGAGAGAGAGAGAGAGAGAGAGAGAGAGAGAGAGAGAGAGAGTGGACAGTCTCTTGTGAGCACTAGTACTGGGTGAGGGCATTGTATTAACATGTCGACTGCCCTTGACGGACTTTCCATCTTTTGAAGATCAGGTATCATTATTATCATATAAGGAGGAATACATTTTTCAATTAAGTGCACAGCTTTTGATAACATGTTGCTTTCATATCCACCTAAATTATTGAAGTGAAGATTTAACCTTGCAGTTAAACTTTATTTCTTCTTATTTTCATCAAAATGATCACCTGTCACGCGTCATGTCCAGAATAGAAATGTGACTACTAGGGATCATGTGCTTAAATCATCAGATAAGGCAGCTCTATCATGACTGGAAGTTGATTGAATTCCTGCTTTGGCAACCATTAATGTTCTGCTCAAATGAATTGGACCGCATTGGGCTTACAACCTTTAAAGTTAATATGTAGTCTGACTGATGAGCATCTAGCATTTTTAAAACCAACACAAAATGTGCCCCTCCTTTTGACTTCTCTCCAAATGCATGTTATTCATTTTAGCTTGGGTTACTGAGTTTGCACTTGAATTAAACCACATCGAATTAATGCTAGTTTTAGTTTAGCGTCCAATAATGTTTTCCATCTTTGCCGTTTTGTTTTTAAGGTCACAACATCTGCGGTACAGCAACAACACGACCGTACTCAATAAACTCACATTTCTAAGAAGACATTTCTGCACAATGGTAGCTGTTAATGATGAGCAAACACCAATCCATCCTCCTCAGGATTCTGCTTCAACAACACATGGAGACATCCATTCTCTGTCTCATAATGATAATATTGTAGATGTTTTTTTTCCATTTCTCTGCCTGCCTTAAAAAAGCGTGGTTGTGCGATACGAAGTCGTCAATGTGTTTTTTTTTATGCATTCATCCCTCAAGGCCAACGTTCAGAATGAACATGTTTTGCTAAAGGCATGGCTGATCAGTACAGGATATCATGCTGTGCAGCCTCTTACCAGGACTCGTGTCCTGAAACTCTAGGGTCTCCAAGAACGACGCTTTTGCTTGTGACTGTGTCAAAATAGCACTCTCTAAGGAACGACGACTAGAATATAACAATGAAATATGAATTATTTGTGCAAATGACGTTATGGTTGAAGTTATGGGAGGAATAAGGCAGCATTGCTTTTAATATCCAGCAGCACTGCAACATTATTTGGATCGAATGGATAAAAAAACATATGCAATGTACAGATACAAAAGATACATATACAGTAGGTTCACACATCACACAGATGTTGTGACCTTGTTATGCATGCCGTAAACACTAATAGTCCCTGCAAATTACCACAATATAGTAATATAGTACAACATAGTATAATAGTTTGTTTTAGAAATATTTGGTAGTAATTATTATAAATGTATTGTCAATCTACCACTAGTCACACCACAGAAAACACACAATTGGCGAGTGCCATTTTTCCAACAATAGAGTAGTTGTGCTCATCCATAATGTATATACAAATGTATTGTTTGGATTATGACATTAGGGGAAAACATCTTTTGCTAAAGTTTCTGCATAAAAGGATCAGAGCAAAGAGTCTGTTATGGAAAGCTTATGGTCTGAAAAGGTAAGGGATCAGAGAATCTTCCGGCTCTGCGTTGGTTTTGAGGGTCAGACCACAACCTAACTGAATTCACATTGCAGTACAGCAGTTCCCTAGACGGTCAATCTGACAAACAACCACAGCAAACTTTCTTTGTCTTGGCAGTTGTTATACAGCAGTGGGCCAACACTGGTTAAATGTTATTGTCCGCCAGGCACTCTGCCATACAAGTTTTATTAGGTTACTGACTTTGAAAGCCTAGCCAGAATGTTGGTTAACCTGCCTGACTCCACACCTGCTCCTTGTTCCCCCATTGACTGCCTGTTATGTAATGTGGTCCATTTCCCTCCGTCGGTCTTGTCCTACCAGCCTCTAGTATGGATTCTAGTCTTTTCTTCTGAGTCCCATCTAGGATTCAGTTCGGCCTGCCTTCTGTGTGCCTGACCTTTCCGCCTGTCATTGGAATTTGGATCCTCGCCTGCCTCTTTCCGCTAGCATGCCCGTTTCGGAATGCCTCTCCTGCCTCGCTGCGCTGGAAGCCTTGTCCCTCTTGTCTTGTTGCGTTTAAGCCACATGAAAACCAAGCGTCCCTACACTGGGCAGGCACGTCACGTTCTGTGAAAGCGGCAGATGCACAGGCTCTCAAAGTGCTACAGTGTGACGTGATGTGAGCTTGTAGATGGGCTATTTTGGTAGAGCGATTTGGCTTATAGGGAAATGCAATGGTGTTTTTGACACTTAATGTCTTGGTCTCAGAATAATGATGCTCTCAAGCCCAGCTTTTATTAGGCCAGGGAGTCACAACAGTATGTAAGCAAGCCATACCAAGCCATATAGTCATGAGGCAGCTTGATGAGCAAGTGCATCCCCTGGACATGATGTACAAGTACATCCCTTGAACAGGATGTACAAGTACATTCCCTGAACATGATGCAATATACTGTATGTGAGATGGTACTTCTTGTAACCCCACCTTTAGTTAGACTGTATCCCAACACTGTTTTTTATGGAAGGTAGGTTCACCAAATGTAACTCTTTGAGAGTGTAAAGGTGAAACCAAATGGACCCATTTGATTTCATTTTGGTACATTTTACGCTCTCAAGAGTTAAAATATTCATCATCTGAGTTAGCCCAAGTCTACACAACTAGAGAATGTAGAAGATTAATGGTCATATTTTGATCTGTATGTTTGGCTGTTTTGTTGTCCTAAATCCAGCCTGGCATTGTGGATAAAATCAAAACAAATCTTGAGTTCTTTGGGGCTAAATGTCATTAAATGGTGGTCCGTTTCTGAATAAATAGTGTGCCCTGTTATCATTAGAGTGATATGTGGTTGTACATGTGTGTGTCTGCGGCAATTTAATAAGTTCTAGGCAATCAGAAATCAGGAAAGAGTGACCACTGCACAGCGCAACTGCATGCCAAATTTAGCTGGCCTCAGCCCCGGGCTTGGGTTTCCGAAACTAGCCTTTACTTGTCCTGTGTGTCGATGGGAGTGACAACATGACACATAGAGTACAGGTTACAAGACATTCGGCCGACAAAACAGCTTGAATTTCAAGCAACGAGACATGGAATGGATACTCAAGCCGCTGCTTGAGGACGTGCTGGAGTTTATTCAGGTACAAGGGAACCAAAATACTGAGTGGGAAAATAACTTTTATATTGTTTTTTTTTTGTTTGTTTGTTTTATTATTGAGCATCGTGTGAACTTTGACTGTTCAAAGAACGGCTGCAATCGTCTGCGTTGCCAGATGAGCGGAAACCTCCGCCTACTGATACGTCTGGGGACTTCTAAGTGCAAGGTTGTTGTTAGAACAACAGTAAACTACAACTACTGTATATTACTGCAAACCCACAGCTTTGGAACAACAGCCGTATCAAGGACAAGGAGCTCGCTAATTGTTTCCACCCAATTTGATCGAACATGGACAGACTAGTGCAAAGTGACTTGGAGGTATGCTGCATACTGTGCAGGAGTGGTTCCCAAACCTTTTCACGTAAAAGGCCCCCACAATGACATTGATTAGCATGCAGACGCATAGGTACAGCTCTAGGACCCCCAGTTAGACCAGTATTAGGGTCCGTACACCCATTTTAACTGCATTTCGAGCTCTCAGAGTCCCGTTTTATATTGTATAATCAATGTTAACTTAACTCGGTGAAAGGGTACAATTACTGGTGAACACTGATTAACCATATGGACCCCAGTGTCCAGTATCTTCAGCATGTCAGGCAAGTTGAAAACAGGCCCGGAAAATGCATTCTGGGCCTGTGAAAAAGGAGTGAAACCGAGCACAGTGCAGTCCCCCGGGGGGGGCACAGGACAACAAGGCTTTGGTTTGAGAATGAAGTGATTATGGCACCGTGTTCTTCTCCCGTACGAACATTATCAGCGCCGTGGTCGGGCCGTGTCAGATTATGCCCGGTCTCCTGATTCGTTTCCCCGTCTTAATTTGAAACTATCCATGCTGAACCAGCCCGGGACAGCCCATGCGTCTCCTGTCCCCATAGCCACCCCATTTAGCTTTGCTTCATGGACATTACCTGTGATAATTCTCCCATTATTCTGCCCATTGTTATAAGTACGGCACATTATAGGCTGGCACCGACGCATCGCTGGGGCACTATGCTAGAGGGGGGAAAGAGCCCAGTCAATACGAGCCGCACCGGAGTGAGGGAGGCAGGGAGGAAAGGATAGATAAGGCATTGTTAAACAAAACAGCCTCCAGGGTCCATTAGCGAATCCAATCGCTGCCATTCAAGTGCACTAGGCGGATGGGGGGGAAATGTGTGACAGTGTATTTGCTCTCTGACCAAAAAGCCTCGGCTTTTTAAGGTTGCACATAAAAATTTAACTGAGAGATCTTTACATTTAAGCAAGATACAAATCAAACGACTCCATCGTCCTTATATGTTTTTGCTTTTATTTGTTTTATACTCCCTTACGGTCCCTTGCCCGGCTGCCATGTGTGCATTTTCCTGTCATATAACTGAAATGTGGTATTTTGTTGTTGACTACCCACTATACTGCATGGAGGAAGGAAAAAACAAAAACAAATGGTCCCTATAACAGTATCTGTGGCTATTGGCGGATTTATTATCTAAATTTCACAAGACGTCCTGCAATGCTTTTAAGTATAGCTGGCATGCTCTTGTGTCATTCGTAAAAAAAAAAACAGATATCAGCTGGACTAAAAAGTTAATTTGGGGTAGAAGCGATAGGATGCCCAGAATATCACATGCTCCTTCATTTTTTGGGATCGGCATGGATGGGGGTTGCCAAAGACACAGGATTAGCAATCCGCTATAGAGCCAGCTGGACACTATGGCTATCATAACAGCCACTTAAAACCCTCCGTCCATTTTGCCAACATGGGACATTTCCGTGTTTTGTTGCGCCCGTGTTTGTGTGGGGATGGGGACTATAGACAGAGCTCTGTGGCGGGAGCCAGCCTATAATGTGAAGCAGCGACTGAAAGGTGAGGCCCTCGTTAGAGCTGTAGAGAGAGGCGTCGGGAGGAAGCAGCTGTTATCTGCTCAGAGCAGGTATAGGCAACATGTGAGCCATTAGCCTGCCCAGCCACCAGCCTCCTCCTCCTCCTCCTCCTCCTCTGCTCTCCAAGCAGCAGTCAAGTGCCCTCACCTTCAGAGACAGCTGACACTTGGCAACCGCAAAAGGAAAGAAGAAGGAAAAAAACTAGCGTTATATACCTACAAGCCACGGCTCCGGGGACCGCTCCCCCAATTACAGCCGTTTAACCCGCAGAATAAATAGGCTGCGGTCAGAAAAAAAAAAAAAAAAAACGTCCCCACTCTTTCTTTCTGGTTGGAGTTTTGTTGCCAGCCAGAGCTGTCCTCGGATGGCGGTGCTGCTAGTTTTCAGACACTATCTGAGACTGCATCATTCTCTTGTTTCTCTAGCTGGGAGGTGGTGGGGGGAACATTGACCGACTGCTGTTTTAATGTCCCGCATCTCCGGCCAAGACCGCTGCCGCCGCCATCACCGAGGATCTCGCATCATGCCAGCTCGTATAGAGAGACCGCGACACGGCAATGTCAGATTGATAGAGCGGCTTATTCCATTAATGTTCCAGCAGCGTGGCACGGCGAACAGAAGCCGTTGGCCGGCGACTCCACACGCGCGGCAGCAAGCAGTGTGTGCAGCGGATATTTGGGCTGACAGGTCCAGCTGTTGCCCATCTCTATCTGGGCAGACAGGGAGGGAGAGAGAGGGAGCTCTGCTAATTGTGTCGTATAAGGACCTGTCATCTTTATAGGGGTATCACATTAATGCTGCACGTTTAATGGCTTTTAAATAGGGCTCACATTTACTCCTCTCACGCGCGTGCACAGACACACACACACACAAAAGATCCGAGGCTACAGACCACCATGTGTTCGTAAAGTAGGAATTAAAATGGCCAGTATTCAGGCTTTTAAACGCTCACCAAAATTTCCCGTGTTAATGAAACCGTGAGTGGTTTTATGACATCACGGCCTGGACATTCGTCTCGTCGCATTCATCTCATGAAGTGATGTTGTTACGTCGTTACGTTGCTGGCCTCGACACCCAGGCTTTCATTTCCGCCTGCACTGCGCGGAAAGGGAAAGCCTGGCTAAAGCCACGGTGGCCTAGAAAGGGAAGCGGACCTTTCCAGGTGGGCGTCACTCTGTGACTGACAGATCACTGAGATCCAGTCAGGTCTACCGTCAGCCTATATTGCTATTGACATTAGTCACGTCTTAACTTAATAACAGCGCAAATAACGTGGATTCCTAAAATTGTTTTTCATACTTAATATTGTATATTATTTTGCTCAAGCTTAATTCTAATGGTTTGAGCCTCAATCACCACTGATATAGCCAGTGCTTGTCATTTCTTTATGGACAGTTTAGTTGCAGTACCACAATGTCCTGAGGTGGTGGGGGCGCTGATATGCAGGATATTTTATATTAGAGTCATTATAATACTGATGCTAGATGAAACCAGGCTTGTTTAAATTCCACGTCAATTTGGAAAATCAACAATGTTGGACATTATAAACAAAGTGGAAATGCAAATTTGGAACTGAAGACTGAAGGAGAGGAGGAATTATACAAAGCAGGGTACATTAATCATTATGAGGCCAAAATCAAACGAGCTGTTTACATGAAAGCTCCTCTATGATATGAAAGCCTGATTGTTCAAACTAGATAATTTGTGGGGATAGAAACCACACATGGGAGCACCAAAAACTAAAAACTAATTAAATAAATACAATAAAAAAGTTGAATTTCATGTTATTCCCCCTTTATTTTTTGTAATGTTTGTTATTAGTATTCGTTATTTTTGTATTTTTCTTTTGTATTTTTGACCATTGCATTGCATTAACCCAAAGTAGCGCTGAAGTTGGTAGTGACAAAAAGGTGCACACTCAGAAATGAAAATTGCACTTTCACATGTTTCCACACGTTATTAGCCATGAATGTATCCCAGCACCTGCATATCTTATTTATCTTTTTGCTGCCGACGTGAAATTGCTCCATTCATGTTATATTCATTCTAATGGGTGCCCTCGTCATTCTCACATAATCCCGCACCATATACAGTAGGTCACAGCTCTGGGTGCGACACGCATGGCCCTAGCTTCTTTTCAAACTCAAGGGCACTAATGAGGAATAAGGCGATGCTTGGGCAAAATTCTTCACTGTTCACTGTGAATGCGCGTCGTGATGTACTTCAGGCTTCGCTTCTCGCCTGTCGAACTCACTTATTTACCTCCGTGCCTCGTTGTGTTTATGAAATATACGATACTACCATTTACAGTTGTGTTGTTTGGTTGCTTTACATTTGCTTACAGTATAATACACAGTCGCCCATGCCCTCCCAGTTAGCCCCCCTCCCCTCCTCCTCCTCTCGGCCTCTAGTCCCCTCTTAGACAGTCCATTCAGAGGCTTCTTTTCTTTTCTTTGTCCGGTTTTCTTTCTCTCAGGATTTTGTCCTTGCCAGATTGAGTGTCTAAGGACAGAGACCATCCTTTGTTAGAACGTGGGAACGCTGAATACAGTGAATAACGGACCATACAAAACATACTCTCGCAGTTGCAGACGAACCGTTGGTCATTTCATTCTGACAGGCTGTACTTTTACTGCAGATAGTGCAACTTTTTTTTTTTCACTTTTTTGTGTACTGTGTACTTTTTCATTCAAGTACTGCAGTGGGTTTCAACGTTTTTCGGCACCAGGGCCCACTATTTATTCAGAATTTGAGCCACGGACCACCATTTGAGGACATTTTAGCCCCACAGAGACCCCAAAACTAATGACTTCTTTTGCTTTTTTCCACAATTCCAGGCTGGATTTGGGAAACAAAACAGTCAACATACAGATCAAAATGACCTAGTCGTGTAGACCTGGGCTAATACATGAATATTTTAACTCTTGAGAGTGTAAATATGAAATGGACCCTTGCGGGTCCATTTGGTTACAGTTACACAGTTACATCTGGTTAACGAACTGCCCATCATTTAGCCTGGGGACCACCTGGAACTCTCTCAAGGACCACTGGTGGTCCCCGGACGACTGGTTGAATGAAAACCACTGAAGTACCGGTATAGGTATACATTTTGAATCCCCGGACTGGTTTTACTTGTAACAATTTCTATACTGCAGTGGTGCGCCGATATACTTCCACTTCCAGCCACTTTCTGCGAATGGAAATAGAATCTGTCAGCGCCAGGGCTTGACCTTTCCATTGTTGCGAGAGAAACGGCAGCAGTTACTTTGTTAACTACCATCAGAGAGCCACAATCATACGTCTGTTGCTGAGTGGCCTGTAGGGACCGTCCCATAATACAGTATGTTCCCCCTGCCTGCAGCCAGCGTGAGCACGGCCATGAGTGGCTCATGACTGAGTCATGAAGTGGAGGGGGAGGCGGGAAAACGGAAAAGCCTCTCTCTCTCTCCGTCTCTCTCTCTCTCCCTCTCTTTTTTTTCGCATCACAAGCGACATCACTGTGCAGAAGAGGGGCTTTGTCATCCCTCGGTCCCTTTCCCCATGCACACAGTCGAGTTTGAAGGACCGTCGTTGAGGTGGCGAAATCATTTTGCAACGGCGGCCAATAGTTGCGACCTATAGTAAAGTATCGCGGGCCAGCATAAATCACCATAAATCAATTGCGACCGTTACAGCTAGATGGAATGGGGCAATGGAAGTATGTGGACTAGAATGCAACCAAACGTGGACAGAGGGGGAGAGGACGTTTGCAGAAAAACAATGGATTCTAAAACTTAATACAGCATTTCCACAGGGCTTAAACCACTATGAAAGATAAGTAAGATTAGTTATCTCAGACATAAATAGACTCTTCTTCAACAAAGATGGTGAATGCAAACATTCTCTGTATTGTACTCATACATAATGTTACAAAACACTGAAGTCCTATACCACAAACCTAAACATAACCAGTAAAACCTATGCTTAATCCTAACGTTAACCTCCGACCCACACGATACCTGCTGCGACTGTTGGGCCAATGCAACTATTGGACGATGGACAACGGTTGTGAGTGTTGGAAAACATAAATCGGTCGCAACTGCTGGGCCATCATTCGTGACCGTCGGTCGCCGTCGGGAAATAATTTCTCCCCTTTTGGGACCGTTAGTAGGCAAGCGGCAGCGGTGGCAGCAGCAGCAGCAATAGCAGCAGCAGCAGCATCAGTGGCGCTGCAGCAGCCTCATGGTAAGAGGAATAGACAGGCCAGTAATTGGAAAGCAGCTGGTTCGATCCTTGGAACCATCGGCACAGACTGTGGAGAGAGAGGGAGAGAAGCTTCTGGAATGGGCTGTGTGTGTGTGTGTGTGTGTGTGTGTGTGTGTGTGTGTGTGTGTGTGTGTGTGTGTGTGTGTGTGTGTGTGTGTGTGTGTGTGTGTGTGTGTGTGTGTGTGTGTGTGTGGGAGTGGGTCTGACGCACAAACTAACAAATGGGAAACACAATGAAGCCACTGAAGCGCATGAGTGGCCTGCTCCGCTCCGGGCCTGATTCCTGATTCCTGGAGAAAACCGGCTGATTTGGAAGAAGCCGACTGTGAAGTAGTGAGCAGGCTGATGTCACCAGTGAAAAAGTGCCTCGGCTATATAGCACTGTGTGTTTGAGCCTGAGCAAGGCATCAGTGCTGGCTCAAATGACACTCCAATGCTCTGCAGCTCACTGAATATCGGGGCCAGAGTTGTACACTGGTAGCTGCTCACGACATGTCATCCCCCGAACAGCAGGCGGTTTGAGCCACGGACCACTGTTTGATGACAATTCTGTCCACAATTCCAAGCAAAACAGTCAAATATACACCAAAAACCATTCTTCTACATTCTTTAGTTGTGTACACGTGATTAGTATTTTAACTCTTGAGAGTGTAAACAATGAAACCAAATGGACCCGCAAGGGTCCATTTGGTTTACGCTCTCAAAGAGTTACATCTGGTTAACCAACTTTCCATTTAGCTGGGGACCACCTGGATTTCTCTCAGGGAATACTAGTGGTCCCTGTACCACCTGTTGAAAAACCCTGATCTAGAAGTTAACAACAAGTCGCAAAATTTGCAACGCAACAATGTTGGCAGTGTCAACCCTACTGTATTTTATGCATGCGCGTTTGGGAGGAGGGGGGGTGGGGTGGTATTGAAACTAAAAACAGAATATTAAAAAAATTAAACATTCATGATCCCTCCACTGATTATAAATAGACGACTCAACATGTGCTGCATGTCATGTGTAATGTGCGCTGCATTTTGATAAACCTGCTTGCTTAAATTCCCCAGTCTCAACCCCCATCAGAGTAACCGGTAATTAAATCCAGACTTGAGGCTCCTTAAAACACTGTACACTAAGCTTTCCAATGTTTTCACGAATCAAATTCATTAAGTCTGTCGAGAGAGACGCTGTTAAGAACGTCGTTTTCAGCCAAGGTTATCCCTGTACGCAGGGGGATGAGTTAGGACCACATATAAGTCAGCGTATGGCACAGATAGTGGAAATAGCCGAACACAATGTTGGTGTTTTAGGATGACCAGCTGAAGAGATCATGACATTTCTGATACTATTCGTGCTCCTGGAAGATACTTTTAACTTGCATTCTATTGCTATATCAACCCATTTTCTCCTGACTAGATTTTTGTCTGACATTAAATTCTCGTTCCTGACACCAGATTCTACGGTCTGACGCCGGATTCTAGTTTCTGATGCTAGATTATAGTTTGCGACACGAGATTCTAGGTTCTGGCGCTAGATTCAGGGATTAAAGTAAAAAAAAAAAATCTTGAGACTGAAAATGATCTTTTGCAAATAAGCACTGAGCTAATTAAATGACCCCTGTGAAATCCTCACGACTGAAATCAGTACCCAGTACTGAGAACTTTAATCCCTGTAGATTATATAGTTTCTGACACCAGATTCTAGGTTCTGACGCCAGATTCTAGTTTCTGACACCAGATTCTAGGTTCTGTTGCTAGATATTAGTTTCTGACACTAGATTCTAGTTTCTGACAGCAGATTCCACTTTCTGACACCATATTCTAGTTTCTGACTCCAAATTTGAGTTTCTAACACTAGATTCTAGTTTCTTTCTGAAAAATATTTTTCTGTGTCAGTGATGCTCAAAATATTTCATGCCAAGTACCCCTAGAATGATCTGTGTTTGACTACAGACCCACGTCAGAGATCACCAAGAAGCAAACGTTTGCGCCGAAAGAATATATTCAAAGTTTTGGTCTTTTTTTTTTTTTTCCAAAAATTAGCAGAACTACAAAAATATCGGACCGACAAGCTCATAGCGCGGTGGCATGCTATGAGCTTGTAGTTCTGATATTTTTCAATGATTAAAGTGCTTAAAAGACCAACAGGCATTTCAGAATGGCTTAAAAATATATCATTCCTCCACTGATTATAAAATGACGACTCCAAATGTGCTGCATGCCATGCGTGATGTGCGCTGCATTTTGATAAACCTGCTTTGCTTAAATCCCCAGTTTCAGGCTCATCGGAGTAACCGGTAATTAAATCCAGACTTGAGGCTCCTTAAAATACTGTTACAGTTCTAGGCTTTCCAATGTACCGTCTATCCATTACTCCTGTCTAGCAGCCATTCATATTTCTTTCATGCCTGGGCTGTTTATTAGTCTAGTCTTATTCTTTTGTTTTTCTTCTGCAGACTGGCCAGGTGTTACCCCCCTCCCCAGTCTTACAGTGACTCAAATATTCATACTCATGCATATGCCAACACACGTGCACATGCATAAGGACTTAATTCATACACCTTCTATTATTTATTTTACGCTCGCTGCACCATACGAGTTGAATTATGGGATTATTGTAGCCCACATACCTCCCAGCGCCGTAGTAATGCTGATTCCTTTATTTGTCCTGGAAACCCACTAAAAATCACACATGCCCAGTCTTATTCTCCCCTCTCTGGTTGACACTCTCTTAAACCACCACTAGCTGCGGTTGTAAAGAAGAAATACTGCAAATTAAGAGCAAATAAAAAACTATATAAACCTGTTTTTCGGTGTACTTATTGTGCAAGGCATTAAGCCACTTGGAAATAGTTGAACATTTGCCATCACGCACACGCTCACATGCACTACACTTCACCTTGCTGTTAAGGGACACTTCGCCATTGTTGCAAAAGTATGTTAATGACATTTAGAAGATTCAGAACACTTTCCTCGAGGTCTTTCTGTGCGTAATGTGTTTTAGTTTGAGATACTTTAGATTTTAGCAGTGAGGCCAGATGTCACGGATACTACTTTCTGGACTATGTGTTGGCCCAATAAGACAGCCCTGCCCGCTATCCCACAAGGAGGTGCAGTGCACCAAAGCACCGAGGGAATTGTAGTCCGGGAAGCAGTGTCCACATGACCTCGGAGACACAGGGCTCAGTGTTAAAATCTAAAAGATCTAAAACCACATGTTATGGGCATAAAACCCCCCAGTGTCCTAAATCTTCTAAATGTCATTAACACATATATACAATAATTATAATAATAATAATGTTTTAAAGGTATACCATAGTAAGTGATTTCACTTAATTTAAACATTGATATTTTTAAACTAAAGAGTGTGGTGACCACATGATGAGTTGCTCCATATGGTCCCCAGTGAGCCCCTGGGGTCCTAAAACCCTAGTTTCAGTTTGGACTTTAGGATAAAAGCTTTTCATCCAACCAGGATGAGAGGAGGCCTTCCTCCAATTAGGATCGAGTGAGGGTGGGCCTTGATGTATAATGATGTTGGCCTGGTTGCACTTCCCCTCACTATAGAGGGTGTACATGTGCACATCTTGCTACCGCGGGGCCGGAGAGTTTTCCAAATCACCCAAATCACTTAATGCACTATACCTTTAACAGAGTAACAGGCATATGTGATTCTTAAAAAATAAAATAAAATAAAAAATGCTTCTCATAGTTAACACATTGACCTTGGTGGCAATTACACATGCATGAAGCCACTGCACTGGCGCCATACTGTGCTCTCTGGTAGCTGACCGGTCGCTGCCTAGTGTACAGTAATTTGCTGTAAATTACAAACGTCATTTTATACTCTGCTGGCCTGTAGAATTAATGCAATAAATATCTAGTCGTTCACATAGGCAAACAAAGAATATGATAATGTTTTGCAACGCAGTGATGGATTGTCTCGGGCCGTGTTCGGGTTTTGCCCAGCATGCAATTGCTCCTCCAAGCCTTGTTCAATATCAATCAGTCCGTGTTGTTAAATTAAACCCCCACGTTTTCAAATTAGTATGCTGAAAACCCTGGCGCCACATATTGCAGCCGTGTTGCCGACCGCGGCCCTGCACAGGGCGCGCGCACACACACACACACACACACACACACACACACACACACACACACACACACACACACACACACACACACACACACACACACACACACACACACACACACACACACACACACACACACACACACACACACACACACACAGCGCTGCTCTAACATGATTACGGAGGAACCTGGTTGGCATCGCCCGCCGCGCTCCCTTTTGCACATCCCCTACCGACGCTCCCTGTTCCCGCGTCACCTACTCCTCCGCCCGCACCACAGCCCCTCAATCAGCCTCCCACCTGCCCCAATCTGCAGCCTCGCGTCTCCGCGGGAACTGTCAGAAATGTTCCTGTGAAGAGGATAAAAACAAATCTCTGCTCCCCTCTGCCAGTTAATTACAGTGGCGCCGAGGCCCGACCTTATTCATGTAATTATTTGTGTGCTGCCCACACTGTTCAATTTGCACAGACGCAAGGCCCCCCCACTCGATCCGTAAGACTCCAGGCAAGGCCTTGATACGGAGGCAATAAAGCGGCCGTTTGCAGGCTGACGCCGACGATATATGCTTTCACGAATTACATTCATTAAGTCCGTCAGGAGACACCGTTGAGAACGTCGTTTTCAGCCAAGGTTATCCCTCACGCTGTACGCAGGGGAATGAGTTAGGACCACATATTCTGTGTGGAGTTGTGTCCTTTAGGGTAGGTACCCTCACAAAAACATGCAGTAATCCTGGGCACTAAACTGTCTCCCCCTGGCCGGTCAGGGCGCCTGATGGAGGGGACAAGAACTGGTTGGAATAGCATGTTCCTTTCATGCGCTACGTCCAACCAGGGAAACTCCCCCCTGTCAGGTGAAAAGAAGGCAGCTTGGACTCCTCATGCATTGAAGGAAGCATGAGGCCAGTCTGCTGCCTCCCCAGGTTGACGGAGGGTGTGGAGAGCCCAGGATCACATTAGGAATTGGCACTGGGTGGAAAAAAGGGTTACAAAATCGTGGGATAAAATTATAAAAAAGAACCACATACACTGGTAAGTCAGTGTATGGCGCAGATAGCGAAAATAGCCGAACATACAGTAAAATCTCAAGACTGAAAATTCTAATGTTAGCGTTTTAGGCTGACAAGCTGAAGAGACCATGACATTTCTGACACTATTCGTGCTCCATGAAGATGCTTTCCAAAGCGTCCATCCGAGTCAAAAGCTATAACAATAAAAACTATAACAATACACAATCTTGCGATGTGTTGTGGGCTTGTAGATCGACAGATTTGGAGAACATCTCCAATAATGTCAAGGCCAAAATATGCATAGAATGTTGAAAGTGGTTAAAGATTACCCTGGGGAGTGGAATTCAGGACTGTTGTTTCACTTTCCCCAATGTTCTTTTTTCTTAATTATGTTATGGACCTTGGACCAGAATGTTTCTACCCTGAATGTTCTCTCATTTCGAGAAACAAGGAGATGCTAGGGTTCACGCGGTCGATTCCATCAATGAGAAGATGGTGAGTTGAGGTAAAACACAGAACCTGAGAACAGATTTCCCAGAACAACAACACTTTAATTCAAGCATAATCTAACCTGAATGAAACCAGCAATGCACTTAACCTTTTTCCTAACATAATGGCTCCCTGCAGTCTTTGTTGGTGCTGCGTGGCATTGGCTATTCTTCTCATACCAACCATTGTGGCTTACTGGCTTTGTCTGGGTGGTATTTGCGGCTTCAACCATGTCTGCTTATTAAAACGGGAATTTGAATAAACAAATAAGCCGTGTTCCCCGTTGGCTCACATATTTGCAATTTGAGCATACCACACTAACTAAACAGTGCGGCGGTTTTCAACCAGCGGTCCGGGGACCACCCCTGGTCCTTGAGGGGGGTTCCAGGTGGTCCCCCAGCTAAAAATGATGAGGAGTTGGAATTCAAATGTCGATCCAACGATAGCAAGATATTCTAAGTCTTGGGAGTCATATAGGTTAAATCTAAATCTATGCTAAAATAATGGTAGTTTGGCATGAACAGACAATGATAGACCTCTAAGTAAGCCCCGCCCTCTTGTCCACCCTAGGACACTTTCCAGCCGGGCTCATTCATTCCAATGTAAATATCATGGACTTTACACAATAAATACTGGTTCATTTTTGGAACAGGGCCTTCAAAATCTCTTCCAAATCCATCAACACGGCATGCCCTATGCAGTGGAAAAATGGGTATGACATTTATTTTTTAAAACAATGTTTTATCACAGAGGAAAGCTATTGGTGGAGAGGTTTATCTATCCCATGTTATGCTTAGCTGTGATTGGACCATAGCAGTTTGGGGAGGGGCTTACCTAAAGGTCTATTAGTGGGTCTTAATATGATAAAGTCTGAAAAACACTGCGTTAGAGTCAGTTTCTGTGTTTAATGTCTATGAGTATTCAACTATGAATATGTTGAATATTTCTGTGTTGCATGTCACTCCCCCATGTCTCAAAATAAAGCAGAAACGCACAAGAAAAGCAGAAAGAAAACAAATTAATTATAAAAAGTGAATTGCTAATTGTTAAAAAGTTAATTATAATCATAATTACGCACATATCATCAAGTTCAACTCGTTTGCCGAGGAGGCCAGTTCTCTATACATTCCAAGGCAGAGGAAAAAACTTTGCAATGATAACAAATGTTTTTCTTCCCACATTAATTGATTCGCCATAAAATATGGATGATTTAATTTATTGTGCTGATGAGCCCCATAAAACCAGGAACTATAATTGAAAGAGGCAGAAAACCTTGAAGAGGAGTATGGCGATGCGACGGTGAGGAGTGCAATAAATCAATACTGTATGATGCCATGGTGCGGCGAGGAATGATTGCTTTACATCTCATTGCCCCGGCACCGCGTGTAGGCACGTGCGCACGTGTCCCCGCACGCACACACACACGGGCGCGCGGCACACATGCGCATACAATACAGACAGAGCTGTGTTTGGTGGAATACAGACAGTAGTTAATGAGCCAAACAAATTGTCGATTCCCATTTTCCCGCCCGCCCTCCGCGCTCTCACTCACTCACACACACACACACACACACACACACACACACACACACACACACACACACACACACACACACACACACACACACACACACACACACACACACACACACCTCTTTTCATAGCAGGCTACAACAAGCTGAAACAAAACTTTGGGTCATTGTTGGCCCGCTACAACCCGCCGACCAAGCATAGCCGTAGCGCTTCATGCTAACGCTGTTGCTGACACAATGTGGACACTCTGCCAAGCATGGAGGCCAAGTAACGCTGTGGGACTCTGGGGAGAGGAGGAACTCAAAAACAGCCAACGTGGACGGAAACTAGAGACAGCGACACAAGGTGCACTTATTGTTGGAGTTACGTCACTATTACCGGTGGAGGGACAGCGTGTTGTTAGCATCGAAAAGACAACATATTCATGTGTTATCCTCAGTGTTGGGCAGTATTACTTAGGAGAGTAATATGTTTACTTTACTTATGGCCCCTTAGAAAAAGTAATAATATTACTTTGCCTATTACTACAATCAAAGAATAATATATTACACACTACAAGACTACTTTCCCAAGCCCCCCTCCCACCCACAAAGGAATAGAGATGTACAGCACAATCCGTTTAGTGACAACTTGCGACAACTGCAAAAACTGTAATGTAGGTCCTGTGTGCAGAATGCTGTAGTGGATTACGATCTACAAAATACAGTGCATCTCTGTTGTTATCTGTTAATAGCTTGAAAATGTGTTCTATTTCCACATCATGCAACAGCAAGCTCAAATGTAATAAGTAATTAGGCATGTTTTGGCAGAGTAAGATATTAGAAAGAAAGAAAGAAAGAAAGAAAGAAAGAAAGAAAGAAAGAAAGAAAGAAAGAAAGAAAGAAAGAAAGAAAGAAAGAAAGAAAGAAAGAAAGAAAGAAAGAAAGAAAGAAAGAAAGAAAGAAAGAAAGAAAGGCAAACTACACATATGCTGTATGTACATATGCTGTATGTACAGCATACACCTTCATGCTTCCAGGAGGATGAACCTTGCTGGTTGAGGTGACCACAGTGCTGCCACTATATATGCTAGATCTACAGACTTACAGAGTTGTGAAGATTGTAGTTAGAGGGCTATTTTTTCCCAGCCAACAGCCAACAACGTATAATGTAGGACTCACTGTTACGGTAAGTGGATAATGGGTCCTCCTGCTAATATCGTGCCAAAGTGTCCTTCAGTATAAGACAATGCAGCAAACATTGTGAGCCAGTGGCTGCATCACAACTATTGTTGTAACGTAAGGCATGTTGTTCTGTGTGCTTATTGTGTGTCTTTGTGTATCTGTGGGTGAGTGGGTGCTTCATGCATTGCAAAGTATATACAGCGAGGTGCATTGAGGATTCGTATATACATGTATTCTAGTTTTATGAATACTTTTTTTTATGAATACTCTTATGAATACTGATTTCAACCCGCAGCACTTGCTGCCCTGTAGCCTCAACAACCTCCGCAAGTTAAAAAGGTTGAAAACCCCTGGTTTAGAGAGCATGTTACAGTACGTAGACAGATGGAATGTCATCGTTGACCTGACTTCAGTATAGTGTGTAGCGTGTCAACAATCCTGTGATCATTGCATCACCTTTCTTTCCTTTTTTCCACAGTTCAGACGGGTGGTTGGTATAGGTTTGCGGTGTGATCCTGCTGTATCTACAGTATGTATCACCCTGTGCTTTACTTGCTTACTGTGCACGAATCGCTGTTGGATTAACAGCATCCGCTAAACGTCTAAATTGTAAATTGTTCTGCCGCCGAGTGCACCGTCTGCAACCTCTCTCTCTCTCTCTCTCTCTCTCTCTCTCTCTCGCCCGTGACAAGACGATCTGAGCGATTCAACCTCATACCCGCTGACTATAGAGTATATATATATACAAACATGCACCATGACGTCCCACGAACAGCGAGTGGGAGGATTCATTATGTACTGTGAGTCTCAATGCTGACATGTGAGTGACAGCGGTTTCTGTGCACACTTGTTTCCGTTATAATGAGGAGGAACCCAAGCAAACAAGGAAGCGGAAGCATGGCGGCCCCACTGGCGGCACGCGGCTGTCTGTCAGGGGTATAGGACCATCGCGGCATGGCATAAAAAACATAAAAAAATACGCTTCATGCTTCATGCATGCATGTGTGTGCATTTACCTGTATGTATGTATGTGTGAGGGCCGGATCTAGGCATGGGCATGTGGGGGGAGGGAAAGGCCCCCCTAAATGCCCTGACTGTCCCACCAAACATGATGCCATGCAACAACCCAACCCAAATTTCAAAGATATTTCAAATTACAGTTCTCATGAATAAAATGATTTGAAACACTATTACTGCTACTGACTAACTACACCACTAAACCAACACCATTTCATCATTTCAAACAGAAACCTCTGAGTCAGACGTTCATGAGTTTATGAGTTTTATGAGTTTTGAGAATAATAAAATGGACTCACCTATGCAGTGGTAAGAGCGGGACAGGACAGCAGCAACACACATGGAAAAGGAGAGAGAAAAATAAGATTAGACATCTTCACAGCTAAAAGAATGCTTTAGCTTCATGCATGCTGCATGCCTGTTGCAACTTCAACAAGATGTTATTATTGAGTTTTTTCTTGCCTAATATAATGTCCTGTCGCGCCACGGGCGATGAAGTCACATCCATACCATTTTCATGTGTGTGTGTGTGTGTGTGTGTGTGATCATCGGGATGGCGAGATCATCAGGACAGTGAGATCATCTTGTGAACTTGACTCAACATTTCACTGGCGACCATTTACAAACGGTCAACTTTTTGCCAAAGCGTTGCGACGGTTTACAAACCGGCGCGCCCGTTTCTGGGAAACTGTCGCGACCTTGGTCATCGCCGCAACTAGACCATCTCTAAGCTTAGCCCTAAACTTAACCTCAGTAAAACATCTGTTGTGACCGTTTTACAAAACTGGCGCAACCATTTTACAAATGGTTGTGACCGATTGGTAAAAGGTATACCGGCAGTACATACAGTATGTATACTACATAATTATATTATGTATGGTTGTTCTGACGCAATCATAAACCATTATAGAGGCACAGTAGCGGCCAGTGACAGATATTCATTCCATAGTGTCACACACACACACACACACACACACACACACACACACACACACACACACACACACACACACACACACACACACACACACACACACACACACACACACACACACACACACACACACACACACACACACACACAGTTGCAGAATTATATCCAGTCACTGTTTGGCTACAGCAAGCTTAGCTCACCATGGCAGCACTGACTCACTTTTCATCATTTAGTACCCAGAGTAAACACAAACACCGGTTAGCAGGTTCACGGTCAGATTGATGACAGAAAATCAACCTTCAATTATTCGGTAACTGGTTAATAATACATGCTCCGGTGCTAATGATTTTCCACTTCGGCCCTCCTTGGGAATTTATTGCGCGGAAAATGTTTCAAGCTTCAATTACAATTTAGGCTTTTAGCAGTGGCGCTCTAATCCGGAGAGACTTTCAAAGTGCATGAAGATCAGAGTGTACTCTGTAGTCAACAAAAAGTTGTCGGTTAATTGCGACAAAGTTAAGATACCAGCAGGTAGACAGCAAACTAGCATCTGTCAAAACAACATGGTGTGGAAATAACATGCTTTATACCTGCATGTGTGGACAGATTGCATGCTGTATGCCTGTTTGCATCTATAAAAGCTATCACACCTGTGTGAAGTGAGTGGCACTTCATGGGGGCAATGCCCCCCCTAAATGCTCAGACTGCCCCACCAAACATGATGGCTTGCAAAACAACCCGAATTTCAAAGACATTTCAAATCAAAGTGCTTGTAATTAAAATGATTTGAACACTACTACTGCTATAACTAGCTACAATTGTGGCACCACTAAACCAACAGCATTTCATCGTTGAAAACATAAAACTCTCTGAGTCAGACCTTTAGCTTTATGCATGCTGTGTGTCTGTTGCAACTTCAACAACAGCTGAGGTTATTGATGCATTGCCTAATATAAGTCCTGTAACCGAAAATGGTATGGGGGCGACTTCATTGCCCGTGGCGGGAAGCGGGTGGAACAACATGGTGCGAAAATAACATGTTTTATACTAGCATTTGTGGGCGAATCGCATGCTCCATGCCAGTTTGCATCTATAAAAACTATCACACCTGTGTGAAGTGAGTGGCACATCCGTCGTCATACATCAATAAATAGATCAATATAATTCTGTGATATCAATAGTGAATCACCAGGTTTAAAATCAGTCAAAAGACTGACTGAGGGGTTATCTGGTTATCTGTCAAGTGTACAATTCAGCTATTGATGGTCTATATTGTGTATAATTGCTTTACCAAGTTCTAACTTAATAAAATTAATCTCTGGGAAAATATCACAATATGTCGATATGTTGAATTGAAACTCAACATAATCCCACCTCAAATATGGGCATTGTATCGCACCGTGAGGTAAGTGACTCATACCACCCCCTAATTAGGGTGACCAGATCCAAACTGTTCATTTGAGGGACAGAAGTGTTGCCTGTGTGGGACAAGTGGAGTGGGGAAACGGGACAAAATGTAAATTATCACCATCTTGATGTCAATATTCCAAAAGGATTCCATTCCATTTCACACATACAGCAAAAACAGCTGCAAAAACAGCTAAAATCAAAAATAGCTGATCTACAATCTCAAAACGCGTCGCACTGCGACGCGTTTTGAGATTGTAGATCAGCTATTTTTGATGCGACAGTATGCGATGTGGCCTCTCTAGAGTGAGCGTGGAAATATAGTGGTACCATGGGGGAATGCTTAAAAAAAACACAACAAGAAATGATACAACAGAAGTCCAACTATTAGGGCACTACAAATTATTAGGGGCATTTTGAACACTGGTGCCTGTCAGTCACAATGTGGGACAGAGTCAATTTGTGGGACGCTTGAAAAATCTTGAAAATGAGGGACTGTCCCACGCAAAGAGGGACATCTGGTCACCCTACCCCTAATAGGTGTTTTGCCCAGCCAATCAAATAGTCACTGTGGGATGAGCATGAGCATGAGCATGAGGCATGCAAAACGTTGTAGATGGTAACACAGTAGAGTTGCAAAACAGCAGCAGCCTTTTATTTTGGAATAATGGGTCTGTGTTCCAATGCTCATGAACACTGATCCGTTGGTTCTTACAGGCCCTGGACGTTGGAGTTGGAGCCTAGAGGGAAATCGCCAAACTCACAAGTCCGTTGGTCCGTGTTCCCAAAACCCATTCTATAATTTCCTACCGTATCGCTAGTCCAAACCCCCCCAGCAGGGTCTCCACTTTGCCTCCGTATCCTTCAGGCAAAGGGGTCAGTATACCAAAGAGACCCAGCGCTTAGTGTCAATCAAATGATCACTCAGTAATTCCTATTCCGTTTGGATAATCCCCCCCCCGTGTTCTTCTCTTTGCTCAACAGCAGAAACCCTCTCAGGTCCCTGTGGACTCCTGGAGTCTCGGTCGAGTGAACACAGCGCGGTTACAGTCACTCAAATAGGTGCCACTAATTGCCAATACCCCCTCGCAGGGGTCTGTGCCTCAACAGATCGCCTTCGGGACGTTCCGACTTCAGCTTTCCTTGTTTTGTAATGTTTAACAAAATGGATCAAAACGAGCTTTGGCTTTAATACAGCACAGCACTGGCAAATCAACACAGTCACGGAACAAGCGCAGCATTCAAAGTAGGCTGTATAGAGGCGTCAGAATAATAACTCGGTCGGTCGCGGCCATTGAAGTTGAGTGGAGAAGCATATGTTTTGACAACTCCATCACTGCATAATAACCTGTGGCAGCAGGGGCGTTTTTACACTAGGCAGACTAGGCAGTTGCCTGGGGTGCCATGAGGGGAGGGGGGCAACCATGAGGGGAGGGGGTGAGAGGACGGGGTGACATTTAAAACACATATGTTCTTAATAGTTCATAATTTTATCCCTTGGGGGCGCCATTTCACAGTATATTTATCCCTGGAGTATATATATCCCTGGAGTATAAATATCGATGGAGCCAGGGAAAATCTTGCCTAGGGTTCCAAATTGCTTAGAAACACCACTGTGTAGTAAGGAGGTAAACTAAGTGCAGTGACTAGAAGTACAGCACTTTAAACACAACTTTCAGGTACGGCATGTGCACTTTGCATGAGCATTTCCAATTTTCAATACTTTTACGTCTAATCCACTGCATCTCAGAGCAAGGTGCCTCGGACCTATATGGCCATTTGAAAGTATGTTTTCAAAAGATTTTGTTGTTGAACTTGAGAAATGGGACATTCTGCAGTATGTTTAGTTTCAGTAGTTTGAAGGGGAATACCACCCATTTTCATTTTTTCCTGAGAGTGTACAAATGTGAACCAAATAGACCCTAGCGGATCCATTTTTGTCCACAAAACATCTCTTAGGTTTAATGACATAGTAAAATGTTGAAAATGGGTGGAATCCCCCTTTAAGTATACTTACTTTTGCACCTTCAATTCAGTACATTTTGAATTCATCATTGTACTGTAACAGATTATCACGAAATTAGCAGTATTGATACTGCTAATATCATGGGTTGTTTTGCATGCCATCGTGTTTGGTGCCCCCCCCATGCCTATGCCTAGATCCGCCCCTGATCATGAATGACAGGAAGGCTCCACTATGTTTTGTGTCACAGAGAGACTCTAGGAGGAAAAAGAGCTTCAATCACACCTGGACAATCTGGTGAGTGTGAATCCGTTCGGGATTCATTATATCCTCAGCAGATAATTACCAACGCAGACGCCTAATAAAGAAGGAGGTGGGCGTGTTTCACCCACCGCCGCACCAACGGCACTGTCACAATATCCATTATAATAATCATCACCTCTCTCTCTCTCTCTCGCCAACCAGTAATGTCTCCCTTCATGGCCAAGGTGGGGACCAACCTTTGGATTATAATGGTTGGCTTTCTGCGCGTTTGCACGTAATACACAGTTAGAAATGAAGCCTTTCAGTGTTGTGGCAGAATGGAATGAAGACCGATGCTGACATTGGAGGAGAAATAAGGCGAGACTGCGAGATCATTTTGCGACCGCTGCCCTTTTTAAAAAGCTTGCGACTGTTTTACAGCGGACGTGACCTTTTTAGAGATAGCGAACTCCGACCTTTTTCCCAAACTGTCTTTATCGGTCACAACTAAACCTATCCCTAAACTCAGCCCTAGACTTAACTCCAGTAAAACCTACTCCTAAGTCTAACCACAACCTCTGGCTTATTAAAAATGGTTACAACAGGCTGTGACCATTTAAAAAAAAAGGTTGCGACCATTTTAGGAAAAGGTTGGGGTCAGTCCCGACCTTTTTCTAATTCAGTCACAACCGTTTTAAAGAGTTTGGGGCAGACTGAAAAAGGTAGTGACAGTCGGTTTTGGAAAACGGTTGCAAAACTATTTAAAAAGGGTTTATTTTGGTCCCTCCTGGAAAATAGACCGCCCTTACAAAAAGAGTTGGGAGAAAAAAAGCTAAAAAGAAAAGGGTAAAAAAATAAATAAATAAAATAAATTTAAAAAAGGGAAAGCGAAGTGCTTGCTCGCCGGGGCAGCGTAACAGCTCTCTTCTGTCTCCTTTGTCTTGGCGTTAATCTGCATTCTGGAGAAGAAGCTCTGGTGAAGTGCATCTAATGCAAATGAGCATTTGGGAAAGACACTGGGAGTGCCACGGTGCATTCTTCTTTCCTGAAAATGCAATCAAAAGTAGCCTTGGATTGCCACTGCTATTCATTTAGCCTGCTTCACTGCTTTTTTCATTAACAGCATGTGCCTTTCCTCCAACCACCACCCACCCCCACCCACACACACACCCACTGGCTCTCTCCTAGTCATTGTCTCTGTGCCTCTCTCTCCCTCTCTCTGCAAGCTGGGGCTGGACAGAGGAGTGGGATATGTCACACTGCAGCACTATAGAGCAGTGGTTGTCAACCTCTTTTCCTCCCAGGGCCCACCATTTATTCAGCACTTGAGTCACGGACCGCCATTTGACGACATTTTAGCCCCACAGACCCCGAAACTAAAGATTTATTTTTGCTTCTGTCCATGACCATGAATCCTCTAGTTGTGTAGATTTGGACTAATTCGCATGATGAATATTTTTAACTCTTGAGAGTGCAAAAACGAAACCAAATGGACCTGCCAGGGTCTATTTGGTTTCGTTTTTACGTTCTCAAGAGTTAGCTGGGGACCACCTGGAACCCTCTCAAGGACCACTGGTGGTCCCCGGACCTCTGTTGAAAACCTCTGCTATAGAGGGACCAACACAACGCATCAGATGAGAGAATCACAGATATTTTAAGATTCACATTTTACATTTTACATTTTACATTTTTTTTGTTAAAGCAGTGGTTTTCAACCTTTTTCATATTCCAGGGCCTACTATTTATTCAGCATCTGAGCCACGGACCACCACTTGGTCCCAAAACTAAAGATTTCTTTTGTTTTTGTCCACAATTCCAGACTGGATTTCGGAAACAAAACAGTCAAACATACAGATCAAAATGACCATTAATCTTCTACATTCTCTAGTTGTGTAGACTTGGGCTGATTCACATGATGAATCTTTTAACTCTCCCCCCTCACTGTAGTGTGTGTCCATGTGCACATCTTGTTACTAGTGGGGGACTGGAGGGTTTTCCAAATCACTGAATGTTCCTTTAATAATATATATACCGTATTGTCCCCAAAATAAAGTAAGACGACTCTAGTTATAAAACGACTCCCATTTGTGGAACAAATGGAACATTGAATGTCAAATAGTACAGCTCCCAAATATAATACAACCCCATTTATTATTCAGGCCAATTCGGTACACCTTAACATGAGTGGCACCAACTTGATACTTAACTCAATGTTATTCCTTGGCACACACGTGTGTGGGAATGTCCTCAAAAGGTGGTCCGTGGCTCAAATACTAAATAAATAGTGGGCCCTGGTATCAAAAGGTTGAAAACCACTGATGTGTTCTGGGGCTGGCGGGCGTCTACTCTGGGCAGTGGCGTTTCTAAGCAATTTGGAACCCTAGGCAAGATTTTCCCTGGAGCCCCCCCCCCTTACCAAATGGTAAGGGGGGGGGGGGGGGGGGGGGTTCACACACTACAGTGAGGGGGGAGAGTTAAAAGATTCATAATGTGAATCAGCCCAAGTCCACCTTACCAAATGGACCCGTAAGGGTCCAAATGGACCCGTAAGGTGGGGCTCCAGGGAAAATCTCCTTACCAAATGGACCCTTACTGGTCCATTTCCATGGTGGGGCTCCAGGAAAAATCTCCTGTAAAATGGCACCCCCAAAGGAAAAAAAAAACGATGAACTATTTTTAATCTAAAGAACATATTATATGTTTTAAATGTTCAATTCTAGTTGAGGGCACCCTAGGCAACTGCCTAGAGCTTGTAGATCTGCATTTTTTGGGCTGAGGTACATGGGACGTGGGGGGGAGATGAGGTGAGTGAAGCAAAAAGCGAAAGAAAATGGTAGGAGAGTGCGTCACCGAGTGGGGAGGGAGGGGAGTGTTGGGCTCACGTTGAGTTATAGCGATGACAAACGTTGATTCGAAAATGTCGTTACGGAACTGGAAACCCACTGACGGGCCGCGAGAAGAAACATTTACAATGGAATTGATTCCTTTCCCCCTCGATAAGGAGAAATGTAATAAGTACGACGTCGATACGTAGTAAATGTTATGATGAATAATGTGTGAGCGGCTCCACACACCCTGCAGAGAGAGGAGCTTTCTGGGAAGCTGAAGCTGCACAAACGCTATGGCTGTAATTAAATACACATTTCAAACAATCTTCATTAAAAAAAAAAGTTGTGATTATTTGACAGGGAGATGAGAAGAAAACCAATCATCCGGCGTGTATGCGTTTGGATTACCAAGATGGTTTTGGCATGGTGAACTGTCTGTGATGCCGCACTGGTGGATATTTGAATGATAAACATTAGTTTATTGGGTGTTTGTACTTTATGTGTGTAAGTATGTGCAGTGAAAACACACTAATGTGAACATATAATATTTATATTAATATATTAAAGGAGCAATGCAACTAATTTCAACCTCATCTTGTTCATTATAAGATGGCACAGTTTTGAGTGGTTCAGCCGCCGCTCCAATGCACAGCTTGGTGTGTCTATGTCTGTCCATGTAGCACGGAATGTGCTTAGCTGATTGGCTGAGCATGTAATGTGATCGATGGTATTATAGGCAAGTTTAGTGTGAGCAAACTCTGTTTGTAAACGGATTTGAATCTAACTCCACCTCAACTCCACTCTATTGGCTCATTATGAAACTGTGGGAGAACGCTGAGCTGTGATTGGCTAACCACCCCCCCCCCCCCATAACCCTCTACCCCCACGCACTAGCACCACCTTGTCACAAGCCGACTTCAATTATTTCTTGACAACAATACAGTTCTGCACAGTCTGCAGGGCAAAGTGTCAGACTGCAGCATCAAAGCATCAAAGTAAAAGCAACGTAGACGGGAAAAATAGCTATTTTGGCTAAAAGTTGCCTATTATGTTGCAATCAATGCTATAAGACGACAGTGCTATTTTGGCTAAAAGTTGCCAATTATGTTGCAATCAATGCTATAAGACGACAGTGCCCCTTCACTTCACGTTTCAGGTTTCAGGTTTGATTTTCTTTTAACAATCGAAAACGACACGGATGCTTTCCTGTTTTGAATGGCACAATCTGCCTAAAATTGAATAGTTGTGCCAGTATATTAATACAAAATCACAACCACAATCAGTGGCAGCCTAATCATCAATGCTGTTACGCAACAATCTGTGCTAATACTGACACACAAAGCTGTGCATAGGCACTCAGTAAAAAACAAACAAATAAACAATTACAGTATAAACATTATAATACGGTAACTGAGAAAGCCCAGAGGTACAACACTGACACGGCATGAAACATTCTTTGAAGTCGGTGTGATGGCATCAAGCTTTATGCTGCAGGGATAAAAAGGTACGCTAAGCTGCTTCAAGAATTTTAGCAGTCACATGAAATGAATCGCACGTGATACCGTATGCGTGGTTATCTGGGTGTAGAAATTCAAACAAATAAATATTTGCGGGGCCCTATTCCGGCACTCTATTTATAATATCATAGATGGGGATGTTGGCAGAGGAAAAACGCTCTGCAAAGAGACACAGTTATTATTAAAAATGTGTTTGTCTTGCTTAAAAAAGGCACGCAGAAGTTTATCCCTTCAAATGGCTTTTGAGAAAATGAGGAAAAAGGACATCCCTACATCCCCAGGGCGAGGCCATTCAAATAAATGATTCACTTAGGTTGTGTGTACATGTCAGGATAATCATGTTTTTAAGTGGACAGAGTTGGAAATGTGCATGTGTTTTTTGATTTGCTTGTTTGTTTCTCTGTCAGGAGGATTATCATATAACACCGATTATGCCGAGTGGCTCTGTTGACATACAAGACGAGTTACAAATACATGTGTAAATATCACTTAAAATGGTTACCATGGGAAACACACCGAGCAAATCAACAAACCAAATCAGCCAAAACAGCTACAGGCTAGACAATGAACGGGTATCAAATGCACTCGTAAGTCAACCAGTTACTACACTTGTACTAAAGTTGTATTTTTTTTTTTTAGGTCACGTTCTATGTGATTCCTTGAGTCTGCTGCACGGAATACTGAAAGTAGTCTTTCTGAGATCAGACCTGGCACGATGGAGGTATCAGCCAAGAGATAAAAAAGAATAACAGAAATAGACTAAAGGTACTGTTAAAGTCCAACAGTTTCCTGCAAGTTACAGCAATGCCTGAACCAGTTGGGGGAACGTGGAGCAGAGGTAAAAGAATGAATGAATATATGCTGTAGCATCTGTGTGTGTGTGTGTGTGTGTGTGTGTGTGTGTGTGTGTGTGTGTGTGTGTGTGTGTGTGTGTGTGTGTGTGTGTGTGTGTGTGTGTGTGTGTGTGTGTGTGTGTGTGTGTGTGTGTGTAGTGATGTGTGTGCTCCATTTACTCTCACACTCTTTCTTGATAGGATGAAGGAAAGGGAAATGGAGACGCGTCTGAGGTCTGCCCAGAGGATCACCTTTTGGAGCTGATTTTACTTTCTGCTCGTAAGCATCAGGCCTTTCTGGTAAGGTAACCATACCGGTGTGATGATCAATATTCTGGACGTGGTCTTACTATTAGACGGACTTTCTGGGAAAGTGGCCGATCTACAAGCTCAAGTGCAATGTGTTGGGTTCAGATAACAGCTGTTATAAAAGAGGAGTAGGTGGACCAAATACTGACTTGACACCAAAGTCACCCAAGTAAAGAAAAAAAAAAGGTTTTAATCCATTCTGCAGGGGAATGCCTTTTGGTGTTTCAAGCACTTGTGCTAATGAAAAAGCAGACCTACAAGCCACCGAGGGGTGTGACACAAGCTTGTAGATCTAGTGCCAGAAAGTAGAATCTAGTGCCAGAAAATTGAATCTAGTGTCAGAAAATAGAATCTAGTGTCAGAGACTAGAATCTAGTGTCAGAAACTAGATTCTAGTGACAGAAAAATGAATCTAATGTTAGAAACTAGAATCTAGTGACAGAAAAATGAATCTAATGTCAGAAAATAGAATCTAGTGTCAGAAACTAGAATCTAGTGCCAGAAACTAGATTCTAATGCCAGAAAAATGAATCTAGTGTCAGAAAATAGAATCTAGTGCCAGAACATGGTCTATTGCCAGAAAATAGAATCTAGTACCAGAAAATAGAATCTAGTACCAGAAAATAGAATCTAGTACCAGAAAATAGAATCTAGTGTCAGAAACTAGAATAGTGTCATGGACTAGAACCTACTGTCAGAAAGTAGAGTCTAGTGCCAGAAAATAGAATCTAGTGTCAGAAAATAGAATCTAGAGTCAGAAACTAGAACAGTGTCATAAACTCAAATCTAGTGTCTTAAGAATCTATCCACAATGTTGTTTACAGCCCTCCAGTCGCTCCTTCTTCTCGCTGACTGCCCGATTATAATTTTCCCCCCACATCTTGTGACCTTTATATATTTTTCATATTTTGTGCATTCACAGCCAGGCCCACGTAAAGCGTCGCTGCGTATTTGGGCCGTGACTGACAGCATCAATACGACATCCTCAACATGAGGTCAGGGCTGCGCGGGGGGAGCCATGCTGGTATTAGGCGCCGTCTTGTTTGTTTTGCTTCCACGTTTGTTGCGCTGCCGTGTTTGTCGCTGCGTTTCAGGCTCACGTGGCGGCGGGGGGGCGAGTAACTCGCCCACGCAACAACAACAAAAAAAAAAAAAAAAAAAAAACATCTCGAAACGTCTCGAATCACTGGATCAACATTGTATAGCCATTACAGGGGAGATTCATCCCGAATCATTCTTTGTCTATAATAAAAGAGGGGCCCCCGCAAAGAAAGCCATTGATTTGTGCATCTTTTCTCCCATTCATCAATCATATTCTAATGCCCCGCTCCCCATTTTCTTTTTTTCCCACTACTGAAAAGATGCTGGCAGGGAAAATGGCAGACTCGGGATAAAAGGTGGATGACAAGTAGCTTGCAGCGAAATAAATAAATAAAATAAAATTGCATTCAGGGGGCACAAATAAAGTGCATTTAACTATTGACATGAATGACAGGTATTAGATAAATTGCTGCTGCAGAGAAGGGAAGAGCCAAAGTGCTCATCTCATTGGTTGGGGGGTAGTGGGGGTGGGAGCATGTGGCACCAATCAATATGTGTCTGCTTTGGAATGATTTCTGAAAGCGCTGGCTGATAACAACATGGACATTATGAAGATTCCCCCTCTCTAAGTGGCACCCAGCTGCCATTCAACCTCAGTGTTGATGTTTCCACATAAACATTGCCCCCAGATTTCAGCATTTTCTTTATTATTTATTTGCAGCAAAGCCAAAAAAAATTGACAGTCTGCTTCAAATGTTTTCGGGAGGTTTAATAACATCACATGCATTGCGATTTGCAATTCACGATCCCAAATGCAGTAAGAGAGTTTGTTAATTGCTATGGCCTTGGAGATGGTCATCCAGATAACAGATAATAACGGCCAACGCTTGAGTCAAATATTTTGGTAGGAGAATCCTTTGATACAACGAATCTTAATCGCTAAAATATCTATGAGATAGCTGTTGGTTTAGCTCCAAAAGCAACAAAAAGTGCAGAGGTTTTGATCTGCTTAGCCTCTGATTAAAAACATTTTCCATCGAGAAAATGAGTGCAAGTTAACAACTTCGGAAAAATTGCACAGAGCACACGTTTATATATGGAGTTTACTTCTGACTGCAATCTCGCAAAGCACATTAACCCTGCTGCCGAAATCCTCAGAATTGAACGGATGTCATCCACGGAACGCAATGTGAGCCTGTAGATCAGGGGTGGGCAATTATTTTTCCCAAGGGGCCAAATGAGATACATGAAATATTGTGGAGGGCCAAGACTAAAGGCTGAACTAAAGTCTGCGTAATATTAATTTAATTTTAAAATAAAAGTAAGAGTAAGACCAAACATTTTGACACCAGGGCCCAGTATTTGAGCCACGGAGGACCACGATTTGATGACATTTTAGCCCCACAGACCCCAAAACTAAAGATTTCTTTTTGCTTTTGTCCACAATAGCAGGCTGGATTTTACAAACAAAACAGGATGACATAGATCAAAAATGATCAGTCTTTTACATTCTCTGATTGTGTAGACTTTGGGCTAATTCACATGAATTTTCACATTAATATTTTAAGCTCGCAAAGAGTGTAAACATGAAACCAAATGGACCCGCAAGGGTCCATTTGGTTTCATTTTTACGCTCTCAAAGAGTTACATCTGGTTAACCAACTTTCCATATTTAACTTGGAACTCTCTCAAGGACCACTGGTGGTCCCTGGGCCGGTCAGAGTCAGCCAAAGGGCCGCATTTGGCCCCCCGGGCCGCATAATGCCCAGGTATGCTGTAGATCCACACAGACACAGTAGGGGTGGATTGGTATAGGCAGCAGCAGTAGTGCAGTTCAGTTGCCACTGTTCCACCTCCAGGATCCCTGACATAGTGACAGACAGACAGGAGCAGTGATGTGCCTTACGGGGGTCAGGCTTCTGTCTGTCAGAAGGAATGCTGGTCGATACAGGCGTAGACGTGTCTCCAAAAACAAGACACGCGATAGGTTGACACGTCTCAAAAAACAAAACAAAAAAAGTCAGTCAGTCCCGTCAGTTTGGAAACCTGCGGCGCCCCCCTTTCACCATGCTAACATAACACACTGTAGGTGTACAGTACAGTATAGTACACAACAGTAAAGCAAAAATAACAAACATACCCAACCTCCGGTGGTTCGATCCACCTACACACACACACACCTACGGCGTGTACAGTACATTCGAATGAAACACCCTTGACATGATCCGCCGGGGCTTGTATGTATCGCCCCAACATGGCAGGTCGAGGTGTTAATGCAATCTGTATACTGTATGTATCGCATTTTGGTGTTTTAAGAACTATGTTTTACTTTAGCTATTGAAAAATATCAGATCTACAAGCTCATAGCGCGCCACCGAGTGGCACGCTATGAGCTTGTAGGTCTGATATTTTTTGAAAAGTTGTGAAAATGTGGTGCAAATCTTGGATATATATATATATATATATATATATATATATATATATATATATATATATATATATATATATATATATATATATATATATATATATATATATATATATATATATATATATATATATATATATATATATATATATATACATACATACATACAGGTGCTGGTCAACGAATTAGAATAATTTGAAATAGTGCAACCTTAAAATCTTTGAATGCATTTCTTGTGCAGAAAGCAAATCAGGTGTTCACCGCACCTGTCCTACTTGTTAGAGTAATCACAGAACTGTTACCTGTAAAAAAAAATTGCTCAGCTGAGCTTTCCAAAAGGCCCATTTAGGCCATTTAACTGTGACACTGTTGTTTCATTGAATTAGAATAATGGAGAAGCCGTTTCATTGAATTAGAATATTTTTTATTATAATTAGAATCATCACTTTCTCAGTATTTTGTGGCTGCCCCCTTGGCTTGTATGACTGCCTGAAGTCTCCGTGCAGTGGTTGACACTAAGGTCTCCAAGGCACTTGCCCATCGGGCAAGTGCAAATCAGGTTCTACGTGCCCTCAGGTCATTGTCACTTGCCCCCCCAAAATATATTGTAAATTTTGCTTTTAAGTTTACTTCCTACTTGGGTGCTTTCAACAGGTGGTCCGGGGACCACCAGTGGTCCCTGAGAGGGTTCCAGGTGGTCCCCAGCTAAGTTGGTTAACCAGATGTAACTCTTGAGAGCGTAAAAATGAAACCAAATGGACCCTTGCGGGTCCATTTGGTTTCATTTTTACGCTCTCAAGAGTTAAAATTCATCATCTTAATTAGCCCATAGTGGTCACAGACCCAGTGGTCCCTGACCCCAGCAAAATAAGAGTTTGGAACCAAATGGACCTGGGAGAGAGATAGGTAGAGATAGCTAGAAAGCAGGGAAAGACACAGAGGCAGAGTGCAATGACTGCCTTCAAGACAAATTTACAGGTATCTTGTGTTGTGTTATAGTGCACTAAGTTGCACACTTGCCCGATCGGGCAACCAGGTAGCAGTCTTCACTTGCCCCACCATTTTTTTTTACTTGCCCCGGGCAAGCGGGCAAGTGTTAGTGTCAAGCCCTGTCCGTGGCATCGATTTGAAGAACTAGCTATCTCTATCTATCTCTCTCCCAGCTCCATTTGGTTCCAAACTCTCATTTTGCTGGGGTCAGGGACCACTGGGTCTGTGACCACTATGGGCTAATTAAGGTGATGAATTAAAAATGAAACCAAATGCACCCGCAAGGGTCCATTTGGTTTAATTTTTACGCTCTCAAGAGTTACATCTGGTTAACCAACTTAGCTGGGGACCACCTGGAACCCTCTCAGGGACCACTGGTGGTCCCTGGACCACCTGTTGAAAGCACCCAAGTAGGAAGTAAACTTAAAAGCAAAATTTACAATATATTTTTGGGGGGGCAAGTGACCATGACCTGAGGACAAGTAGAACCTGATTTGCACTTGCCCGATGGGCAAGTGCCTTGGAGACCTTAGTGTCAACCCCTGCACGGAGACTTCAGGCAGTCATACAAGCCAAGGGGGCAGCCACAAAATACTGAGAACATGATGATTCTAATTATAATAAAATTAGTCTAATTCAATGAAACGGTTTATCCATTATTCTAATTCAATGAAACAACAGTGTCACAGTTAAATGGCCTAAATGGGCCTTTTGGAAAGCTCAGCTGAGCTAATTTTTTTACAGGTAACAGTTCTGTGATTACTCTAACAAGTAGGACAGGTGCGGTGAACACCTGATTTGCTTTCTGCACAAGAAATGCATTCAAAGATTTTAAGGTTGCACTATTTCAAATTATTCTAATTCGTTGACCAGCACCTGTATATATATATATATATATATATATATATATATATATATATATATATATATATATATATATATATATATATATATATATATATATATATATATATATATATATATATATATATATATATTTTTTTTTTTTTTTTTTTTTTTTTTTCCAAGCAAGCATTTTCAACTCTTTGCTTTTGGGGGATCCAACATGTTTTCAGATGGGGGTCCTTGGTGTGAAATATGGTGAGCATCACTGACACAGGAACATAGATTTTCAGAAAAAAGATAGAATCTAATGTCATAAACACAAATCCATCATCAGAAACTAGAATCTGGCGTCAGAAACTAGTGTCAGAAACTAGAATCTAGTGTCAGAAATTAGAAACTCGGGTCACAAACTAGAATCTAGTGTCAGAAGCCAGAATTTAGTGTCAGAACTTAGAATATAGTGTCAGAACCTAGATTCTCGTGTCAGAAATTGGAATCTCAGGTCACAAACTAGAATCTAGGACAAAGCGGGTTAACAATGTTCCAAATGTATATAGATGACTGTAATCTCTCTCTCCCGCCATGCCCTCGATAAAGCGGGCCGAGCGCCTTGACACCCCCCCCCCCCCCCCCCCCCCCCCCAGCACGCCGTAACGGAGGGACATAAACCGTCATATTTCCCGGCAAAGGGAAAAAAAATTGAGTCAAGGATGTAGATCTCTCTCTCTCGCCGTTACCTGTTGCCAAAGGCAATTTTTATATATTAGAGCCATATACATATTGTGACACGCAATTACGGGTCCTTGGCGCAGGGTTTTTTTGCCCCCGAGTCCATAAACGGAACGATCCGTTTAGTCGGGGACGAAGTTGGCGGCAGCGGTGGCGGCGATATCCTCCTCCTACTCCCGGGGGCATCGAACCCGCGTTGATGCACCCGAGTGATAATGGAGGAGCTCATAGGCTGACAAGTACGGATCCCCCCTCCCCCCCTGGCGTTGACACAAGGCGTCACGTGCGAGGCGATCGGCGCCCGTAAAAAACACCCTGACACTGGAAAGAAGGCTGAGACAGACGTGTGGATAAATCCCAATCAGACAGGCCTGTGTGTGTGTGTGAAGACGACAGCTTTCTGGGAAACCTGAAATTCAGGTGGAATTGATGTGTGTGTGAGAGTGTGAGTGTGTGTGTGTGTGTGTGTGTGTGTGTGTGTGTGTGTGTGTGTGTGTGTGTGTGTGTGTGTGTGTGTGTGTGTGTGTGTGTGTGTGTGTGTGTGTGTGTGTGCACGTGCGTGGTTTGTTTTGGGGTGACTGATGAGTTACAGACAGCCGCGGGATGATGAATTTGAATTTCAAATTTGGCTTCAACTGTAACTGTACACACATCAAGAGGCGCAGACAGAACTTCTACCGTACCGACGGCGTGTCGTCTCCTCCTCCCTCCCTCCCTCCCTCCTTCTCCATATCGCAGCGTCAGAAAAAGAAATCAGGGATAGGAAGAGAAAAAAAGCAGTAAAAAGTAAAAGAAAACAGCGTGTGCAACACTTTGAGCAGAGCGCCGACCTTGTTCACAGGAAAACACTCACCTCACCAGACAAAGGAAAGGAATGCTCTAGACGCTTCCGCCTGAATGTAGAGGCAACGTGCCACTCCCGCGCAACAACGCGCAGGCATTGTGTTTGTGTGTCTCTCCTTGACGCTTCAAACAATAATACAGTTCAGTTGGAACGAGCGGCGCACACAGACGGCAAAGGAAGAGATGGGGGGGAGAAAAAAAGTAGAAAAAAATAGCAGAAGACAACGTCAGCAAGAATAAGCGCACAGTCTAGGGGGAAAGGAGGAAAATCAGGAGTGCACAATAATTTGCCAGTTTTGCAAAGAGGCTCGAGAGTCATTCATCATTATTCACATAGTGTAATCATTCTGCGTCTGCGATTACTCAAAACGTAGCCTCCAATTAATGTCCCTTTGCCAGATTGCTTCATTTTAATTTAAGAAATGACGAGCTGTGCAGACTACGCGCGCTATAGGCTTTATAATATAACAACATCAGTGCAAATCTATGATAATAGAAACGTTGTGCTTTTAACGTACAGGCTCTCTCAGCCTGGCCCGAGAGAGTGTACAGTCAGCGATGGGAAAATAAGTGTCCGGTTGTTTTACTATCGACACTGCAATGTGGAACAACTCTGGTTGGAGTTCAAAATGTACTTGAGTAAAATTACAAAGGTATTGGCGTCAAAACTGTACTTAAGGATGGGGTACCCTGATTTTTTTTACCCTAAAATATATAGGAAGAAACCTAACTAAAAATCTAAACTAAATTCAAAGGGAAGACATCATTGCACATACAAAAACCACACACCAAGGGGTCTATTTACATACCTCTTAAACATGTACAAAATTGGAAAAATGCAAAAATCATGGCATCCCCTCTTTGGTATTTGGCATTGGTGTATGTGTCGTACTTCCCCTCACTGTAGAGTGTGTACATGTGCACATCATGCTATCAGGGGGGTAACGGAGGGTTTTTCCAAATCACTTACTATACCTTAAAGTATCAAAAGTAAAAGCAATTACTGAGATGTAATGGAGTAAAGAAGCAAAACAAAACTAAATGCAGAAAATTCTAGAGATCCTCAACATTTTACTCGTGTGCAGTACTTCAATAAATGCACTCGCTACACGGCGGCGTACAGTTATGCGTGACGCTCGCTCCGCTGACATATTAAGGGGCGTTGTTGTTATTATTGCAGAGGTTATCATGCGTTAAACGAGCGGGCGGGGGCACCGCTGGGACACGCGGCAATTATCCACACAGATGTTTGTACAAGAGAGTATTAAACCTTTAAGTGCTTAAAGTTCACACAAACGATATAAACGATCGCGCTTGTTTATTTTCCGTTCCCATCCTTTAAACAAAGTCTTGTGAATTGCAGTATAATTCGGTATATTGCGGTACAGTATATTTTGGTAGAAACGGTTATGTGAAGAGGTGGCCTTTCGCAGAATGCCCTATGCTGCAAGATGACAGCAACGAGAAAGACCATGGCCAGGTCTGCCGACCAGCCAAAGATGTTTGGTTCAAACAGAAAAAAATACCGGTAAATTGTCGTGCCGTCCTACAGTATAATGAAGAGACTCAGTCTATCCTGGGAGATTGCACATAATGGGCTATTGACCTTTGCCGTTCGCACGCGGCGACCAAGCTCATTATTAACGTTTTCCTAAATTTAAAGTTGTTTATTTGCACGTTTGCCATGGGCTATGGGATCTGTTATTCACGGTCACGGTCTTATGAAGTTTGGCCCATTTGCCCCATTTGTTACTATGATTTTGTCGCCCCAATGCTGTATACTGTAATACAGTTTCCTTATGTTTAGTAAAGTTAGCAAATGTCATGTGAAAGACATCCTTGTTACCAACACTTAACCTGTATGGGAACCATTTTGTTGTTTTAAGCATTAGCTACTGAAAAATAACAGGTCTGCAAGATTATGAGCTTGTAGGTTTGCAATTTTTGAAAAGAAATGTGGAATGTGGTGCAATTTTTTTAATATTATGTTCTTTCAGAGTGAGCATTATTACAATTTACAATTTAGGCATTTAGCAGATGCTCTTAAACCCGAGCGATTTGCATACATTTAGCAAGAAAAAATATGGTGTTACACCATAATATGAAGCAGTTCATGTGTATAGCAATACACATAATAAGCTAACTCAAATCTTTGCCCCTGAGGATTTTAAGACAGGGGTCGGTGGCCATATACAGATGATCTTGGGGGTCCTTGACATGAAATATTGAGGACCGCTAACGCAGAAACATGATGTTTTCCAGAAAACATTCAGGATGTAGAAGACATTTTGTAGAATCTAGTGTTGGATCAAAACATGTTTGAAAGTATTGTTATGACAAGCAGACTGTTGTTTTTTTCTTGCAACATGCTGGACTCTTGCCATTTTTCCAGAATCTTGCCAGGCAAGCAGGCAAGAGAAACACTAGGGGCAGAGCAGGTGCATTTCGGTTATTTAATGCTCAAAATGAAGATGGTGAGGAAAGGCCAAAGGGTCAACACCAGAGAATAGAAGTTCAATACAGCCAGGTGAACAAATCGACAAGGAGCTGCAGGAAGAAATCCCACCTAAAAATGTGAAAGGTCAACCAGTAAGTAAGAGAAGACATACAGAGGGCCAAAAAAGCCAAGACATGAAACATGACAGGTATAAGAACACTTGAAGGTGCCAAACCTTCAAGTGTTCTTGAAGGTTTGGCAACCAAAAAGACGTGAGCGGAGGCTAAACCAGGGGAACGAGGCGTCGCGCAGGTGGGGAAACTCAGCTGACCGCAGGGCTGACAGAAATTGGAACAGGTGAGGTGTGTGTGTGTGTGTGTGTGTGGGGGGGGGGGGGGTGGGGGGGGTAGTCAGTGCATTTGTCAAGAACATGTGCACACACCTGGAATTAACCCTCAGCATTTGCCCATCCTAACTATGCAACAGGGAGACTATTTTCGTCAGCGCCTGGGGAGCACTTAGGGAATAAGGGGGTCTTGGACACAAGTACAGTATGGTACGGGTGACCATCCGATTCCCTAGACGGCCTTCTCCTCTACCCACTCGGCTATGGCCGCCGCAAGGACGGAAAGTCTGAGGACATCTGGCGGAGGGACGGAGGATAATATGGCAGGTCTGGGGGAGTTGAAGGTAAGGACATGGGGCTGTGGACTGGCAGGTGATACCGTGTGGGGATTCAGGCAGCAGCGAGACTCCTCCACCCCCCCAAAGTCTCTGGACGAACGGTTTGAACAGTTTCGGGAAAGAAAAACAAACAAACAACTAAATTATCTCTGCTCTGCCGAGTCTCGCTGACTGTAAAAATGGGATTTTGGGGGCCGTCCCGGATGCACAATTCGCCTCCGTCCGGACTCCAGATTCATCACTAGGCTAGGGCGTGGATCAACTTCACATCCGTTTTTAGACAACTTTTAGACTCCAGGGCCCACTATTTATTCAGCATTTGAGCCACAGACCACCGTTCGAGGACATTTTTACCCCACAGACCCCAAAACTATATTTATTTGCCAGTTGAAAACCTGGCTTAACGGTACGTGAATTCTTTTGAACCTGGAGGCATTTGAACTTGGAGACCTTGCCTGTGGAAGTCTTCGTTTACCAATACCGCAACAGCAGCGAACTTTTGTTGAGTGTGTTGAGGAGGCTGTTAGTATACTGTAGGCTACCTGAATGCCCATGCCTGTAGGAGCTGTACAAGTGCGACATGACAATAGGAGAAAGCCTTGAACTTGAACCATTATTCTCTCTATAGCGAATAGAAAGCATTACTAATCCTGTACACACTTGGCAGATGTTATAGAAATGGGGGTGGGAAAGGAATGCCAAGCAAAAAAGTATTTATTTGGACCCAGACTTGGTACACAACGCCTAGAGAGTGAAGGATGAGTCACCGAGGGAAATGGATAATTATAAAACAAAATGGAACAGGAATACCATTTGCGGCGATAGCTAGAAACGACTTTTTGTCACACGTTCGGCACAAGACGTATGTGATAAACAAACTTAAACATTGATTTTGAAGTCATGAGGTCTTTAATTGAACGCCTGTTGGGAGAGAGTGCTCCAAAAAAAGGTCAGCCGTGCGCGGCACGCGCAGCCACTTTCAGACGGCACTAAAAGGTCAAAATGATGGATTTAAGAGATTAACTCGCTGGTCTAGACAAAAGTCCTAAATTAGAGACAGCTTGAGTGTATTAGTCAACATGAACTATCATGGTGTCATATAATGTCAATGTTATGAGTTATGAATAAAACGCTGTATTCTAGTCATCTGAAATGTTTTAGCGTCAGTCTAGCCCAGGGGTTTTCAACCTTTTTGATACCAGGTCCCAGGCCCACTATTTATTAAGAATTTCAGCAACGGACCACCGTTTCATGACATTTTAGCCACACAAACACCAAAACTAAAGATTTATTTTGCTTTTGTCCACAATACCAGTAGAATTTGGCAAACAAAACAAATGGACCTGCAAGGGACCATTTCGTTTCATTTTTACGCACTCAAAGAGTTACAATCTGGTTAACCAACTTTCCCTCATTTAACTGGGGACCACCTGGAACCCTCTCAAGGACCACTGGTGGTCCCCGGTCCACCTGTTGAAAACCCCTGGTCTAGTCGACTAAATATAATATTTAATCAACAGTAAAACAAATAATAATACGTTTAATTTGGCGGAGCCCTGCAGTTGGCATCATAAGGGCAAATTTTACTCTTGTTCCATGCTGAAAATAACCAATCTACAAGCTCACAACCTGCCGCACTGTGACATGTGCACTTGCAGATCAATTGACATGCAATCAAACAAAATTAGTTGTCTATTAATTTTACTGGTTCTCTTCCCCACGAGTCCCTCTTCCTTCCCTAATATTTTAGTCTCCAGTTGGGGAAACTGTTCATATATTTAGTCATCATATGGCTTGGTCTCTGCTTAGTTTATACTTACATTTTTTTTTTACAAACATTTTTGTCAAAAACAAATGCAAATTATATATGCATTAGCGACAGCTTCAGGATGACTTGGTGACCAGAGCCTGGGGGAATGTTAGCTCTGTGATGATACATTCACAAATATGGCAGTTGTAGTGAAACTGATTAGAAAAATACTCAGGGATTTACTTTGTTTTCCTACTAGCAGCATATGCAAGAAATATAATTAGGATCAGTACTGTGGTTTAATGAATTTGGCACTTATACAGTACACAATTGTCAGTCACATTTATATTTTTGGTGGGGGTGGGGGGAAGGGGGCATACTGGCAGTACAAGAGCCTTCCCCTGTGATAATAGAATTCAGGGTTAAAGGGGAATTCCACCCATTTTCAAAATTTTCCTGAGTGGATACAACTGTGAACCAAATGGACCCTAGCGGGTCCATTTGGTTCCATTTGTACCCTCTCAGGACAAAGGGATCTGAAAGAAAAATCATTAACATGGTGAAATACATCTTGATAATGTCATCAGATGTATTTCACCATGTTAATGATTTTTTTAGACCTCCATTTTCAGGAAATACAGAATTGGGGGAACGTTTTTTATCATGTCCACACAACATCTCTAAGGTATATTAATGACATATTAAAATGTTGACAATGGGTGGAGTTCCCCTTTAAGTTATTTCTACAGTAGCCTCTTTTTTCCAGTTGGGAAGCTTCTGCTTGGATTTGACAACAGTGGGTGGAGAAACACCTCCAGAAATGACTTGTAAACACCAGAGATGATTGTGTGGCAACAGTTTACCCAATCCGAGGAGGAGAAAAAAGGGGTGTCCTTTGTTGGGATGATGTTTGTTTGATGTGTGTTGGATGAACGTCTTTAGCAGCAGTTCTACTGGTGTGATGTGCACAGACATTTGCAACTTTGGTACCAATTAAACTGGAAAACAAAGTAGACCAGAAAAAATGACTGATGATGTTACACCAAAATGCAAATGCCAAGACAGCTGAAAAGATCAAAAGCCTGTGTACTGTTCATACTTCAGTGGTGTCTGCCAATATATACGACCATTACATTTTGTGGGGGAAAAAACTGGCAATGTTGGAATTTGGAACTATATATACTAAGAAAAATAATATTAAACCATACAAGAAAGATGCTACATTGCTAAAGACTTATCTGAATACTGCCAGAAAGTGTAGCCATCGTGACAACGATGTTTTCATGAACTTTAGTGAGAGATGAGGGGGGACTGATCATAGATCAGACATATGATATGAATGAATGGACCATTGTAAAGCGCTTTGAGCACTTGGAAAAGCGCTATAAAAATGCAATCCATTATTATTATTAGATCAGACATGCATAGTTACTGTACATCTGGTTAACCAACTGCCCATCATTTACTGGTAGCTGGGGACCACCTGGAACCCTCTCAAGGACTGGTGGTCCCCGGACCACCGGTTGAAAACCACTGCACTAGACGCTCTGACACTTTAATGCTATGTAGATTATATACAGTATATTCTAACATAATGATGTAACTAATATTAATTTACCTGACAGTTTTGTCAGCAAATAAAAACTGAGACTAGAATGTTAGGAAGGAACTAGTGCAGGGGTTTTCAACCAGTGGTCCCTGAGAGGGTTCCAGGTGGTCCCCAGCTAAGTTGGTTAAACAGATGTAACTCTTGAGAACGTAAAAATGAAACCAAATGGACCCGCAAGGGTCCATTTGGTTTCATTTTTACACTCTCAAGAGTTAAAACCTTGGGATACATCACTGAGGATACGTCCCAGTTGCATCCATGCGATGTATCTTTAAGCCTTTAGTTTCTATTTATAGTGGCTCATAGGAATAGACTATGTGACAACCGGGTATAGTCTGGTGACCACTGGAGAGACGGGTGACAGCCGGAATGTAGACGGCACTCGGGTGAGCAGTATGGGTTAGCGCCCCAGCCTGTGTCCTCCGTGAGGAGGAAGCCCAACAACCCTTGGTGAGGCCGTTAGGAGGGCCACTGTGATTCACTGCTCCTGAATGAAATGCCGGTGCTGGGAGTCTGGTGCAACGCACAGGTCCTGTGCCTGGTGAGAGCAGGAGCATACCTGGTGAGACGTAGGAGGGGTCTGGACAGGAGTCAACCCACAGAGCCTAGTCCTTCCATGTACCAGAGTATGGTGTCTCCCAGTACCGGCAGAATAGTTCTGGAGCGGTGGATTGTGTGGCCTTGGGTCTTTCCCTAGTGGACTGACCGAGAGTAGCTACTGGGACGTAAGTCGGGACTTGATCAACCCCGGCTGGGTCGCCTGAGTGAGGGGTATGATGTTGCGAGACCCGAAACCCTGATGACCTTGGGATACATCACTGAGGATACGTCCCAGTTGCATCCATGCGATGTATCTTTAAGCCTTTAGTTTCTATTTATAGTGGCTCATAGGAATAGACTATGTGACAACCGGGTATAGTCTGGTGACCACTGGAGAGACGGGTGACAGCCGGAATGTAGACGGCACTCGGGTGAGCAGTATGGGTTAGCGCCCCAGCCTGTGTCCTCCGTGAGGAGGAAGCCCAACAACCCTTGGTGAGGCCGTTAGGAGGGCCACTGTGATTCACTGCTCCTGAATGAAATGCCGGTGCTGGGAGTCTGGTGCAACGCACAGGTCCTGTGCCTGGTGAGAGCAGGAGCAGACCTGGTGAGACGTAGGAGGGGTCTGGACAGGAGTCAACCCACAGAGCCTAGTCCTTCCATGTGCCAGAGTATGGTGTCTCCCAGTACCGGCAGAATAGTTCTGGAGCGGTGGATTGTGTGGCCTTGGGTCTTTCCCTAGTGGACTGACCGAGAGTAGCTACTGGGACGTAAGTCGGGACTTGATCAACCCCGGCTGGGTCGCCTGAGTGAGGGGTATGATGTTGCGAGACCCGAAACCCTGATGACCTTGGGATACATCACTGAGGATACGTCCCAGTTGCATCCATGCGATGTATCTTTAAGCCTTTAGTTTCTATTTATAGTGGCTCATAAGAATAGACTATGTGACAACCGGGTATAGTCTGGTGACCACTGGAGAGACGGGTGACAGCCGGAATGTAGACGGCACTCGGGTGAGCAGTATGGGTTAGCGCCCCAGCCTGTGTCCTCCGTGAGGAGGAAGCCCAACAACCCTTGGTGAGGCCGTTAGGAGGGCCACTGTGATTCACTGCTCTTGAATGAAATGCCGGTGCTGGGAGTCTGGTGCAACGCACAGGTCCTGTGCCTGGTGAGAGCAGGAGCAGACCTGGTGAGACGTAGGAGGGGTCTGGACAGGAGTCAACCCACAGAGCCTAGTCCTTCCATGTGCCAGAGTATGGTGTCTCCCAGTACCGGCAGAATAGTTCTGGAGCGGTGGATTGTGTGGCCTTGGGTCTTTCCCTAGTGGACTGACCGAGAGTAGCTACTGGGACGTAAGTCGGGACTTGATCAACCCCGGCTGGGTCGCCTGAGTGAGGGGTATGATGTTGCGAGACCCGAAACCCTGATGACCTTGGGATACATCACTGAGGATACGTCCCAGTTGCATCCATGCGATGTATCTTTAAGCCAAAATATTCATCATCTGAATTAGCCATTTTGGAATGTATGTTTTGCTTGTTTTGTTTCCTCGAATCCAGCCGGGAATTGTGGACAAAAGCAAAATAAATCTTTAGATTTGGGGTCTGTCGGGCTAAAATATCCTCAAATGGTGGTCCGTGGCTCAAATCCTGAATAAATGCTGGTCCCTGGGCTTAAAAAAGGTTGAAAACCCCTGAACTATAGTGGACAAGAGATCCAGTATATGTAAAAGGTCCGAGTCATGCGGGTCAGGCAGGGTGGTTTCCATGGACAACAAAGCACCATACAGAACATACTAGCAGTGGGGCAGAGAGAACAGCACTGTGGATGAATGCTTGTGGATTCTGTGTGATGTTCCACAGCCCACATGGCTCACGCCTCAGCTTGCCTGTTAGCAACTGAGGCGCGAGTGTGAGTGAGTGAGTGTGGTTTGAAGATTCCAAAAATCCCCCAGGCAGGGTGATGTTGTCTTTTGTTTGTAATTAGAAGCACTTTGAGCCACGGAACCCTAAAAGATCAGACGATTGTATGACTGGTTTACACGCTTGGTTGGCAGACAGTACTGACTGACTTCCTTCATTGGTCTCTTTCTGTTAGTTGACTGATATGTAACAACAATAAAAATATGAGAATATCTGGACGATAAAGTACTAGAGGTAAAGGGTTTAGCATTTCCCACTGTTCTCGTAGAATTCACTTTGTTTTAGCAAAATGTATGATGGTATTGACTGATTCCAGTATTTCATCACCTTTTTTTTATCCCACCATTTATTCAGCATTTGAGCCACGGATCACCATTTTAGGATATTTTAGTCTCATGCACAGACCTCAAAATTAAAGATTCCTTTTGTTTCTCTCCATGACCATTAATCTCTTCTAGCTATGTAGATTTGGACTAATTCACATGGTGAATATTTTAACTCTCGAGAGTGTAAAAATGAAACCAAATGGACCCGCCAGGGTCCATTTGGTTTCATTTTTACGTTCTCAAGAGTTACATCTGGTTAACCAACTTAGCTGGGGACCACCTGGAACCCTCTCAGGGACCACTGGTGGTCCCCGGACCACCTGTTGAAAACCCCTGGTGTAATGTAATATCAGAAAAATTAAAATAAAATAAAAAGCACTATCCTCTCCTATGCCCACCACTGTGTTTGTGTGGACCCCATAGCGATGATTTCATTGGCTGAGAAGTCTGTATCAAGGACAAAATCACGCAGGTGTGAAGTGAGGGGTGCTCCTATCGCCGTGCATCATTGTGACGTAAAATAGACACTATGACCCAAAATTCCCTGTTCTTCATTGACAATGGGAATTAAACGTTTGAGTAAGATGAAACTCGACACCAATAGCTGAATATAGGAGGGACTAGAGAACACAAATTGTGATTGAGATGACGTATGATGGTATATAACGATATCATACACTAATACAGTATTCATCATGTTTTAGGGGCACTAGCTTCAGCCCAATACGCATTATATCCATTTGAAAACAGTGTTCTACAAGCTCACGATGTGGTGTCACATTGTGAGCTTGCACTCTATATCACCATTTCCAAAGGATTCTTATACATTTTGAAATGAGACATGAGCATAACAGGTACTTTCTACTTTTGAGTACATTTTGAGGAGCGTGCTTTCATACTTTCAAGTATATTTTGAATTCTGGACTTCCGCTTGTAACAGATAATTTCTATGCTGCAGTAATGATACTTTAGTAAAACATGCAAGTACTTTTTCCCAGCACTGCCTACAGGGCTGTTTTGGGTGCTGAGAGGAAACATATGGAAAAGCACAATTTCTGTTTGTTTTTCTAACAACATGTTAAGAGGTTTTTGATGACGTCACAACCCTCGGTGTTGCGTCCACCCACGCGTAGCGACGCTGTATCGATCAACGCCATAGGGCCTATGCTGTAATAATGGTGTTCAAGTGGCTCTTAACTGGAGGGAACCTCACGTGGGCCGTGTATCTGACACCGCACCGATGCACTTTGTTCACTTATGTCTTGTGTTTTAACAACTCATCCTGCCTGAAATGGATATGGATGTGTAACACAGGACGCATGTTGCAGTACATGCCTGCCTAATGTCAGTCCTTCTGTACACATGGAGAGACAGAGAGAGAGACAGAGAGAGAGACAGAGAGAGAGAGAGAGAGAGAGAGAGAGAGAGAGAGAGAGAGAGAGAGAGAGAGAGAGCACATTAAATGTAATAGAGGCAACAGATTTGCTTAAAGGGGAACTCCACCCATTTTCAACATTCTAATATGTCATTAGTCTATCCTAGAGGTGTTGGGTGGACATGATAAAAAAGTTCCCCCATTCTGTGTTCCCAAGAAATGGAGGTCTGAAGAAAACCACTAACATGGTGAATATACATCTTGATGACATCATCAAGATGTATTTTCACCATGTTAATGGATTTCTGCTGTTAATGGATGCTTCTTTTTTCTGAGAGCGTATAAATGGAACCAAATTCCACCCATTGGCTTGTTATGAATATGCTGGAGATGGCTGTGCTGTGGCTGGCTAAAACGGTGCCTCACGCCACATACCCCCCCCCCACACACACACACACACACACACACACACACACACAAATTACCACTGCCTTTCCTGAGCCTGACGAGTGCTTTGTTTTCACGTTTTGTTGACAACAACAAAGTTCTGGACCGTCTGCAGGACGAAGCAAGTGTCTGTCTGCAAGGGCAACAGCTGCAGCATCAAAGTATAAGCAAATTAGCGTGGGGAAAGGCTAAAAATATAGCTATATATATACATGGGTGGAATGTATACTTTAGTTAATTTAAAGGCAAAGTCAGTCAATTGATAACACATAGGTGGAGCCACATTAAAGTGACTTGTTTCAAAATAAGGAACTGCAAAGCGTACATCTTTGTTTCCGGGTAAGCAGCAGCGCTTTCAACACAAGCCGCAAAGCTTTGTCACACGCTGTGTCGACGAAAAAGAAAAAAAAAACAGATTTAGGGAGATGTGACGACGAGACGAGGGCCCTCGTTAGCCCGTTAATCGCTCCCCGCCATCGCAGGTCATCGAGGCCACCGCAGCAACGGTACAGAAGTCTCACACACACACACACACACACACACACACACACACACACACACACACACACACACACGAGGCTGAACGCCAGACAAATGTTTCGTTTTGTTACCCCAAAAAACAGCTTCCACAGATTCGTGCCACTCAGGATCCATGCTAACCTAATTACCTCCAATCATAAGCATCTAATTTCCTGTCCTCTTGGGAGCGTGATAAATCCCCTGGAGGCTCTCCCTCGTTCCCTCGGCTCTCGACTCCCCAGCGGCTGCGGGGATGACTTTTCTCCCTCTCTGACACGGAGAGACTCTTTCATGTGAACGCTACGCTCGCCGCCCCGCCAATATATCCCCCTCTCTCCCCGATAAATCTTTTGATTGTCTTACTTTGTTCCGCACTAATGGGGAAGCACTTTAGCGCCAAGGATTTGCATACGTAGATTATAGGTCTCTGCTGAGACCGTCAGATTTGTCCTAGATCCAGACTCTGCAGCAGGGGCGGATCTAGGATAGCATAGGCATGGGGGGGCAATGCCCCACTAAATGCCCTGACTGCCCCACCAAACGCAATGCCATGCAAAACAACCCAAGATATTTCAAATTGCTTGTATTTAAAATGATTTGAAACACTACTACTGCTACTAACTAACAGCTGTGGCACCACTAAACCAACAGCATTTCATCATTGAAAAGTCAGACCTTTAGCTTTATGCATGCTGCGCGTCTGTTGCAACTTCAACAACTGATGTTATTACTGATGCTTTACTTGCCTAATAAGCCTTTTTAACCGAAAATGGTATGGGTGTGACTTCATCACCTGTGGCGCGAAGCGACACGGGCGATGAAGTCGCCCCCATACCATTTTCTCTTGCCCCCCCAATTGGGAAATATTACATCCGCCCCTGCTCTGCAGGCTCATTTTCATTCTCATTGTGTGTTCTGGGGGCCTGAGTGGAAGTGTCTGGAGGTAACTTTTGAAGAATTTCCGGCGATGATGGAACAAATTTTCGTCAAAGTGGAACGGGCCATAGAAATGAGAGCAGAAATCATCCGTTGCATTAAAATGAAGAACTGAAGAGGGGAACTGAACAAGACTGCATTAGATTTTGTGTTGTGTTATATGTGTTTTTGCACAATAACCTGAGGGACTATATGCATAACGTTAAAGATGTGCCGACACTGGTACTGGCATCCGGTACTAGGCTGATACAACCCAAAGGTATTCGTACTTCGTACTTCCAATTGAAAAGGTTTCACCACTATTTGTTATATTACTAATGTACATGATAAAATACCACTGTTTTTCTACTTGGTCTGTGTCACAGCACGACTGTGGGCAGTTCAGAAAGCTGTCTTCAATGTGCATTAACATTCGGCAGGATACAACCGTTTTGTTTTGTCTTTGTTTTTGATTTTTGCAAACTACTTGATTGGCCCGACCCAGCTTTATCCAGCCAGACGGACTGCGACGCTCTACAGCTCACAGGTTGAGAATCACTGTCACGGGGGGGGGGGGGGGGGTGCTCCTCATGCTTGGTTTCAGTGAAACAGCCACAGTATCCAGCCTCCCTCTTAGCACTTCATAATCAACTGCAGAATAGACATGTCAACAATATTGCCAGTCGTGACATCACATTGAACAACCGGTGCGAGATTGAATTTGCCTTGTATCCGTTAACTAATTAAACTGCACTGGAAAGGACAGGGCGATAGATTGATAGATGGAGTGCGGCTTGTTAATTACTCCATTTGGGACAAGGTGTCCTCCATACCCCAAATTGCTGTCGCCAATTAACCTCTTCTGTACTGTAACATGCATTGTGTTCTAGCAATTGAAAAAATAGCAGATCTACAAGCTCATAGCGCGCCACCGAGTGGCGCGCTATGAGCTTGTAGCTCTGCTATTTTTGAAAAATCGTAAAAATGTGTTGCAAATCTTTGAATGTGTTATTTCAGAAGCAAACATTTTTTAACTGAAATCTTTGCTTCTGGGGTGATCCCTAGAACAACATGTTTTCAGATAGCGGTCCACAGCCAAATATAGATAATTCTGGGGGTCCTTGGCATGAAATATATTGAGCATCCCTGACACAGCATAGATTTTTCAGAGAAAATAGAATGTAGCATCAGAAACTAGAATCTAGTGTCAGAAACTAGAATCTAGCATCAGAAACAGAATGTAGCATCAGAAAGTAGAATGTAGCGTCAGAAACTAGAATGTAGCGTCATAAACTACAATCAGGTGTCCAAAAGAATATATTCTTAGATGTATGGATCATTTTCACAGTTTTTTTTTAAAAATATCAGAGCTACAAGCTCATCACGTGCCACTCGATGGTGCGCTATGAGCTTGTAGCTCCGTAGATCTTGTGGATCTGAAGTATAACATAATTCTTAAAATACAAAAATGCGTTACAGTACAGAAGAGTTTAAGGAAGTAATTGTTTTGCGTGGCTGGGGCAAATGATTAGTTAGCGGCTCACTCCAAGCGTGGAGGCGTAGGAATAATGAAGGTGAGGCTGATGAAGCTGGTGTTAACGACATCTCCCAATCATTTCCTCTGGTGTAGATATCGCGTTCCCACCGACGTCTCCCCCGACAACGACAACGTATGCCTGGCCTCCCGTTTGGGTCGATCTTGCGTACGCGGCTTCCTTGAAGTGGAATTTCACCATGCAAGCGCACATTAGAGAGGCTGATTATTACGTTGTTTTTTTCTTTCTTGTGGTGACAGTAGACTGACACACGTAGGCGGTTCATTAGACTTGGAGATGTTCTTCAGCAGTATTGAATGTCGGGGTACCAAAAGTAACACCTTGTGGCCGTGTGACCACTGTGAACTCATTATGGTTGACTGCGGGCAAGTGCTCCTATAGAGTGTTTAGTAACAGATCAGGATACACATATCTATAGATGCAGGGTAAACACATGAGATTGGAAGTGATTATACACACAAATGAGACAGGAGAGAGAGACAGAGAGAGACCCGGAGACCGATATGGAAAACGTTTGTATGCAAACTCTGGCACCTTTCATATAAGAAAATAAAGAATACATCTCCAAGATATTTAAAATAAAGCACTTATATTTAATCTGAAACACCAACTAGAATTGTGGCACCACTAAACCAACAGCATTTTATCATTCGAACCGAAAACTCTGAGTCAGACCTTTAGCTTTATGCATGCTGCGTGTCTGTTGCAACTTCAGCAACAACTGATGTCATTATTGATGCTTTACTTGCCTAATATAAGTCCTGTATAAGATATAAATCTTGTCGGTCACACAACTAAAGAATTTAAATAAAAATGGTATGGGTGTAGCTTCATCGCCTGTAGCGTGAAGCAACACGGGCGATGAAGCCAACCTCATGCCATTTTCACCTGCCCCACCCCCCAATTGGGAAATGTTAAATCCGGGCCTGTATAAGATAGTAGTAGTATTTTACTATTAGTATTTTTCTTATAAAGTGTCATAAAAAAGTTTTTGTTTTCTATATGGGAGGGGGGGGAGAGAGAGAGAGAGAGAGAGAGAGAGAGAGAGAGAGAGAGAGCGAGAGAGAGAGAGAGAGAGAGAGTCAGAGAGATAAAAACATAAGCGACTCCATCTCGAGTCCACTCATCCAGGAACTAGCTGTGTGTTATCCCTTACACTAAAGGGTTTGGCCTTATTAAACACAGGTGAGTGTAGCACTTGCAGCCTAATTACAATACACATGCTCCACTCCTGCCTTTGATGCCTTCATTTGCACTCAGAGAACAAGCTTTCAAAGAGAGTGTGTGGCAGAGAGAGGAGCGTTTCATGTTCCAAATGTGAATCAAAGAACACACTAGTGGAGAGCTTCTCCACCTCAAGTACAAGGTATGGGGCTGGTGGAGAGAGAAAAAGCATGTTTTGTATAACCACTTGCTGGCTGAGACCCGCGCCGTAGAGTCTTATCGGTGGACGTTTGGGGGAAGTACTGTAGCACAGAGCCGGATCTAGGCATGGGTATGGGGGGGCAATGCCCCCCCTAAATTCCACCAAACATGACGGCATGCAAAACAATCCAATATCCAAGATATTTCAAATTAAAGTTCTTACAATTAAAATGATTTGAAACAGTACTACTGCTACTAACTACAATCGTCACACCACTAAACCTACAGCATTTCATCAATGTCAGACCTTTAGCTTTATGCATGCAGCGTGTCTGTTGCAACTTGCAACAGCAACTGATGTTATTATTGGTCCTTAATTGCCTAATAAATGTCCTGTAACTAAAAATGGTATGGGTGCATTTTTCTCCTGCCCCCCCAATTGGGAAATGTTACATGCGCCCCTGGTTTGGGGGATTGGCGGAAGTACTGTAGCTCCAGATCTAGGGGGACAAAAAGACATCTGATGGATGTTCCAACGGACACTTCCACTGACAGACGTTCTGCCTTAGGTTGTGCCTGTGGGCTTTTTTCCTCTTTCGCAGATGAGTTAAGCCTGGGGACAGAGGCTAATTTTGTCCCATTTCGTCCTGACATTGTAGATTCTACAAAACATTCACTCTGAAAAGAAAATACTGAAAGATTTGTGCCGCCTTCCCCACATTCGCCCCAAAAATAGCAGGCCTGCTATTTTGCAATGAAAGTTAAAACACGACAATTACAGTACAGAAGGGTTTAAGTAGAAGTCCTGTATCCACACTACAGTTAGGAATTCCTCAAGTTAGGAGTAAACATCCAATATTCAAAACGGAATTGCATGTGTCGCCATGGGATACACTGTGAGCTTGCAGGTCCGCATGCGTAGTTGCAGAAGAGTTTTGCAATAGTAAACAAAAATACAGTAATAATGATGTAACGATACATACACGTTGATGATACGATGCAGCAAAGTGAAATCGATATACAGTATTAACTATTTAAAATGCATTGACATTTTCTTGTCAGAGCTTACAGTGCCAGCGTTCACTTTAAGATGAGTTGGCCTGCCATGGCAAACTAAGTAATTAAACCACTAAACCAAAATGCTAAATCCACTAAACCACTAAACCAAATGCTAAAGTTTATGTAACAATCTGATACCAATTATTTGCGTCGCGAAACAATACAATACATGGTCAATGTTGCGGTTTTCATATTGACATAGTCTACATGGATTCTTGAAATTAAAATTAGATTGTTCGATGTTACTCTATAGTTGCAGCCCTAGTAAGTAAGTACAGCCAGTGGGATAATATACTTAGATACCTCATCTAGTGGAGAGCCTCTTTACTCAGTTCACTTCCTCAAGTGTAACACACACACACACACACACACACACACACACACACACACACACACACACACACACACGCACGCACACGCACACGCATGCACGCACACAAAAAGCAGCCCAATTATCATTAATAAAACATGAAGCAGGGATGCACAGTAAAAAAAAAGGCTGGTAGCCATAATAACCAACATCTAGCTGTCCAACCTTTGCTTGCTTTAGTGGTTTCAGGTATGACAACCAACGTTACCTTCAGGGCTGAATTTGTGCTCCAGAGTTTGCCGGAGGTCGGCTCCGGGACCTTTCTAGAAAGTGCCCTGTCACCTCGAATGCTATACGTTTGGAGAAGTTTGCCACTTTCCTGTACCGGTACACTACACTTTCCCCCCCTGCCAAGGTCAGAGCCTGTCGCGTACTGCATGCGCAAGTGTCATTTACTCCTTTTGTGCAGCGTCTCTGACGTCACGCGTTTCACCTAGCTGCACTTTCCGCCTGTCCTCTCTGTTCATAATCACAATGTGTTTTTATTTAGGGTTCCGGTATTTATTATTAATCCAGCTTTCGCATTCTTCCCTTCAACGTCATGTTTTCCTAACGCGCGATGGAAAGCACCACAGGGAAATGACTCACAAAGGCCACAAGTTGAGAACTCCACTGCATGCCTCTCGTTGGGACCGAATCACACGTCAGTCTGCTCACTTTGTTATGCGTAAAAAGGGCCTTCGGATGTCATCTCAGCCCCGCTGATGGCTGATCAGAGGACCGCCGCTCAGCCGACGTCGTCTTCTCCGAGACGTTCATCACATGTGAACTGGTACTCACTGATGTCCGTATCCCCCACCGCTGCGCCCCGCGTTAACGCTCGGCGCTTATTAGCCATGCAACGCTAAACCTTTGACATGCCGTCTGACAAGCGGCGCATGCACGCTAAGACATGGCTTCCTTTATCGTGAAGAAAAAAGAAAAGGCAAGTTGGTGTTCTGAACAAAACGGACGGATAAACGTCCGCTGACAGGCTGAAGGATTTGTCCACACTTCATTTCCCAACTGGCTTGGAGTCTTCTGACTTGTTAAATGGGCCAACGCCACATCTCCCTGCGATCTCAGACGGGTCATTACGCCTATTGAAGGCTTCCTCATTATGAAAACTTGCTGCTGCCTAATTTTGGAATCAGAGTGATGGAGGAGGTCTGTTTATTTATTTATTTTTTTCCTTTACAGTACATGTTATCCACATGTCAAATTCATGTAATGAGATGATGATGTAGTATTTGTCCAAACACTGCAACATGCAGAGTTATATAAAGTACACATACTGTACATTTTGCTAGCAGCGCATGCCTTGGGCACGTTTTATTATTATCATGATTTTCATTAACTTTACATTACATTTTGTTAGAAAAAAATGCAACATTCGCAAACCCATTCCAAACCAAATTATGGCTGTATACTACAGTGGTCCTTGAGACTTCCAGGTGGTCCCCAGGCTAAATGAAACAGTTGGTTAACCAGGTGTAACTCTTTGAGAGCATAAGAATGAAACCAAATGGACCCTTGTGGGTTTCATGTTTACACTCTCAAGAGTTAAAATATCCATGATGTGAATTAGCCCAAGTCTACAGTACACAACTAGAGAATGTAGATGATTAATGGTCATTTTGATCTGTATGTTTGCCTGTTTTGTTCCCCCAAATCCAGCCTGGAATTGTGGACAAAAGCAAAATAAATCTTTAGTGCTGGGGTCTGTGGGGCTAAAATGTCCTCAAATGGTGGTCCGTGGCTCAAATTCTGAATAAATAGTGAGCCCCGGTATCAAAAAGGTTGAAAACCACTGTGATGTAGTATTTGTTTAAACACTGCAACATGCAGAGTTATACTGTATAGTACACATATATTTTGCCAGCAGCAAGTGAGTGCCTTGGGCATATTTTATTATCATCATGATTTTCATTAACTTCATTTAAACTTTGTTTGAAAAACACAGCATTTGCAAACCCATTCCAAACCAAACTATGGCTGTACAGTACAGCCATAGAGGTATACTATGGGGTTACTTTAACATGCATGCATATGAGACTAGAGGATCATTTACACTGTCAGCACAGACTCAGATAAACGAGCATGTGTTTGAAAACTTGTGCCGTGGCTGTTGATTTATTTGTTTTCTTTGCCTCTTAAAAAGTTTTGATAAGATACCATCTGTCTGGGAGATGAATCCGGCGCTCTCCAACCCCCGTGCGGGGTGCTTGTTTTTCTGTCTCTTTGACTTGATGTGATTGATATCAATTTCAATATTCAGAAACGGGAGAGGGAGGAACTTCAGTTTGACGACTTTCAAACGTGTTGCGCAACAAACCCTCAAGACACATGAAAAGAATGCTAAAATAGGTTCTGAGCGTATCCGGTGACGCCGGTTACAGGCAAAAGTATAAAAGGATTTAACCACTTCAAGCATCCGCACTTTGCCCCTAATCGCATCGCCAGGCCCAAATTTGCGTCCTGAAATTCTATCAGGGTTTAACTAACGGTGACGGTTGAAATGGAGACCTGCTTCACGGAATTATACCCTAATTTTTTGTCATTTTGTTTGTCAAGGGCTACGGTAAAAGGGTTAAGGATTTTGTTGCCTTGTGTGCTAGGTTCATTTGAAGTGGAGAACCAAAAAGAAATATGCATGCGTTTGAGAAGTAAAGTATAGCCGAGAACAAAGCACAAATATGCCTCTCCAGTCAATTACATTTCATATTTTCAGGCACTTGACTCTCTCTGCTGTCTGGTTGTAGCGGGGCGGCGGTGGGGCGGTGGGGGGTGGGGATACATTAGTCCTAAGTGCAGGAGGTCGCAATTAATTTACCATCGCTGGGCTGCTGCCCCACGGGGGCTCGTGGGCCTGTTGAAACAGACATGAACCCATGTCTGGTTTGGCACTTTCAGTCAGCTTAACATCTGACACACCGACTCACTGGGCCACACGGGCAGCTCCGAGGCGGCAGAGCTGAGTGCTGCCCGTTCGGTGCTTTAGAGCTGACCGCAGCGTGTGTGTGTGTGTGTGTGTGTGTGTGTGTGTGTGTGAGAGTGAGAGAGTGTGTGCCTGGCTGGCTGCTTCAGATAGCTGACATGTGGTCAGACATACTGTGTGCATTATAAAAGTGTGAGTATCATCACCGTCGGCGGGGGAAACCTTGGATCTCCATGTATTTTTTTTTTTTTTTCGTTTCTTAAATGAATGCCCTAATGCATTGGTTTTTAGCCCTTGTCATATCAAGGCCGATTATTTATTTACTTTTTACATTTAGCAGCTCAGATTCAAAACTAAAGAATGTTTTGTTGCTGTTGGATAACATCTTGCCCACGATTTCATGCTGCAAACATTGTTCAAAAATAACTATTCAACTACATTCTCTAATTGTGTAGACTGCATTGTAAATGCAGATGTCTAACAATACTGTAACTCTTGAGAGTGTAAATTTGGTTTCACCTCACTTCACTCAAACAGACACACAGACACGGACACACAGACACACACACACACACACACACACACACACACACACACACACACACGGTTAATCATTGAAAATCCTGTTTCAAAATAGGCTACAAACGTGCATATTTTGTGTGTGTCTGCATGCAGTGCGCACCTGCACACAAAGTTTGCACGCAAAAGTCCGCACATGTGTTTTATGGGGCGTCCGGCCCAATTCTAAAAGCAGCACTACAACACTGCATTTTACGTTCTACAATTATAAATTAGGCATTTAGGAGACCCTCTTAATCCAGAGCGACATAGGTTGGTACTACAAATGCTTTTTTTTTTTTTTTTTTTTATAATTTTTATCCCACGATTTTGTAACCCATTTTTTCACCCAGTGCCAATTCCTAATGTGATCCTGGGCTCTACACACCCTCCGCCAACCTGGGGAGGCAGCAGACTGGGCTCATGTTTCCTTCAAGGCATGAGGAGTCGCGCCGCCTTCTTTTCACCTGACAGGGGGGAGTTTCCCTGGTTGGACGTAGCGCGTGGAAGGAACACGTTATTCCAACCAGTTCCAGTCCCCTCCATCAGGCGCCCCGGCCGGCCAGGGGGAGGCAGTTTAGAGCCCAGGATTACTGCATGTTTTTGTGAGGGTATCTACCCTAGGGGACACGGGGAGAACATGCAAACTCCACACAGAAAGGCCCTTTCGTCAACCCCACCTCGGGTATGGGCACTGATGACGCGGAGGAGCAGACACGCCGCCAGCACCCACAGCAGCGCCCCTAGCGGGAATCGAACCCAGGACCTTCTAGCTGTGAGGCGACAGTACTAACCACTGTGCCACCGTGCCCCCGATACGTTGGTACTACAAATGCTAAAGGCTGATATGAACAAGTGCTATGGGCTGATATGTACTTCAAGTGCTATATGTTGATATGTACAAGTGCTATGGGGCTGAGATGGAGTCTGAAGAGGTGTGTTTTCAGACTGCGGCGGAAGATAGAGAGAGAGTCTGCGGGTCTGATTGGCATGGGAAGTGCATTCCATAGTTCTGGAGTTACATATCTATAAGGGACCACCTGGAACCCTCTCACCCCTCGAGAACCACTGCACTAATGCGTTTAGAAGTTACAAGTTGGTACAACTGCAACATATTCATACTTTACATACTGTAGATAATGACATGACCGAAATAGGGATGGCGGGTTTTTCGGTCTTATAAATATTTAACCAAATATAAAAGTATTAACAAGAGCTTGTGCTTAAATAATAACTGCATTTCATCCATATTGGAACACAGGTTTGTTGAAAAGTTGGTCTTTTGACCGGCGTTGTGCTATGCAGATCCCTTTACAGCTGGAGCTGTAGCACAGTTCCTCAGTATTAAGCGTAGAATCAAAGGACTCAGCCACTCGACTGCAGCAGGGCTTTGCAGAGGCCCTCTGTGTGCATAATGCAGCATCAAACTAGCTGCAGAAGTAATCACTTCTCCCAGAGAACAAAGGTTACGCTGTGGGTTTACATTCGCCTCAACACCATCTTTAAAGTTCACTGTGGTCCTGAAATATATATTGTACATATATCAGAAGCATCTGAGAGTGCGTTTTGTGCTTAACGCATCTACCCTGTCTTGTCTTTATTTCGGTTGCTGCATGCAAATCGACTTGCCAATTCTAATCCGCGTTCAAAATGCGCTCTTTTTTCCTTTGCACAGTGGCAACAGCAGGATCCGTGACACTTATTTTTGAAAATAGAAATTCATCACAGATGTTAGCACTGGCACGTTCATTTATATGTCGTTATCTCCCGCAAGCCACAAAGCAGCAGGTTTTGAGCCTGTCGTTTTGCGAATTCGATTCCTGAAGAGTAACAGTTTTGGACATAACCCGAGGTTTCCGTCCGACAGAGACGATATGATGTAACCAGTGTTGCCAACTGCCAAAATCCAAAATGCACTAGCGGCACTTCCAAAATGCACTAGAATGCGCCAGAGCAGTGGTTTTCAACCATTTTCATACCAGGGCCCGATATTTATTCTGCATTTTAGCCATGGACCACAATTTGATGTTGAGTTTAGTCTCTCAGACTAATTCTGGACATTTTCTAAATGTGTAGATTCTTGAAAATTAGGTAATTCAGATAATTTAACTCTTGAGATCTTCACCTTTGATTTCATGCTCTCAAGAGTTACAGATCTATAAGGGTCCATTTGGTTATCAGTGGTCCTTTCTAGGAAGGAAGGAGGATAAAAACGAGGGTTTTATCTCTGGCGCCCATCAACCATTTTCGCTTAAACTCACCAGCACAAAAGCACTACATTTTCAGCCAGGAGTTTTTCTCTCATTTTGGTGCAAGCAGGGTCTGGAAAAAAAGCAAAATATAGCGACAAATGCACCAAGTTGGCAACACTGTATGAAACCAATGACATTTTGGATGGTTATGCAGGCCACGGTGCCTGTTCTTGGTTTCAAATGCTCTTGAAGCTTGCAGTATAATGGGCCCATTTCCTTTTTGGCATATCCGACCGTATGTTCGTGTTTGTGGCAAATCTTCCTCTTCAACATGAGTCATTCATTCCGCGCTAATGTGCTAATATGCATGTTACAAGACTCAGTCACAACAGAGTGAAAGGCCCCGTGCACTCGGCAATCATTAAAGGGATTTAATACAACGGCGTCAAGCACACAGAGCACACATTGGCATGGAGTTTAAGGATATCTTTAAAAAAATAAATAAATAAAGCACATCTGTGAGTGCGAGGTAGTGTAAACGCACAGTGCACAGACGAGCAGACTGTTTACAATAACATCAGTAGGAGAAAGGCAGGCAAAAAACCTAAAGTGATAATGCTATTAGAGGAGTCTAAATGTGTTTTGCATCGTGGGTACAAGCAATAAGATAGACATCATGGAAACAGAATTAAATAAAACCGACGACAGCCTCAACCACAGGAGACATCTAACAGTATACAATATGTGCGACGTGCACAAGTTGTTTAAGCATGTGTGTGCACACATATTCAACCGTGGAGACAGACAGACAGAGCATGTGTTTATTGAGAGGACGGGGCCACTTGTTCTGCGCATGAATAATCATCTACGCTTTCCCAAACATGGGTTACATATTATTGCAGTATTTATCTGGGTGGCGGGTTTGCAGGGATAAATTTGGGTCCCGCATGCAGAAAACGCGGGATGAGACTTGTTCAAAGCGATAGTCGTCCGCCGTGAACTTCTCAGGGGGGCAACGGCGAGGCACTCGTTGCAACGAGTGCAACCAGGATGTTATTTATATTGCAAAATGCAAACACGCCAGCGGAGAAAGGCTCGGCGCGTCTTCACAGGGAATCCAAACAAAAAGGGGGAAAACGTGTAGGAAAAACAGTGCCGCACACAAACAATTCACGTCATACTGCATTATGCAAAAAATATATATAAAAAATAAAATAGGGTTTAAGACTGGAGGCTGTTTAAGTGTAGGGGTTCTGGAAAAGGCAAACAAACAAAGCCAGTGCAATCCATAAGCGTAGTGCAGATAAAATATATGCAGTGGTTATACATGCAGGATGAATACCACCGCTGTCTCGGACCAATCTCCATATTGAAACTTTCTTCCATCCTTCTGTTTTAGCTATATTTTCGTAAAAAAATGAAAGTAAAAGTCTATGGTCTTTTATACATATTGAAACAGTGGAAAGGCCTTATGACTAAGTCATACCTCCTCCTCATCCAGCTCACCTCATTAAAACGTTCCGATTCGGACAATTTCAGTGCCTCAGGTGCGCGATCGGTGATCAAGACTTTGCCACGAAAAGGCTAATGAAGGAAAGCTATAATGATAAGCGAGGTTATAAACACACAGAGTTGGAAACGTCATGTTCTTCAGCTGAGGTCAAAACTATGGACAGGAACTTGTTTAGTCAACAGAAACGTTTGTGGAAGTTTGATATTTAAATCCATGTACAGCACACAGTCAGCTCAGATCTGTGGCATTATTAAGCATGGCTGCAGTAGTATTAGCCTACACCTCAGTGACATATAGTATACAGAATAGATGAATGCATTCATTTCACCACATGAACATTCTTGGCTACAGAAACCAGCAGGTTAAGTATCCTTGGTAGTCACTGTACACTCACTGCACTAGTATCCATACAACAAACAATGTTCACTAATCAATGTTCACAATGTTCACATAATACAAGATATTTCGCAAGTTTTCATTGTTTATTGCCTCAAACGTCCATGCGAGTGCTTTTATGTTACAGATTGGGAGAACGACCGGACGGCTGTAGGCTACATTACAACGAAGACGGCCATGGGAGGCCTATCCCCATTTATTTAATTGTTTACATCAAAAGCAACCATCCTGGACATACATGGTTTCCAAAGAGAGCAAAGGCATGAACATAAATGGTCACCGCATTCGAAGGAACCATCTGTTTGTTGTTCAGGGGAGGTTGAAGGTTGGCTACCGGAAATATTGTTGTCCGGAATGACAAGTACAGTACTGCCAGCCTTGTTCGGGATGTGAGACACGCTTTGTTCGGGATGTGAGACACGCTTTGCTCACAAGAGGAAAAAGAGTAAACAAACGTATAGGTTAACCGGTGTCCTGCCCACAACCTAAAGCCTGCATTAATACCTGAAAGAGCATACACCAGGGTAACAGGATAGGAAGTTGCCAGTCACTGTCTCTCCCTAGAGTAGAATGTGTGCTTGAAACCAGGGCAAATAGAGTCAAAACAACAAAAGCAATACCATAGGTATTGCATCCTTGCCTTACAGCACTGGCGGTGAACAAATACCGAGCGCACAGTGTAACACAATAATATCCCTTCAGATACATCTGAAGGACAGGGGGGTTGCCTGTCCACGGGGTCGTTCTATATCAAAGTTTTGATTTGATTTATGTTTTGATTCAATCCCGTGTCAAACAAGCGATCCGATATGGTGCTCCGAAATGAGTCCACATCAATTTTTGATGGCTGACATGCACCGGCAAACCAAGTCTTTCAAGGCTTTTTTCGGAGCTATTCCTTAACCAGTGTGGGTGGCTTTGAGGTGGATGAGCGCATGCAACTGGATGACAAAGGCTTTTTTCCTGCCGATCCGGGTCTGTGCTCACCTCCCACGCAGTTTGTCTACCGAGCCACTCTCTGCCGGAGAAAGGCTCTGATGGCAACGGTCCAGGATGTTTCTATTCCATGTGAAATGTGTTTCCCAAAAGCGCCGTTTTTGTTTTTCCGTCCCCCCCCTGGGTCGGTGTGAAGTGATCTCGTGACAAAAGGAGAATAAGACTAAGAGACTCAATGCCTCACTGGTGGTCCCTAGCTTAATCGTTCAATGTCTGGTGGCCTTTAAAAAAGAAGTTTTGGCACCCGAACATTGTGAACCTTTAACATTTAGTAGGTTTTTCTGTTGTTTTTTTCATGTGGGCCAAGCGCTCTGATTTTCCTGTGGACTGTGAATATGACATATTTGCCAGCAGATGCCACTGTTGAGAGATTCTGTATATTTTCAAAAGGCTTCCAGTCGCACAGAGAAAACCTCAGACCACAGAAAACCACTGAATGGTCAAAGTTCAGGTCGCGTGGGTGTTAATTTCTTTTGCGTTGGCTATCCAAAAATAGCAGAGCTTCGGGTTCAAAATGTGTCACCTCTTGCCACACTCGATAATAATAATCTTGAAAGATACTGACTCGGAGGGCATTTGTCTTGTGTACAGTCTACTTATTCTATAACAACAGAACTGTTAAAGCGTTATAAACATAGATCACGGCTATGATCATTTAGTCTATAATCACACATCCCATACTGTGGCCTTACTCAGCCACAAACACTACTGTGGGGAAAATAGCATTCGATCATCGCAGGCAGCCACCGCTGTGGGTCCGCATGACGTGCTTGACTTTCTCCCACGTCGATATTACTCAGGGTAACAGCTCAGTGCACATAGGGGCCACTTCGGCACGGCGTAGCTGACCAATTGGCACAGACCGGTCAGTGCCCTAGCTCCAGATAACAGTTATATAGGCTCAGCCAGGAGTTGTATTACCGTAGTATCGCCATCGCAGTTACTTTTACAGCATCACCCTAACGGTACCCTGTCACTCTGGGAACATAAACGTTGGGTAATGTATAGCGATAATAATATCCACTCCAGTGTTACCCTACAGGGGAAAAAAATGCAAACTCTGCCATTTTTGGGAGCTTTCTGCAAGCCAAAAAAAAAAATAGCAATATACACATTTAGATTTTTGGCTAAAAAGTTGCCTATTCTAGCTTTAAACTACAACATACACTGTTCAAACATCTTTGACATGATCCATTTCTCTGTCCGCGTTGGAACTTCTCTAAAAACACAGCAGTCTGACATGTTTTCATTTACCTGCATCTGTTCTGGATTCAAAGTGGAATACTCAACGTACGACCAGTGGGCACCCTGTTTTATATATTAAAAAACAAAATGATTCTCTTCATCCATGTGTCACGCACTAAGCCAGAACATATGGCAGATTATCATCTGCGGCTATAAAGATAGATGGGAGGATCCGACTGCGCAGAAGACTAACTTAATCACACTTGGCTCAACAGTGAGATCAGTGACTCACGTCCAACAGCCCCAAGTCATAGGCCAAGCCATCCAGAACCCTGAGAATTACCATAAATGACAAGGAGAGAGAGGGGGGGAAAAAGACAGTGCAAAGCCATGCTTAACTAATGATAGACAGTAATAGTGGTGCTAAGTGACACAAAATACTTATTTATTATCAGATTAGTCCAATTTGCCCATGGTTTTTTGGTCAAGCAAGTGTCCCCCCTGACAATGCTCATAAATGGATGAATGGGCATGATAATAGGATAATGGGAGGCTAGATTGTTTTTCCGTCATTCCGCTGCCTTGCTATTGCTGCTGCTATCAAAGAAATTGCTCCGAGAATCTTGCTGCCATGCACAGACTGTACTAATGCTCCTAAGATGTGCCGTGCTGCATGGAGGAGAACAATGGATTGAATATGCTTGTCACAACTCGGAGGCAAGCCATACCAGAAACAGAAATGTAAACTAAACTCCCCCAAAGCGCCACTCTAGGGAACAAATGCGCTATTTAAATATTGCTCACAGTCTACAAGCTTGGTGTGTGTATGAAAAAGAAGAAAAAAATCAACCCGTCTTTCATTTCACCTGAATGATGCCTTTGTTTTTTTGCCCCCGGGGCTAAGTAGGCAAAAAGCGGCAGATTACCCTTTCAAATATTTATAAACATTTGTGCGCGCAAACGGCGGTTGGATAAAGCAGTGCGTGTCATAAAAAGAGAGCAAGACTTTTATTTCATCTGCATGCCCTCAAAAATATTCCAAATGGATTATATTTGGAGTGAGCCTGTGTTATACAGGCCAGATAAGAATCAACTACCAACATCCATAAAAAAAACAGAGAGGAAAAAAAAACAGTGGTGTGGCGCTGTGCTGATTTATGCTGCTGTCACTGTTAGCAAGGACAGAGTTGGCACCTCATAGTGCATTTAGCAAAAAGTTTGGCGTCGACGACAGAGTGGGTGAGAGCTTACGAGTCCAGGCACGTGGTCGCAGCCAACGCGGTGTCTTGATCTTTTTATAAGGATCGCACTTCATTTTCTCTCAGTAGAATTATCCCATTAAAGGGCCACTTCACCCCTGTTGCAACCGGAGATTGTTTTAATGATGTTTAGGAGGATACGAGAAGCACATTCGTGGGTTTTTTCCATGTGTGTGATGCGGAGAGGCAGCAAGATCATTTCACGACATCGACCCTGGCCACCGTTTTTTAAAAAGGTTGCGACCGTTTGATACTGTCACAACCTTTTTAATAGGTTGGGGACCCAGACCTTTTTACAAATCCGTTTTTTAATCGGTCGCAACTAAACCTATCCCTAACCTTCCTTCCTGGACTACGTTTGTACTAGGTCACACATCCAGCCAACTTTCCACAAGGAGGGGAGTGCACTAAAGCATGATGGGCATTGTAGGAATCCAGTCAAACCTTAGTAGGATAGACTTTTTTTTATTGTTGGATACTGTGCAGAACCCCAAAAAGGGGTCCCCCCGCCCAGAACAGGGGCGGATCTAGGCATAGGCATGGGGGGGCAATGCCCCCCTAAATGCCCAGTCTGCCCCACCAAACATGATGGCATGCAAAACAACCCAAGATATTTCAGTGCTTATATTTAAAAGTATTTGAAACACTACTGAAAATGGTAAAATGGCCCCCTTACCATTTTATTCTGCCCCCCCCCCCCCCCCAATTGGGAAATACCATACCATACCATACCATCTTTATTTATATAGCACATCTATATAACAACAACGTTGTCCCAACGTTGTTGCTTTACCTTAAAAAGATAAAAATACAATTTCAGTTGAAAAACAACAGCAACCACAAAGACAAACAACTACAGTGTCACTTACTTACTTCAAATGTTACATCCGCCCCTGGCTCAGAATGGGGTTGCGCACAACTCCAAAATCGAGTGCTTTCCCGCTCTTAAAGGGTTCAAATTGTAAAATAAATCACTGCAGGATCTTTCTGTCCTTTCTTCGTAATCATTGGGGGAAAGGAAGGAATATCCTCACTCTCTCTCGAGTGAAGTTTCTTCTGAGTTTCTTTAGTAATGAGACAGAGCAGCAGGCCACCTAGAGAAACCAACACACAGGCCTTCTTTAGCTCATCAGAAACTTTACCCAAGAGAGTGCGGATATACTCCCCGTTTCCATTGATCTTCAAGTTGAAGAATGTGTACCCATCAGTCACGGAGACTACTAAGACTCCACCTGATTAGAGACTGCTTTATTCTTCTACTTTGGTCTCCTTGAAGGGGAATTCCACCCATTTTCAACATTTTACTATGTCATTAGTATACCTTAAGAGATGTTGTGTGGGCATGATAAAAAAAAAGTTCCCCCCATTCTGTGTTTCCTAGAAATGGAGGTCTGAAAAGAATCATTAACATGGTGATGACATCATGAGGATATATTTTGCCATGTTAATGGCACCCGTTAGGTCCCGTCCATTTGGTCCCATTTGTACACTCAAAAAACATGTTGAAAATGGGTGGAAGTCCACCACACAAACTTTCTTACCTTTGTTTTCAGTTAATTTATTTCCAAAAAAGTGGCCAGTTATTTTGTGGTATTTTCAATCCTTTTTCGAGTGGGGGAAATAAGTGAATTTGAACGACACCCCATAGCCCCATTCTAAGACCATGGTAAGGTAGGGAAACAGCTAATAAAGATTACCTTTGATTTTCTTTTTCACAAAATAACTGGACCAATTTTTTTTCACATAAATCAACCGCAAATATTAAGGTAAGACAGCCTTCTGGGGTGGAATTCTCCTTTAATCATGCCTTATTTATGAATATTCATCAGGTGATTTCCTGGTGCTGTGTTTTTGTAAGGTTTGTTATGGTTTGGGGGATAGAATAAGTTTTGACAGGCTCTCCTTGGGTCAGGGGACAGGGTCAGTGCTGTTGGAAATAAAAATGGCCTCACAGGGAGAGATCAGCCATGGAGTCGACTGTTAATGAACAGCATTGGCCAAAGCCAAAACGTTGCCAGGAATTCACTTCACCAAACATGGCAACATCAAAACCACACTTAAAATTGATGTTTTAAGGCAGTAGTTTTCAACGTTTTTCATATCAGGGCCCACTTTTTATTCAGCATTTTAGCCACGGACCACCTTCGATGTTGGGTTTAGTCTCTCGGACCCAAACGCACGGATTTTCAAGTTTTTTGTCCACAATTTAGGAGAGAAACTGGTAAAATGTTGGACAATTCTTCTACATTTTCTAATTGGGTAGATTCTTGAAAAATGAAGTAATTCATTCCATTTGGTCCATTTGGTTTCATTTTAACACTCTCAAGAGTTACAAATCTATAAAGGTCCATTTTGCTACCAAAATGAACTAGCTGTTGAAAACCCCTGTTTTAAGGACAATGTACACCATGTGAATTCCTTCAACAAGGTAACACATTGTAATGTATGCCCTGCTTTCACAAACAGTTATGCAAACACCGACCAGTACAGTACATTTTTTAATTTTTCCCTTCATCACTGTATAATTAATACAGTGTTTTAATTATAACTGTTAATTTCGCTGTGGATAAGTTGTTTTTTTTGTATTATGATAATGAATCTTGCTATTTCTCATGTCATGTCTTGGAAACTACACCGCAAGGACTTTTTGTGCTATCCCCTTTGGACAAAAGTGTCAAAAAATCAATCCAATGCCTGTGTGTTAAAGTCATCTAAAAAGCAACTAATCATCTTTTGTTATAAAACCTTGCACGTCAGACGGCACATCAAGCATTGATTGTCACATTCAAAACTAAGAAAGTTGAAAGTTAGTTTACACTCCAGAGTTAAAGTATTCACTATCCAAAATAGCCCAAGTCTACACAACTAGAAAATGTAGAAGATTAATGGCCATTTTGTATCTGTACAGTATGTTTGCCTGTTTTGTAATCCAGCCTGGAATTGTGGACAAAAGGCTAAAATGTCATCAAATGGTGATCTGTGGCTCAAATTCTGAATAAACACTCGGCCCTGGTATGAAACAGGTTGAAAACCACTGCAGCATTACAAAAATGGAGTACTTTTTCCACCACTCACTGATACAGCAACCTACGTCACTTTTAAGAAAACTGTTTTATTAAGCAGAACTTTCTCACAAAATCGGCCTTGGGTTTTAATTTGTCGATAATAAGCGTCTCTATCCCGCTAGGGTATTCAGAGGGATTTCAGCGCCGCTCGGCGCGGCCTTGCAGAGCAGTTGCTTAGTTTGCTTACACATTATTACAGTCAATATCGGCCCATTTATTGGGAGCAAGAGGTCAATCAGACTGCTGCTGCTTACAGACCTGCTGAGTGAGTCCACGAGTCGTGAGGAGGACTCAGGGTTCATCTGTGACGAGAATCCGAAGCGGCGGATGCATCCGGCATACGCACTTCTTCCGCTGCGAAACACCAGAGGGGCCAATTTGGACGCGGCGGCGGTGCGACCGCAGACATAACACGACCTCGAATAGCATGAATATAAACAGGGTTGTTTGCCACCGGTGCAAGTCAGAGCCTGGGAGGGACTGCTACCGCCGGCGTTATTATTCCTTGTGATGCACCGACCGCACGGAGACAAATTCCTGCGTGGTTATGTGTGCACTCATAACTGGGGCGAAAGGTAAAACAGCTCATATTCTGTGGAGGAATGAAAGGCCGTCGGTCGTTGTATTTGCTTGAGGTTACAGCTCTCATGACGCAGTGATGATTTTGACACTAACATTTTGGTTTCTGGTTTTACTCATAGCTTTTTGAATAGTTCTCATTTACATTTACTTACTTTTATTCACATTTCAGGACCTGCACCTGGAATCTTTCAGTGTAGTCCAGTGGTTTTCAACCTTTTTGACCAGGGACCACTATATATTCAGCATTTGAGCCACAGACCACCATTTGATGACTTTTCACCGCCACACACCCAGAACTAAAGACTTATTTTGCTTTTGTCCAAACTTCCAGGCTGGATTTTCGCAAACAAAACAGGAAAAAACATACAGTAAATGAAAATGACCATTCTTTTATACTGTGTAGACTTCTTAATTAAGTGGGCTAATACTGATTATGAATATTTTAACTCTTGAGAGCGTAACCATGGAACCAAATGGACCCGTAAGGGTCCATTTGGTTCCATGTTTACGCTCTCAAGAGTTACATCTGGTTAGACAACATTTCATCTGATAAGGAACTTAGCCGGGGACCACCTGGAACCCTCTCCACTGATGGTCCCCGGACCACTGATTGAAAACCACTGGTGTAGTCGACTAACTATGCAACGATTTTAGTCAACCAAATCTACAGTCAATACAGTCGACTAAATTGTATTTTAGTGGGCCTTGATGCTGTGCAATCCCGCCATGCTGAAAATAGTAGAGCTTGATGCATTGTAGCTTGTAGATCAGATATTTTCAGCATGCAACCGAGCGTAAAATGACTTGTGTGCTTTTCACTTTCACAACTACTGGACCTCTTTCTGTTTTTTCCTAGCATTTAGTCGATGAAATTGTCAATTTTGTCTTACTTTAAGGTCTTTGTTTTAGTCATCATAGATTAGGTTTCATTCAAGTCGATGAACTCAAACCCTGCACTCGTGTCAGAGCAGCGGCAGAGCAGACGGTCCATATAATCAAGAGGGCGAATCAGAATTCAGGCAATAACAACAGGACGCAGTTGGAGCGAGATCAATAAATCATCTCCCTCGAAAATCCCCGAGCAGAAGTGAAGAATAATCTGCCAAATGAATCAGGACATGTCTCCTCTGAGTGTTCTCCATTGGAGACGGATGCATAATTAACATGCCTTTGGCTTTCATCTCCTTCATCACAGAAGAGAGAAGTGCCACTTCCACGGCACAACGCTGGCGCAGAAATGGACCTGTCCGTCTCAGACTTAAATGAAACGCTGAGGATATTAACAGACGGTTTCTTCTTTTTCTTCTCCTTCTACGCCGTGAAAATCCTCAGCGTCTCACTTGACTGAGAGTTCACCAAAACGGACCCGCTTCCCTCAAGCTCTCAAGTAGTTTAAAAGCGGATCAAATTTACACTGCAGATTTCACTGTGTACCGTTCACTCCCGTTGCTGGGAGCTTTAAACATAACCGAATCCTACAAAACATTTAAAAAAATAGTAATAAAAAATAAACCTGACTCTGTACCTTTGCCGGTATATTACATATTATTACACGTCAGCGTGCGGCCGGATGACAGCGTGTGCGACGCCAATTTATGTCCCTCAGTTTAATTCAGTCTCGCCCTCTTTCTCGTAAAACAAGCGACAGGCTCCGCGGGCTGCTGTAACAAGAGCTCAGTCGACTTAAAAGGGACACTCTGTCACACGTCACTGCGATCGCACCGGTGTCTTACATCAGTCTGGCGTGGGGGCATGCAATACCGCACCAACGATGACACAACAGAGGGTTGTCACAAGTACGGCAGTAGGACACTGTTACTTTGACGCAATTACTCAATTAGAGATTTTTTTTTAAGGACCCATTTATCAATTCATTCCGTCATTCATAGAAAGGGTGAGCTTGCGGGGCATCCGCTGGCCTAGTGGTCCAGGCGCACGCTACATACAGTATAGCGGTAGGCGCTTGTCTGATACCGTGTGGCGTGTTCGAATCCCGCTCATGACGATCATTGCTGCCCTGTCCCCTCCTTCTCTATGTCCCTCTCTCCTGTCAATCTGTAGGCTTAAAGGGGAATTCCACCCATTTTCAATATTTTTTCTGAGACTGTACAAATGCAACCAAATGAACCCGTTAGGGTTCATCTGATTCTATTTGTACACTCTCAGAAAAAAAGAAGCTTCTAAAAAGAAATCCATTTACATGGTCCATGCCAAATCTATTAACATCTTGATGCTGTCATCAAGATGTTTCACCATGATAGTGGTTTTCTTCAGACCTCCATTTCTTGGGAACACAGAATGGGGGGGGATTTTTTTTCATCATGTCCACCTAACACCTCTAGGGTATACTAATGACATATCAGAACGTTGAAAATGGGTGGAGTTCCCCTTTAATGAGCCCTTCGGGTGGGGTTTAATCATTGTTCAATGACATCACTTTGACGTAATTACTCAATCAGAGCAGAGCTTTAAAACATCACAATTGGCGACAGCAAAAAAAAAAAAAAAAAGAAAAAAAAAAAAAAAATACAGATCTGGGCATGGGGTAGATTTAACCACTGTGCCAGACACCTCTTTTTTCTTCCTACTGTGGTGGACCTAAAAAACAACCCTTCCCTCCCTTCTCTGCTGTGATTGCCATGCTGTCTGGTTTCTTGTTACCAGTTGGCACCTAGAGGCCCTTTGACTGACTTTGGCACCTTTTCACGGCCCGCCACAGACCCACGGCGGTTGCCAAATGGGCACAGGGTCAGCAGAAGCGGCCAACAGGTTCCCGGGGTGGACATGCGGGCGGCGCCCGCGCAGCCAGGACACACAGTGACAGCAGTCATGGCTCCGCCACTGTGCCAGCAGCCGCCGCAACGTTGACTTTGGAGACAAGAACGTTGGCGAAAAAATGATCAGTTGGCTAAAGTTTTTTCACTGACAAAAACTCACTCTGGTGGGTCTGTTGCCCCTGTGACCCAACTACAGATAAGCGCTCAAAAGATGGATTGATGGATGGTTGGATGGAAAATTAAACAACAACTAATCTATGGCGACTAAATCAAGAATAAGGCCTCCAATTTCGTCACCACTAAACCCCTTGTCCCTAAACTTCTATGTACTGTACAGTAGATCTTAGAAATGGGTGTGGTTGCGACGGTTACCAACAGTCGCGACCGATGGGCCATCGGCCGCGGCAGTCGCACAATGATTGTCTCTCACGTAATGATGGTGGTGAAAATAGCCAATTGCACAATGGGACACATTTTACATTGGCTATATATATATATATATATATATATATATATATATATATATATATATATATATATATATATATATATATATATATATATATTTCGTTTTTCGTCTGTGACGTCTGTGTCGACAATTCACCGGTGAACTAGAAAAGATAAGTAAACTAAGGCCAACTATTTTTCTTCGGTGGCTATTTATAAAGTAAAATATGCAGCACTTAAATATGTAAAGTAAGGTAAACGGTTCTGCCTAAACTCATTAATTCCCCTTAATGGATTGGAAACACATTTTGTCCATGCATGTATTTTCTCCATAAGGGCCAGACGTGAGTCAATAAACAAACATGTTTGTGCCGTCTGTGAAGTCTCCTTTATTAGCTGCATCCATGGATGTGAGGGTGAACGCAGCCAAGCAATTATGGTTTCCTTAAGAAGAAAAGATATGTGCTTTTCTAACAACTCCCCTGCATGCTGACCTTATGTAATGCACAATATAGATTTATACAATAGGCACTGGCATACAGTAAATTATTTCAGCTGATATGGTGGGGGATGTGTGGATTTTGTTAAAGTTACGTTAGTGCAAGTCAATAGTCTGGAAACATATATTTTTATACACATATAATAATTGTCACGGACTAGTATTTGGACCTCTATGTATTGGAGTAGGCCCGGAATGTACTGTACCTAATGTGCTGTACTCAATTTAAAATTACCGTTATATTCACTGGAATGCCTGATTAAAACTGTACAGGAAGGGCAATCTTCACCAGCAACTATAGACCCGCTGGTCTAAAGTCACACACACACACCTGGTTGCAACCAGGTCGCATCCACTAGCGATCAGGTCTCAAATCCACTAAATCCACTAGCAACTAGTTTGCGAATTTACTAGCGATCAGGTCACAACAACTTATTTCCTAGTCATGGCCAGATCAACCTGGTTGCATTTGGACCATAGTTTCTATACAAGGGGACTGCCCGACAACAGAAGCGCATGAGGACGGGGGAACTTTGCCCTGCACATCCTGGGCTCCGTGCCACGACAAGGTTGGTGAACATGCACTGCTCTTTGCGTATGTGCGGTAATGTTCAGGGTTAGGGTCTCCTCTCACCTAAAAACTAGTCGCGACCATAAAGCAAGTAGCCGCGACCAGGTTGCAAGTCTAGTTGCTCACTAGTCACAACCTCAAGCACCAATAGCGGTGACCACGACCGGTAAAGTAGTCACAACGATCAAGAAACTCTCAAATCGTAACTCAGGCAAGTAAAGTGATGTAATCACACTAGTAGCAACACTCCACAACAACAGGCATTGCAAACATCTCTCTCATAGAAAAAACATATAGGTGGATTTAAGTGAAAGGACTCGATGCAGAAACGGCTCTGTGTTAAGGATGGACATTGTTGTTATTCTTCTCTCTCGAAGGATCCACGCAGCCGCCCTGGATATAAACTGCGTTGAGTCGTTTGTCGGTGGCTTTTCACGCAGCCCCAGAACCACCACGTCTGCAAAAAGCAACACTAGGATTCCTAAGCGTCTTAACTTAACAAATAATAACGGAAAAAGGAAAAGGAAAAAAAGACATCCTGTGATATATCCGAAAAACCACGACAGGGTGCGATTGTGTGCAAAGTGTCTCATAATCTGTGGTTTTCAATCCCGGCTTACCCCACACTCGTGTGTTCGTTTTCCCCTTCTCTATGAAAGTCTGTTCCCTCTCCCATGTCTTGTACCCCCTTCCACTCCCCCTACCATGAAAGAAAAGGGAAGTGATTGTGAGTGTGTGTGTGTGTGTGTGTTTGTGGCTTACAACAAGCATAAAGCTTGGGTTTTGCGGGGAGGAGGGTTCAATGCATTCGTGGGGGTCAGGATGTGCTGAAAAGCCAACAACATAAAAGTGGCGGGTGGTGGTGGTGCTGATGCTGGTAGGATGCAATAGGGATTAAGCACATCTTAGACAGGGAATGTTGGATTGAGAGAGGATTTAAGGAGGGATAACTAGACATGCATAGAGTTGCGGTTGCAGAGTTGGACCAGATGGCTGTGATTTTTTAGCACAATTATCTCCCCCCTCTTTGCTTTGTCACTGATCTTCGTTTCTTGCTGCCGTCGGCAACAAAACCAACCCCAAATCATCCATCCGCAATCCACAAGTTCCTTTTGAATGTGGAGTGAAGACGGGAGGCTTCGGAGGCTCGCAAGAAGTTTGGATGTAAATCACACATGTGCTGTGAGTGAGCTTGTAGATCTGCTGTCTTTAGACGTACAACAAAGCAGATAAATCCACTCGCAAGTACTTGTACACAGATTTCAGTGTAACATAGTTACATTTTGTACATCATCCACAGAGTTAAAGGGATAGCTCACATTTGCTGAAGTTATATGAAACACTTGCCATTAATAATATAGTAGTTGTTGCAAGTGTATTAATCGATTGTCGGAGTCCCGTGGAGGGAACAAATTAACACACGTTAGAATGTTTCAGAAATAGGTCAATAATGCAAATGACTTTAATTTTGTGAATTAACTTAACACAAGATCCACCACTGGCATCCATCTTTGCCGATTGGAACAATAGTAACATTGAAAGCCTTGTCTTGCTAGCTGTTCTTGTCAGTAACACAGGATTGCGCATTGTGCCCATAGACATCCATTCAATCCATTTCTTCCAATCTCCTCTACCTTGATTGTATTGTTGTAGGCTACTGTTGTATTGTGCTTCTTGCGTTGGCAATGTAAACATATGTTTTCTCATGCCAATAAAGCCCTTTGAATTGAATTGCATTAAATTGAATCTACTAATCCTTGTCCCAGATGGCACTTTTTGGTCAAAACAGCCTATATTCCACAACCCAGATCTCACTCAAAGGTAAACAGCGATAAACACCATTATATTAAAAAATGTAGGCAGATTAACTGTTAACTTACTTTTAATGCGCAGCCCCAGGCTTCCCCACAAAATGCCATGAGCTAGTCAGTAATCACCCAAACCAGAGCAGAACTTGCACCACAGGACTCTGGCAATCAATTAATACAGTTTCAACCATTATATTTAATGCCAAAGTATTTCATACAACAAAGAACTCACTTGCTATGTTGCAGAACAGGACATCCCACCTTGTACGGAATAAAAGTAAAGCAAAACGTATTCGCGCTGCACTGAGCCTCGCATTGCAAAACATTACCATATTCTAATCATTATTTATCCTGTGTGGTTTTGCAAGAGAGGTGCTGAGGCAGCTGTTCGGAGTTGGCAGTGTCAGTCAACCCTTTAGCTTTAGCGAGTGTCGCCGCCGCCAGTTGATTTTTCAAGCTAGTTTGCCTCCCCTCGTATATAACAGCCGAGTTTGGCACCGAGACAGCGGCATGCGCGATCACATGTCGGAACGGATTTGTACCATACGAGTAACTGTAACTGATAACACCGCCATCAGTTACGTTCACTGTTGTCAGGTTTAACATTCCTGTTGTATCTCCATAAGCTTTTTCTTTTACACGTTCCAGTCAGTTCGTTGATTCTCTTACATTCACAAAATAATGCAAAACAAACTCACTTTTTTTGCCTGTAGCCATTCCAACTTTGTTCCCACAACACGCTGATGTTAGATGTGTTTTTTACTACTGCGGCTTACACTGCCATAGTGCCTCATGACAAGGTTTCACAACTCTACAGCACTTTTCTTTACGCCGGTAATTATAATTTCACATTACACAGTACCACACACACACACACACACACACACACACACACACACACACACACACACACACACACACACACACACACACACACACACACACACACACACACACACACACACACACACACACACACACACACACACACACACACACACACACACACAGTACAGTATATTCCCAGTGTCTATTAAAGTGAATAATACAGAGTCGAACCATAATACTGATGCAAAGGCTATGAATTATTTACGATGTACAAAAGGTAGTTCTTCATTTTCACTTGCTTTCACACCGTGCTACTACTGTACTATCTATACACACACACACACAACACAACACAAACGTTGGTTCGCTCAGACAGATCATAAATCTACGGTCCTTACAATGCATTTGTAATATCAGAAGTTTGCATGGTATTCGTGAACTCGTTGGATTTTTGTCAGGATATTCCATCTTTCTCTTTCTCCATGTCCTTAGTGATACTGTGAGTACAGCGCAAAAAACAACCAAAAAAACACCCCATATGTTGTTATTTGTCACATTCCAACAGACCACATGGGTAACACGTATTCATTCGTATGTGAGGTGGCAGCGAAGGCTGATTGTAATTCCTATCCGGTTGGAATAATTGCCATGTCAGCTGACCAATCCCAAAGCATCGCCGCAAAATTAACTACTTCATTAAGTCAATTAAGCTTAGCTACTCCCAGGGAACCGGGGCAGAGCAGCTGAGCACATGTATTTGACTTAATTCACACTTACACAGCCAGTGTTAATGTACCCAATCCCATTTTGGGACTGTTTATTCCCTTTTTTTCCTCTACCCCCCTAACGCCTCTGTGACTGTATAACATAATGTAAATAAAATTGTGCTCCTGCCTTATTGAGATACATAGCCAGGCTGAAGTGGACACTAGCGCCATTTGTCAGAATGCAATAAAATTCCAGTGGTAGTAACTCTCTCAGGAAAACTGGCACCCAATTCAGGCAGCGGTCATATTTCTTGTTGGTGCCACACCACATAACAACACAAAAATAAAATAAATAAATAAATAGTAGCATAATTCAATAGGCTGTCCTTCAGGAAACTTCTAGAGCATCTGAAAACAAGCTAGGCTCAGTTAACGGTGCAATTCACTGGATTATGCACACATTGGGTCAACTGTCAGTCTAGGACAGCGTTTTTGTCAACCATTTTCATGCCAAGGCCAACTATTGAGTCAGCTTTTTAGCCACAGACCACCATTCAATGACATTTTAGCCTCACAGACTCTAGAAAATAAAGAATGTTTTAATAGGTTTATACAATCCCATGCTGTATTTATGCCAAAGCATTAGCAGACATAACAATCGGCAGGCCGATTGAAATACAACATATTTTACATTGTCTAATTGTGCAGACTTCTTAGTAAATATGGATGTTTAACAATAATGTAACTCCTGAAACCAAAGTGAGCCGTAAGGGTCCGTGTGTTCGATTCATGATGTCCTTTGATGTGCACATCAAAGGTCTCTCTCTCTCTCTCTCTCTCTCTCTCTCTCTCTCTCTCTCTCTCTCTCTCTCTCTCTCTCTCTCTCTCTCTCTCTCTCTCTCTCTCTCTCTCTCTCTCTCTCTCTCTCTCTCTCTCATTAAAGGCACAAATACCTAAAAAAAAATCTATTGGAGCCAACAGTCCATCGCCAACAGTCAATCGCTGAAAATCATCACTGATAACTGTGTTCATTGCGGATCGATACTGATGGTTAAATAGGGTTGAGAACTGATGCTATACCACATACTGTATAAGCCATAAGACCCACAGGGGCAGGAGCAGTGGTAGCCCAGAGCCCCAGTGTATCCACAGAGTTATACGACATCTCTGTTCACTCCCATGGAAAGGCCTAAAGGCGGCTGCTCTACATAGGCATCTATTCATTTTAGATTGTTTTGCATGCGTCGCATTGTGAGCTTGGTCAATCGATTTGTCAGATTATCCCCAGGACAGACAGACCGTACTGTTCTCACCGTTACTACACTCTTTTGAAAGACCGATGCGTGCACTTTTGTGTTTTTGTACATTTGTGGCTACGGATGGAGCCACGCTGCGCAAGTAAATGAAGGATTTCTACCCTTGGGGCCTGCTGTACACCGTGACTATTTAACCTGAGGAAGCGTGTCTAGATTAGAAGTCAGTATGGAAATGGAGGCTGAAATAAGACATTTAGTCAAATGTGAGCACGGGGATTAGCATGCCACGACGAGATATCCTTTCAAATCAGGTCCCTGAAGCATACCTGTCATTTTTGGCATAATCTATGATGAGCATGCTAACACGTTGATTCATACTTGCCTGCACTACGGCGCCACAGACAGACAGACCACAAATAGTAGATATGCAAGCTCATAGCGTGTAGTGCTGGGACATGTAACGAGTGTGTAGATCTGCTATAACCCAGTGTGAGTGCTGACAATCAATGGAATTCACTCTTGAATGTATGGCTGGTAGCTATATCTATAGCTACTGTATATCTATCTATATCAGTGGTTTTCAACCTTTTTGATGCCAGGGCACACTATTCATTCAGCATTTGAGCCATGGACCACCAACTGACACAAAACAGTCAAACATACAGATCAAAATGACCAGTAATCTTCTACATTCTCGAGTTGTGTAGACTCAGATGATGAATATATTTTACTCTTGAGAGCGTAAGAATGGAACCAAATGGACCCACAAGGGTCCATTTGGTTTCATTTTTACGCTCTCAAGATTTACATCTGCTTAACCAACTTAGCTGGGGACCACCTGGAACCATCTCAAGGACCACTGGTTGAAAAGCACTGTTCTCTATCTATCAGAATTCCCTTTTGTGCATGACAAGCAGGAGGACAAGTTGCACAACCTAAAACATAACTACAACAATCATATTAACTTACAATTAAGTAAAGTGGTCCATGATTCACGGTTAATTCACGCTGATGCCTAATTGATTGCTAACAAAAAAGTGATACACATATTTGTACGCGTTTCAGAGGCCGTCCAAAAAAATAATGGCGATCCATGAGATTAGTTTAATGAGTTAAATCAGCATTTCTGGATAAGAAAATGTGTTATGGCTTCATACCAGATTGCCAAATGGAAATTGGAAGCATTTCCAATTCGGGGGGAAGAATAAGTTTTATTGGCCATGTTCCTTTGGTGATTAATGCTAGGGGGCTTTGAATGTCAAACCCGTTCAAATGCAGCATGATTTCAGACTGCTCTATGATGCCGCTATAGCTAGTAAAGATTACAATTGAAGCAAGTGGCATTGCCGTTAATTTAGCACAGCTATTTTTCTGGGCAGTAACGTTCCATTGTGCGGGCGAGCACCTCCCTGTTTCGCTCATGAATGCAAAATCATGTTAATGTGGCAGAGGGGAACAATGGCAGTGATTGAACGTTTGTGGCTGCTCAGGCATTATTTAGTTTCACTTTCTGGCACACAGCAGCCCAGCGGTGTTTACCTTATCAGCTACAGATTAGACTCAGCTGCTGGAAATTGACTTGACAAACTTTGTCATTTTCAAGACAGTGGGAAAAGTGAAGGGAGGGCAAGTCACTCGAAAATTTAGTTTGGCACCGTTTGTATATCACCAATCGCTCTGAATCTACAACAGGGCGTGTAGACCTATCATATTCTAATTCAGGGGTTTTTGTTTTTCAACAGGTGGTCCGGGGACCACCAAGGGTCCACCGGCTAAGTTGGTTAACCAGATGTAACTCTTGAGAGCATAAAAATGAAACACTTGCGGGTCCATTTGGTTTCATGTTTACGCTCTCAAGAGTTAAAATATCCATCATCTGAATTAGCTCAAGTCTACACAACTAGAGGATGTAGAAGATTAACGGTCATTTTGATCCGTTTGATATGTTTTACTGTGTTGTTTCCCAAATCCAGCCTGGTATTGTGAACAAAAGCAAAATAAACCTTTAGTTTTGGGGTCAGTGGGGCTAAAATGTCCTCTAATGGTGGTCCGTGGCTCAAATGATGGATGAATAGTTGGCACGAGTATCAAAAAGGTTGAAAACCACTGTAATAATATATCAATCCCTACATAGTGTATGATACCTGTGGCACCTACTTTACAATAGGCATCCATATACTGGGAATATAACAGCCCCCCCCATTTCCTCAGCAGTAATGGTCTTGGACAAAACAAGGCCTAACCCACCCGACAGCAGTAACGAGACACAGTACCCACCGCACACTGGAATAGACGCTCCATAGATCATTCTGATCAAAACACAAAGATAAAAAAGAGAAAAAAAACCTATGTCGTATACCTCCCTGAAACGCGATGGGAAAGAAAGGGGTGTGTGTGTGTTGGATTTGCCTTGCAGCTACCACTGTCTGCGCCCCTCCATCTCTCATTCATCAACCCTGATGTTGACAGCCGCGTTTTGCCAGCGGGGATCAAAGTTCACCGTAGCTGCAGGCAGGCGCCGCCGGCGGCGGCATCAGAGGTGACAACCCACGGGCTCAGCGCGTTTACCGTCTGATGTTGGCGGGGTGGAGCAGCGAGGTGGCGGGCCTTTTTTTTCACACCCCTCCTTTCTGGTTGTTGTTGCCGAGGCGGCGGTCGCCGCGCAAAACCCACCGCAGCGGGCAGCCGGGCGGCGGGTGGCGGGCGGCCGGCGCTGACATTTGTCACTTAACCCACATTGGGACGTTGTACGCTTTTTTGTGTTCTAAGCGTTATTAGCATTACTTAGCATTATTATCATTAGCATTACTTAGCAATGTTAGCATTATTAACAATACTTAGCATTATCATTACTTAGCATTATTAGCCTTACTTAGCATTAGCTATACATAGCATTAGCAGCATTACTTACTTAGCATTATTAGCATTACTTAGCATTGTTGGCAATATTAGGCATTGTTAGCATTATTTAGCATTGTCGGCATTACTTAGCGTTATTAGCATTAAGCAGCATTAGCCGCATCACTTAGAATTATTAGCATCTATTTGTCATTACTAGCATTAATCAGCGTTATTAGCATTAGCATTATGTAGCGTTGGTAGCATTATTAACAATACATAGCATCAGCATTACTTAGCATTGTTAGCATTACTTAGCATCATTGACATTAATTTAGTACTTCAGTTATTGAAAAATATCAGACCTGCAAGCTCATAGCGCGCTATGAGCTTGCAGGTCTGATATTTTTGAAAATGGTGAAAACGTGGCACAAATCGTTGAATTATTTTTCAGATCAGAACGTGTTAAAAAAAAAAAAAGGAGCTGGCCGCGCCTGACGGCGTGTGTCCGGCGTGACAATGAGCGACGCGGGGAGGAGGAGAACCGCGGTCTGCTGTGGTGACAGCAGATAACGTTGTCCCCCCCCCCCCCCCCCCCCTCAACGGGCGAGATGGGCCCCAGCTCTGAGAAAACAGGAGGTGGTGTGTGTGTGGGCAGGGGGGAGGGCATGACAAGATCTGATGACACCATTAGGATGCTGGCCTACCGACAGGGCATCAGAGGGAATATTTACAAGATAAAGGAAAAGCTGTTTTCACCTGGTGAGAGCAAGCGACACGCCACAGAAATACTGGAGCTGACCAGGGTTTGAATGTGAGCAGAGTCTCTCACTATCTCTCTCTCCCGCTACTCCATGTTCCTGTAAGCCCACGTACGTCACCAGGCTCATAGGAAACCCTGCTTTGTGTAACTAAACTGCTGTGATCTGAGGGGATGATACAGTATATCGTTATGCCATGTTGTAGTTGTTGTTTTAATAGTCATTAGGCCAGAATCTACCGTACATCCTTTACATGAAAGAACTAAAGAATAATAGTAGCATATACCTTCTCAACAACGCCTATACCTTCTCAGCCTGACAACGCTAAATGGTGCATTTACAGTATATAGTGCCTTTATCCAGGGCACTTCACATAGATTGCGCATCACATTCACCCATTCACACACATGTTCATACACTGATGGCAGCGAAAACCATGCAAGGTACCTACTAGCACATGAGGAGCAATTAGGGGTTCAGGGTCTTGCTCAAGGACACTTCGACACCAACTCTGCGGGAGCCCGGGTTCAAACCGGCAACCTTGCGGTAACCACAAGCTTAACTTATGTCGGAACAACGCAAGTTCGTGAGCGATGGCGTCAATTTCTGCATATACTTACGGATCTTTTGGTGTCACATCTGCTTGTGCGCCCCGTCCCCCATCGCACTTTCATTGGGATTCTTGGAAAGGTATTATACTTTCGGTTTGAGGGAAGGGATGTTCTGGTTTAGAGGCCCGACGACTATACAGAACATTGACTACAACAACATAACAATATCCTGACCAGATCGTAAACCCAAAAAAGGAATGTCTACCTTTTCTACTGTGTGTATGTCTCTGCTCCCTGTCTCTTATGAAAAAGAAGTGTCTAAAAGAAAGTACATATTGCAAACTCAATATGTTTTAGTGTGCGATCCAATCCGCTGCAGTTGTACCATGTATCATTCAATCCACTCCTGGTCCATTTATTGACGCATCCTCCCACCCACTCTAGCTCTTTCCTCGCTCAATCACAAAAAAGGAACGCACAAGGGGGGTGTTATTCAGGCTGGAGCTTTGAGAGAAACAGACAAAGAAAGTTTCAAGGTCTGAATCAAATTCTTTCTTGCCCTGAAGTTGGCTTTTTTCAGGCTGCGAGTCAGGTGCGGCGTGAAAGGATTTCAGCCAAGCCACTTAGCGTCCACAAAAGAACAGAACGAGAGTGAAAGGAACGGAGTTATGTCACACCGGGACACACAATTGAACACTTAGTAGGAAAAGAAAAGGAGGAAATATTACTTTATGGCTGCACTCTCAGGCTCCCAGGTCTCCCGTTAAGCTGCACATGGGCAAACACTGGGAGACGACTGCAGTGGCACCGCGCGGCTCTGAGGTGACAAAGAGAGCACACGTGCTCAGTAAATATTCCTTAGGTAAAGGCTGGTGAAACTAGATGAAAGAGTTGTAGGAGTACTGATGCTGGTTTAGACATTCTTTGACCAACTTGCCCTCTATAACTAAAAATGCAAACTTAAACACCGTCGCTATTATATTTATTTAATAAATACATAAATAGATTACAGCTCCTGTTGCAGGTTGATGATTTCCAAGTGTGGAGGAATAAAACATAGATGGTGTTTTTTTTTCTTTTCATTTTGTAATTTTAGTTATAGAGGGAAAGCATAATAGTTTGAGGTCTCTTCATCTCATTAGCCAGGGGTCCTTTTAAGTGTTCCAATAAATTAAATTTATTATTAAAATGAATACGTTTCTCAACAGGAACTTTAGTCAAATAGAAAAAAATGTTGCCATTTTGGATATTAACACATAGATGGTGTAAACTATGCAAACTATGGTGAATGCCATTTACAACTGGCATCATCATCATCATCTTCATCACATCACACGGTCAACCCAGTCGATGGGCATTTGCATTTCTAACCACTTTGTATGGTCAGAAGGAATCAGCGGAACTGCATGTTGGTCCTTCGCTGATCATCAATAAAAGCTGTGATCAGAACTGCACCCCGAGGTGCTGCAGGCGTTGCAGCTCTACTGTTGCTGGACCACTTTAATTCGACTCGTTTGGCTGCAGCTCATACACTGTAAAAAAAATCCTGCTGTTTTTGATTTATCCAGTTGAAACTCGTAGAGAGCAGTGCATATGGGTCCATTTGTGTATAGCCTACAGTGCAGTACTTCACGGTCAATAGTGGCCTTAGATAATGAGAGCATATGAATCCCATGGGAGTTTCTCCAGGTCCTGATTAATCTGTCTACTAGCGATGAACAATAGAACTACTAAGTGCACTACGTGGGGAGAATCGTTAAGGAAACCCCAGAGTAAATCCACTCCAGAGTGTCGATACAACCACATGAACCCTAGTGTCCCACTGTCCCTATTCTGGAAGGATTCAGCAAAAAATACCAGGTCACCAAAGCTCACAATGTTGCATGGGTACGCCATTTTGCAGTTATTTGTGTAGAGGGGGAAGGGGGGGCATCCCCAGGAGAAGCAGGGATTGCCTCTTGACAGAACGGTGCAAATTTGTTGTGAAATTCAGAGCTTGAACTGCGATGCTTACGCATTGCACCTTTAACATAGTAGATGCATGGCTTTGCAGACAAAAATCACTTGCTGGCAATATGGACACATGTATTCTCAAATCTTTCAAATATGCGCAGCCTATACCATCACAAATACACTTTATATCACTCTTAGTTTCGTGGTCTTGCTGTGCAATTTACTGCTGAGAGGAAATGATACAGAGAGAGTGATTTCTCATACTCTGCTCACTTAGCAGAAAACAAATGTTTGGGAATGTGCAAACAGTGTGATTGGCAACGCAAACTGAGGTTAGGATGAAAAATAAAGTTAGTCTTTCCCACTATTGTACCATCTGTTCATACTATGGACAGATCAGCCTGTAAAAAATAAATTAGTGCTGAGAACACTTTATATCGATATTACAAGTCTAGATATCGCATGGCCTGGAATTTCCATAGCATAATTGGTTGTAATCATTCAACTTATTGTACACTTTTATAATTAACACTTTTTATATGCTGGAACTTTATCAAAATCAAGGCGCTAGAATGCCCAGCAGATTTTTTTGGTCTGAAAACCCCCGCTTTTCCTGCACTACGTTAACCTGACCAGCCTTATGGCTTTAAAATTCCAAACAGAGTGCCAGAAGATCAGCATTTTGATCAGAACCAGGTGAATTGCTGTGCGCATGGGCAAAACACATCCGGGAGCTCTGAGCTGCCAAGCAACGGCTGCTGTCAAAACAAAAACAAAAAAACAAAACAAATGACTTTAGCAATTCGGTTTCATACCATTAGGTCATTTTTGGCGGGAACACCTTTTGGTGTTCTAAGCTTCATTAGCATAATTAGCATTACTTAACATTTCTGATAATACTTAGCATTAGCATTACTTAGCATTATTATCCTACTTACCTATGATTACTAATACTGAGAATTACCAGCATTACTTAACATTAGCATTATTATCATTACCTAGCATTATTACCCTTATTAACAGTACTTAGCATTAGTATTACTTCTGGCACAAATTAATATTTAATTATTTTTCAGGTAAAGACCTAACGTCTTTGGGTCTTCTATGGATGTAATTAAGCAGACGCAAGGAGACATTTTGGGCAAAATAAGTGTTAAATGCTAAAGGTCATGAATGTTGTAATGAAAGCAGAAACAATGCAATGTGAAAAATGCTGATCTACAAGCTCATGCCACATCGCATGAGTATGAACATCGGCTATGGCAATTTCAAAAAGTAAATTCTTAAATACTACACTTCTTCCTGTGTATCAGAGGAGCTTACACGGGTAAAGATGAACGTGCACTTCTTTCCCCATCTCATAATCCCCCCATCCATCCATCCGTCACATGCAGAGGCTACAGAAGGCTCTGGCTGGCCGTCTGGACTGTACGACGCAAGCTCTCTCTCTCTCTCTCTCTCTCTCTCTCTGAGTGGCGTCTAAGCCTGCGAGACATTGTCTGTTAATGATGTCAAACGCCCCACAGTCACAGCAGCTCAGCCGTGTCACGACGGTCTGAGCTTTACGCGTCTTGACAAGTGCCACGCTCCCACGGGCTGCGAAGGAAGAACCAAAGAAAACACGGGAGGAGCGGCGGAGTATGAAGTGGGAGGGAGGTGGGATGAAGTGAGAGGTGGTGGTGGGGATGGTGGGTGGGGAGGTTTGTTTGTTTGTTTTTTTGTTTTTTTTAAGGAGATAAGCAAAAGAAAGGTGGGCTTAGACATGATAACAGACTATTGCAGATAACAGTCAGTGCCAGCGTTGCCAACTGCCAAAATCCAAAATGCACTAGTGGCACTTCCAAAATGCAGTAGAATGCAGTGGTTTTCAACCATTTTTATACCAGGGCCACTATTTATTCCGCATTTTAGCCACGGAGGACCACCATTTGATGTTGAGTTTAGGGAGGGAGGGCGTTCGGGACACAAACAGTCCGACGGAAATGAGATCCAGCGCCGTCTTCATTAGCTCCTCTCTCCCTAAATCCAAACAGACACCTCAACAAACTGTGTTTGGCACCTTTGCAGAACAGCATTTGGAGGACTTGCACTCGGCGGGGGAAAAAAAAAAAAAGCCGATAATATAATAATGTGCCATGACACTTTCCGCCTTTATTGAGAAGTGCGAGAAGGCGAGTGGCTCAGAAGGCTGTTAAGCCGCAAGACGGAGTGGTCCGTCCGTCCGTCAACATTGCTTTCACAGTTAATCCTCTTGTCTGACATTTAGGGAAGCAGTATAGCTCTCGTGTCGGCGGCTCATGTTGACCTCGTATACTCATACGCCCGAGCGAGCTCTCTGGACACCCAGCGGGGCCGGAGCTCTCTCTCTCTCTCTCTCCGTGCAAGGCAATCCCCTGCAGAGCGAGGGGAACCTTGAAGAGGCTATGGTGCGTTCGTTACCTTGCCAACAGCCATGAGCCAACCCACAGAAACGCCACACCAAGAAGAGGAAGAAGAAGAAGATGATGTGTGGATGTCGATGGGGGCCCGGCCGAGAGATCCTTATTGGTTCCTCCTCCTCTTCAGCGCCAGGAGTTACAACCATCTCCTCTCGCGCCGCGTTATGTTCATGACATGTTGCCCTTTGCGTGTGTGTGTGTGTGTGTGTGTGTGTGTTTCTTTTTGCCTTAGCGTTCTGCCAAGGTTTATTCCCACATAACTTAACTTGACAGTCAAGTCTGTCTGCCTGTCCATCTGCCTGTCTGTCTGTCCGTCTGTCGGTTTGTCCTCTCTCTCTGACACTCTGTCAATCTCCCCAAATGTTAATTCCTCTTGATTTCCATTAGACCTTTTCGTCAGCAGTCAAGCCCTCCTCCTCTTCTCTCCCTGAGTGCTGCTTCCTACAGCGAGCCGTGATGAAGCCTTTTCTCTCTCTCTTTCTCTCTCTCCCTCCCTCTCCCTCTCTGATAAGCCCTGCGTGTGTGTGCACTCATGCCGGAGGCCCCGAGAACCATTACCGTCGCAACCAAGCTGTGCCACCCCCCATCAATCCCCGACCAAACGCAGGGCCCAGGCCGGGCCGAAGGGCGGCCCCAGGTTGCTGGTCCGTGACCTTTAAATGAATTTCAATGAGCCCCCCGACAACAGGGGTCGTATAACTCCGGCAGCAACACGGACGGATGGATGCCGGGTCCACGGGAGGGCGGAGTAATGTGCCATGTTAAAAGGCTATCACGGCAAGAAAGAAAGAAAACACAACGGGGAAAAAACAGAGACATCCATTTGTTTTTTTGTCGTTTTTTTTCACCTTCTGTGATCGAACGGAGTTGGAGGGAAGTATGATAATTGTATTGATCGCGGGGGGCTCTCTCTCGCTCGCCGTAAAGCTAAACTTTCCAGAGTGAAACGTTTGCACCAAAAGGATGTCGAACAACTTGGCCGTTCCAAGATGGATGATGGGAGGAGGAATCGGCCTCACGTTGAAACTAATTGGTGATTCTTAACAGCCACTGCGACGCCGACTAGAAGCCGATGTAAGGGGAAGAGCGATGTGACGACGCCGTCTCCCTTTTAACTTAAAAGCTCCTTTGCTGCTACTTTACAGAACTTAATAAAGAACCGGGTCAGCTTATTTTACTGTAAATGTCTTGGCTGATGTTTTGGGTATTAATGCATAGCCCTTTTATAATCGTCTAACCTTTAAAAAAAGATGCTCCGTATTGATATTGCCAAATGGAGAAGTGTCCCCGACACCTCCAATATGTCAGTGCACTATTCAAGAGATAGGCTTGAATATGCAGGTACTTTACTGCAGGCATATATAAATGGAACTAAAGCACTTTTGCACTCCCTTGCACAATGGTAATGCATTGCTAAGACATTGGCAATGGATTCGTCCAACACGAAGGGAGGGGGGAAAAAAGGAGGAAAAAAAAGAAAGAAGAGACGAGGATGCAGAAATCGACAAGAAGGGGAGAAAGAGAGAGAGAGATTGAAAATGTAATTACTCTGAATGAGTTGGCCAAGGTCTGGAGACAGGGAGGAGATGGGGAGAGAGTATTGTACAGCAGGGGCTCACAACCGGTTTAATTTCAAGGTTTGCATCAGGTCACGGTTTGGCATTTGATAACCGTTCTTGATACTGTTTTGACACATTTAGCGCCGTTGGCGTAGACCTATGGCAATATTAACTAATTCTATATCCTCTCCAGACAGTAAACTGTTGCGTGTTCGTTTGCCTCACAGGTGTAACAGTGAAAGGGGCACGTTTTCAATTAAGATATACATATATAGTTGTTTATAGGGCTGTAATCTAGACAATGGCACCTTTCCTGAACATATACTGTATGTTCGTGAAATTGTAATAATATTCTTTAGCATGTCCAGAGGTACTAGAATAAGTTTCACATTTTCCTTTGCAAATGTCTTCCCATTTGAGAATGGCCATTCATTTGCGGCTTTCTGGGGGTAGATATTGGCAGACCTTTAGTATATTTACCATGCCCAGCACTACCAGCCTTCTTTTCAGGTGAATAGAAGGCAGCTTGGACTCCTCATGTCCTCATTGACGGAAGACTGTAGAGCCCAGGATCACATTAGGAATTGGCACTGGGTGATAAAAATGCCTTGCAAAATTGTGGTGATAGAAATTTAAAAGAGTGGGCTGGTCATTAGTCACAACAAAAAAAAGAGTGTAAGATGTGGACATTCGCACCACACCCTCAGTGCCTGACCTTAAAGGGTTCATTTAGTTCCAAACTATCAATCATTTAGCTCTTGGACTGCTCTGCCGGCACCTGGAGGAGCCCTGAGGTGAGGAGAAGACCTTGCGTTGAGAATCAGTGATGTGTACAACACTGTCGACTGTCTGACTCTATGCATGCATGTGTGTGTGGGCGTGGAAGGCTCCTTTCAAGACTTTTTGTAATCTTCCATCTTTAATGTTGCGTCTTGCATTTTTCAAACATTGAGGACCCCGGGGACCACGGAGAACACAAGGGACCCCCCGCGTGTCATGTCAATACAATCTTTTTTTTTTTTTTTAACAGACAAGACACACGCGTGAAAGCCGAGCGCTCAAACGTTGTGATTCGAAACGATTCATGTTATGGGATGTCAGGATGCAAGACAGTGACAAAAGCGAAACATACAAAAGCACCGCTGATCAAAAGACGCCTTTTGTTTTGTTTTTTTCCTTTTCTTCTTCACAAAGATGTTTTTATCCTGGTAGGCTGAAAGGCAGTGAGCTACTGTATACACCACACGTTGTTGTGTATGTATACCCATGCTCCTGCTGGGGTGAGCTCAGCTTTTGGAAAATACATAAATAAAAGTAAGCTAAAGAAATGCAGTCCATACATACATAACATACATTAACAACCTAAACCCAAAATGGCAAATCATCAAAATTGCATCATGCCTTATGTAGCATCTGATATGTTTAACTAGGCGGTTTTCATGACACCACTTCCATTCGTTTTGCTCAAAAAGAAGTCATTGGGATAAATATGGCAATACCAGTGATCAAAAAGTTGCAGCATTTGGGCAAATGCTATAGCCGTTTTTAGGCCAAAGAGTGTTTCTTGTTCCCATACCCAAAGCATGATGAAATCTAGACTTTTCTTTGCTTTCTATAGGTTGTTAATGGTATGCATTGTCAATTATGAAAATTGATCAAAATATGCAAGTTAGCATCCAGCAGTTTCTACATGCCGTTTACCCCTACTCAACATTTCTAACAAGACCTTGGTGTGTACTCAACCTGCCTGGCTTCACAATGGGGCTATATGGGCTGGCAAGCAGACTAAGACAGGGGTTTTCAACAGGTGGTCCTGGGACCACCAGTAGACCCTGAGATCAAGGGTGGTCCCCAGCTAAATGGAAAGTTGGTTAACCAGATGTAACTCATTGAGAGCATAAGACCAGCGTGAAACCAAACGGCCCCTTGCCGGTCTATTTGGTTTCATTTTTACACTCTTAACAGTTAAAATATCCATCATCTGAATCAGCCCAAGTCTACACAACTACAGAATGTACAGTAGAAGAGTAATGGTCATTTTGATCTGTATGAACTGTCTTGTTTCCCAAACCCGGCCTGTCTTGTTTCCCAAACCCGGCCTGTTATTGTGGACAAAAACAAAAGAAACCTTTAGTTTGGGAGCCAAAAACATTATCAAACGGTGGTCCGTGGTTCAAATTCTGAATAAATAGAGGGCCCTGGGTATGAAAACGGTTAAAAACCACTGAACTAAGAGGAGGGGGAAAAAAGCTGGAGTAACTCGGTGTGACTGAGGGACACATCTGTCTGCTGCCCACTCTCATCCTCAGCCTCGACACTTCTCTTCATGCTCTCCACCAACCACCACCACCTCCTCCTCCTCACACCCTGACAAAGTACTGCAAATCTGAAACGGTACATAAGGAGGGGGATATTGAGACGGAGACAGAGCAAGAAGCGCGGAAAGCGATCTTCCCTTCCCCTCCCCGTCAATTCAGGCAACCCCGGCGAGATGCCTCTGTTTATTACATTCTGGACCGAACGAACGCATTTGGGTGTTTCAAGCATTAACTAGCTTTAACTATTGAAAAAATAGCAGATCTACAAGCTCGTATCGCGCCAATGCGAGCTTGTAGGTCTGCTATTTTTTTTTTGGAAAATCCTTAAAGGTAGGGGAAGTGATTTGAAATTCATGGTGTAGTACCAGCCTGGTGCACTAGCCCCCAAAAGTAGCTACACTATGTGAACCTGCTGCTCTCTCCTGATTGGAGGAGAATTGTGGTGACCTGGGGAACTTTTATTAGCTCCTCTGCTAACGTGGGAGGGGGAAACTCCATATGTGGTTTCCACACCTTATAATAGAGCATTTAACAGATTTTTTGGGTGATATCTGACAAAAGTGAAATCACTTCCCCTACCTTTAAAACATGGTACAAATCTTTGAATGTTATTTTCTGTCGGAGCGAATGTTATTAACTCCAATCTTTGTTTCTGGATGGGGGGGGGGGGGGGGGGGGGTGTCCCGGCATGGGATATTTTCAGATGGGGAGGTCTCCACAGCCTGACAAACAGACAATGAACATGAAATAGTTTGAGCATCACTGACACAGAAATATCGAAAAACTGGAATATTGTGTTAGAAACTACTACTAGAAACTACTACTATCTAGGACCAGAAACTAGATTCTAGTATCAGAAAGTACAATCTCATGCCAGGACAAAATGGGTTATTTTCTGTCTCAAGCCCGTCTCACTTTGGCTTCGTCTAAAAAAAAAAAAAAAAAAAGAAAAGCCACGCACAGCAGCCTTATACCTCCCCGCCTGACAGCCAGACAGCAGCCGGCATGAGCCGCGGAGATATAGCGAGCAGCAGGAGCGGCGGCGGTATAACGGCCGTTTCGGCACGCACAGCAGCCCACGTTGGCATCGGATCGCTCTGCAAAAGCCCTCACCTCAAACCCACCTCAATCCTATACTCCGCCGCTCCCTCCCTTACACCACCACCACCTCCCACCGCCCTACCCCGACCGCCCGCCCGCCCCCTCGGAAGTAGCGAGGAGAGAAAATATTGAGTGTGGCGCTCCTCCACCTCTCACTGGCAGCTATCTGATCTGACATTAGGGCCCTTTATAAGGTTACCTCCCACTCATCCCTCATTACTAGGACTCTCTGCGGTGCCATTATCACTTTAGATAAGGCTACAATAAACTACACTCCCCCGAACCGAGGAGCTTCGCTGTTTATCAACTCCAACCCCCCTCTCCTCCTCCCATCCTCCTCGCCTCCTCGCCCTCGGTGGGTCCACCCGGGAGCAGGCATCGCCTCTCATCCAATCTTATCAACTGGGTTACAGCGACGGCGGAGGGGCTGGCGGGGCGGGCGATGCGGTGCGCGGGGGTCTATCTAACCCCCTCTGTCTTCTTCTCCTTCCCTCCGTTGCAGGACCAACATTTGTCCGTCCACCCTAATGAGGACATTTAGACGCATACGCTGTATATCATTTGGTTTTATTGTTTTTCCGATAACGCGCCGGGGCGCGCGCGCGGGGGGGAAAGAGATGCGCACTAATTGATAGGGGGAACAACAGCAGGGCCGACGGCTGGCCCGCAGTTTAGACGTCTTCAGAAGGGTTTGCGGCAGTGTTGCCAACTGCCAAAATCCACTAATGCCACTAGTGGCACTTCCAAAATGCACTAGAATGCATTATAGCAGTGGTTTTCAACCATTTTAATACCAAGGCCTACTATTTATTCTGCATTTTAGCCACAGAGGACCATCCTTGGGTGTTGAGTGTAGTCTCTCTGACTAATCTAGGATTAAATAACTGGTAAAATGTTGGTCGCAATTCTTTTACATTTTCTAAATGTGTAGATTCTTGAAAAAGTGGGTCATTTAGATGTTTAAACTCTTTTAACTCTTGAGAGCGTCCAACGAAACCAAATGGACCCGTAAGGCTCCATTTGATTTAATTGGCGATCTCAAGAGTTACAGATCTATAAAGGGTCCATTTGGTTACCAATGGTCCTTTACTTTCCAGGAAGGAGGAAGGACTCTATCATAGGAGAAAAATGGTGAAAAACAAGGGTTTTCTGGCACCTGTCAACCAATTTCGCCCCAACTCACCAGCAAAAAAAAAAGAAAAAAAAAAAAACAACACTTGATTTTCAGGAAGTTGTTCCACTAATTTTGGCGCTAGGGGAGTCTAAAAAACAAAAAGCTAAACATGGTGACAAATGCACCAAGTTGGCAACACTGGTTTTGCAGGCCTGCGGGGCAGAGCTGGAGGGAGAGCAGCTGGCTGGATGAGTCCGGCCTGATTGGGAGAGCTGTGTCAGTTATATATACCACTAAGGCTATTTAGGACGGAGCCCTGCAGATTCTGGGCAGTTTTCTGAGAAACCTGTATGTTTCGACGTCAGTGCTTTTCAGACTATTCCGTGGACCCCATGAATTGAATGTAATTGGCAGCCGACCCCCCTATCTGAAAATATCTTGTTCCAGGGAGCAAAGAAGCAAAGAATTCAGTTGAATTCTTTTGCTGGGAAAGAATACCTATTCTAAGGATTGCACACAATTTCAACGGTAGCCGAAAATAGCAGCAGTAGCAGCACATCAGCTTTTTTTTTGCGAAGAGGTTTGGTATGAAAAAGAGCCGACCATGTACCGAGTCAAACGCCAAGTTTCAAAAGGTTCAATGTCTGAAAACTTACATTTAAAAGGAGCATTTGGTGATTTAGGTCAGGGGTTTTCAACCTTTTTCATATCAGGGCCCACTATTGAGCCACGGACCACATTCCCACATCTGGAATGCTCTCAGGGACCACCAGTGGTCCCCGGACCACCTGTTGAAAACCCCTGATTGAGGTGATTTGGGGAGAAAAAAAATGTCCACCCTGGTAACAAGATATGCTCATGCACACGCTCTACAATGGGAGGGACACACAGCACGCCAACAGCTTTTGCACCAAGGCCAGCCCTGTTTGATCGCGAATGGAGGTAGCCCTCCTCTTTCCTCATTGGATGAAGGCTTTGTCTCCCTAAGCCCAGAACAAAACTATAGTTTTTGTTTTTTACTTCTGCAGTTCACTGAGGACAGAGAGGAATAACAAACAAACGACAAAATAACAAACATAAGTGATATTTGAATCACTGATTGTGGTTGGCCAATTAATGGAACAATAGACACCTCCAGCAGCTCTCAGGTGTGCAGATTCCTGCTTGCTGGGGGAGGAAGGAGTACGGTAGATGTATATGGCTCTAAATTCACATTTAGAAAATGTTACAGATGAAAAGAAAACCAGAGATGACTTGAATTGCATATTCAGGAAAAAGCCATGGAGGGGGAACTTTTTCAGAACTTATTAGGCAAAGAAAATCCACTTCAAAATCTCAAAATCGATCAGCCTGACTGCCCAGTCGTGGATCCAAGATGTAAATGGCTGATCTCTCTCTTGGCCAGAGAAGCGTCTAGACTTGGTAAACCTAATACTTCATTGATCCAGATTGGCTCTGTACTTGGTCAAGGAGTGGTGAGCGCATATAGATCCAATTTGTTCAGCTAACACTCCCCCAGGATGGAGGTGCTACAGTACAGGATTCAGGTGCTGTAGTGACTGTGGTTTGACGGCTACAGAACTAACAGGAGACTATGTCTGCACGCCGTACGGCTATGCCACACGTTTATCACAAAATATTGTAATTAGTATAAATAATGAATCAATCCAACCATGGCAATTCCTCCTTTAACTAATTTTTATCAGGATCATCTTTTGGTGTTCTAAGTGTTATTGTCAATACTTAGCATTATAGCAATACTTGCATTAGCCTTACTTACTTAGTATTAGCAATACTTAGCATTAAATTTACTTACTCTAGTTATTGAAAAATATCAGACCTACAAGCTATGAGCTTGTAGGTCTGATATTGAAAATGGTGAAAACGTGGCACAAATCTTTGAATCATTTTTTCAGCTCAGAAAGGGTTAAAAAAAACAACGCCGGGGAGGTAGTGTTATAGCCTCCTCCTCCTAAAAATTAAAGAGGATGCTCAATAGCTCTCTCGCTTATTGTATCTCGATTAGCAATCCGCTGATGCTAGACGGTTTCATCAGAAACTGAAATTTTTAATTGGTGATAAAAGTAGCAGTCAAGCTTTCGCGTTCTCCAAGGCACGGTGAAGGAATGTCAGCGCCATCAATCAGTCGTATTTACCGGTAGCACAGGGTTTTTGAAGAGACGCTGGCGATATTGTGTCTGAAGTCGTTCGTGATTTGAGGGGCGGGGGAAAGGAAAAAAAAAAACTTCAGAAGCTAAACTTTGTGCGGAGGTGTCGAGGGGCTTTGTCAGAGAGAGGCCTCTGCTGCCTGCCTCCCACCAGCCATCCGGCCCCCGGCTTCCGCGTGCGCATGCAGAGGTTGAAGCGTCCGTTTTTCTATTGTTTGTCTTTCAAAGGAAAGCGTTCAGCGTACGCTGACGATACGCCGTCGTGGCGTTGGGCTTGTGCCAACCATCAAAAAGATCACGTCAAGCCCACCACCCCCCACCCCCCGGGTTTACCCGCGCAGAGAAAATAATGAGGCGCGATTAAAAACGGAACGCATTCAGATGGGCATTCAGCAGCGCCTCGCGGGCATCAGATCACAGGCGAGCGTGCGGGGTGCTCCCCGATCTGCCGCTGAGAGACGATGCTACGCGGGGATGCAGATATCTGGCCGCCATACACAAAACAAATAACTCAACATCATATGGTCTGTTGTTCAGGCTAGAACCAATACCGTGTGTCCTACCCAGGAGGCAAATTAACACGCCGGCAAAAAGGCCAAAAGCAAAGGTTCAATGGAGACGCGGCGGGAGGTAGATGGATCTGGATTTCATCCCGAAAGCGTCATGTCTGAACCAGCTGCGATGTCATGTTTCTGAGGCAGGTGGAACAATGTCAAAAAAAAAGAGGCCCTTTCTTGTCCTTGTGTCGTTGCGGGCGTAGGAAGCACAAAGCAGCCGCGTTTGCTGTCTTTCAGGGAGAAAAAAACGGCGTGTCAAACAACCTCGATGTAATCCATCAACGCCTCGCGGCGTCTATTCCTTTTTCCCCCGCAGCTGGCGGTGAGCCAGGCCGCTCGGCGGTTTGTGTCGAGTGAACTCTCCCTCCCTCCGAGCGCCGCACCTCGCAAAAACAGCGGAACACAAAACGTTGTGGAAATCAAATGCGTTTCCTGTTTGTTTTTTTTGGCCGACGTCGACGCGGAACCTGCCGTGGTTCAGCATTTACAGTAACAAACGTTGCTCTCTGATCTCTACATCTACATGCAGGCTGACGGTCAGAGTTGACCATCGATCTCATCCTGCAGAAGGAAGCGAGCGGCGCGGGGGGTCGGCCGCGCCGTGCCGTAAACGTCTGGGTGGAGAGGCTGCTGTCAAGGAATCGGGAGGGTGTAGCGCGGTTCAATTCCCGGGCTCTCATTGATTGACTGACATCTTTATTGGCAAAAACGTGTAAGCATACAAGTGTATTAATATTATCCGTCAAAAGGATGAAACAAAAAAGACAAGAAAGAGCAAAAATCATCGCCAGCTATCGACTTGAGCAGCAAACCGCTGGATGAAACCGTACAAGCTTGTCAGGTAGGAGTATGAGTGTGCAGGGCGACTATGAAATAGTCCTCCCCTTTGCTTTCTGTTTAAATAGTTTTTTGTGCAGCCACCCGCCCCCCCAATACGGTGGGCTTAGTGCTTAAGTATGTCCACACCTTTACAGTGATGGACTACGTCTACGCGATGGGCACAGAAAAGACATCATTATCCGAGAGGTGAGCAACTTCATTCCTAGTCTCCACGCCTCCCCTCCCATTCTCCCGGTTCTTGTGTACACGCTAAAAGGCTGATTTACATTTATATTGCAAAAAGCTGTCCGTATGGTTGTAATTGGTGTTGTGGAGTCTGATCCACACACACACACACACACACGCACACACACTCACGCACAAGCTGTTATGCGCGGTATCGTGACCGTCGCGCATATTCGCCACACACAAAAAAACACGGCTGCACAAGCACTTTTTGAGTGAACGCTTATTATGCTTATACGGCGGACACACAAGCACTGGGACATGAGTGTGCTTGTCCATGTGTAAGGGTGTGTGTGTGTGTGTGTGTGTGTGTGTGTGTGTGTGTGTGTGTGTGTGTGTGTGTGTGTATAGGTATGTGTATTTAAACCTGTGTGCATCTGAGTGAGAGAGAGAGTGTCAATGTACACAGTTAAGATCCATGTGGTGTCGACAATCAGAAAAGGGTACCAATGGAAACCATTGGTTTTCATCTGTATCCTGCAAAAACAGGCAAACATAACAGCAGCAACAATCACCCGAATGCATGTCAATGCGACACGTTGAGACGAGCTTGTAGATCAGCTATCTAGACCAGTGGTTTTCAACCAGTGTGATTCATCATATGAATTAGCCCCAAGTCTACACTTGAATATAGAAGATTAATGGTAATTTATGATCTGTATGTTTGATTGTTTTGTCTGGTATTGTGGACATAAACAAAATAAATCTTTAGTTTTGGGTCTGTGGGGATGAAATGTCCTCAAATCGTGGCATGTGGCTCAAATGCTGGATAAATAATGGCCCCACTGATCTAGACCAAAGAGGTATGTTGTGGAAAGTATATATATATATTTGTGGCAATATTATGCCACAAAGGATTTGGGAAGTATGTATATGCACATAGGGTTTAAGTGGTTTTGATGATGGTGGTTTGACCTATTGACGTTGCCAGTTGAGAGTGATTGTAGGTACAGTAGGCCATCCATCTTTACAGACACCCTCGATAATGTTGATGTTGCCGGCGACCGTAGTGCGGCGATCTTGTTGAGTCACTGCATCTGCGGCCGCAGCAGAACCATCGACCAATATGGACTAGTGATATTATTATTGGAATGGAGTTGCGTGGGAGGATGTTGTGGCAGTGGAGATTCAGCCTCTTTCTCTCACCACCGTCAAAGAATTGACGGCATAATGACGGAAGTATGTCATGTTGAACGGCGCGGCACTGTATCCGGGACTATGCCGGCAAGTGTAGGCTTAGAGCGTATTAAAGTTATTATAGTTAAGCTTAAGCTTATTAAACGTATATGCGTACGAGTCTAGACGTGGCGCGTCGACAACCTAAACGCTCTTCTCAGCCAGCGCGGAGACAGTGAGGAGGACGATGGGTCTCCTCCACGGTAGGCTCCTGTTGCTAAAACTGGGTTGGAATCAATTATGGCTTTTGTTTAACGGACGTTCCTGGCTGCTGCTACTAACAGCTATACGGTACCTTGCTGTACCTCGGAATACCCAGATGGATCAGTGGGCGGAGATCTGGGATCATCTGGCAGTGCCCAGAGAGTCCGACTGGAGGAGTTTCATGTTTCGAAAAATGTACTTTCAAGCCCCAGCAGACGTTCAACACGTATACTGTAGCTACGGTTAATAGCAGAGTAAAAAGCATCACAGTGCAATGAGTTTTAACTTGTACAAGTGCAAACCCAAACGGATCCGTTCGGTTTTCATTTGCGCACTCCGAGCTACAAGCGGATGAATGAATAAACACTTTTTTTCCTTCCTTTTTTCTAATGCGTGGAATTGGCTGAGTATTTAAATTAGGCCCCATTTCTTGTTCCTAAATAAAGGAGCATGAAATGGAATAGAACATTGGCGTTGGCCCCCGCGCAGCGCGGCGCAGCCGAGCGCAACGCACAGTCCTGTCCTCATTTTAACCGAACGCAACACACATCCATCCCCACGCATGAATATATATATGAGGACACAGTGCATAAATCGCGGCCGTAAATAATTAACGCTCCGAAAGGCGTTTGATAGTAGGCTGGGGTTACGCCGCTGTCACACACACTCCGTCCAGAGGAGACACACACACACACACACACACACACACACACACACACACACACACACACACACACACACACACACACACACACACACACACACACACACACACACACACACACACACACACACACACACACACACACACACACACACACACACACACACACACACAGCGCTGTGCTCCGCTGAGCAGCATGTGTGCGTCTTCCTAACAGATTAACGGATGGATTAATGGCCTCCAAACAACTTAATGCACAGGAAATTATAAGACACCGTCCTCCTCCTCCTCCTCCTCCCCCCCTGTGCCCTCACACAGAGCAACATAACAACCATTAACCTCTCCCCTCTCTTGTACCGGCATGGGAGAGCCTTCTGTACAGCACACAGCGAACACACACACACCCTGTGCCGCTAGGATATTAGCTCTAATCACCCTGATCAACTGCTGTTCGATGCCGCTGCGGATCGATGGCGGGGACTATGGATTTCCGATGGGATGTGCGTCCGTTAATGGCATCGGGTTGTAGAGAGAGAGAGATAGATAGAGATAGAACGCATGACTGGGAGCCGGAAATGAAGGTTACGGTAACAGTTCAGCGTGTTTGTCTTGTTCGGGGAGGGAGGGAGGGGGGCTAATGAGCGAGGCCTGTAACGATTCACGCCACTCACTCGGCGAACGACTGCGAGCCTCAGCCTCGCCCCCGTAAAAAGTGGCGAGCCGACAGAAACGGCAGGCGCAGGTTCGTTTAAAGCTGGTCTAGGTTAGAGGTGCAAGGTCTGCCAGGCCTGATGGGCGATCCATACATGTGTGTGACGGTGGCGCTTGTTTGTTCCAGCATCAATCTTTAACTCTGCCTGTGTGTGTGTGTGCGCATGTGTGTTTGTGAGGGTGCGAGGTGGGCATGTGCAGCCATGTGTATGCGTGTGCTGATCGCGGTGGACTTCACTGGTGGGTGGGTGATTGGGCAAAAACGAACGTGCCGTTTTTGATTTGGGGGATTGTGTCTGCTGCAATCATTTCATCAGTCAGCAGCGCCCGGACAGAGTCGTATGCGTGTGCGTGTGTGTGTGCATGTGTGTGTGTGAGGGGGTAGATTGTGAAAACATCAACATCATTTTTCCCACACTATTGCAGCCATGAATCTCCCCGTCCGTCCAAGTCACAGAGATCTATGGCCTCGCGTTTCACACCGTTTGTTCCACTGGCTCTCTCCATGCTCCCCCACCGCACGCACGCACACACACACACACACACACACACACACACACACACACACACACACACACACACACACACACACACACACACACACACACACACACACACACACACACACACACACACACACACACACACACACACACACACACACACACACACACACACTACCCCAAGCGTGCAGAGCGCAGCGGTAAACAAACTGCCGAGTGCTATTGACAGAGCTGTTAAGTCAGGCGCCCGCCCCGCCGTGTTTTGGGGGGCGGCGCGTTATTCCAGCAGGCGGCTTTGAAGAAGTGCAAGCCCTTGATTTGATAAGGGAGAGAGACAGAACGGCGTTTAACCCAGGACTAGTCTACTTTAAGCGCCTTTATTCTGAAAAGTTCCCTCACAAGGGTGTGGAAAAAAAAAACAATATGCCAATATATCGCAATACTTAATGCCAGAATATATATTTATGTATTAGTTGATCATGTCAGAAAGACTGACAGACGTTATCTGGCTGCTTTGAAGTGTAAGCTTGAACCTTTCATGGTCTATATTGTTAAAAATTGCTATAAAATGTTCTAGTTGACTGAACTTTTCACAGTCCATATTGTTTCATGGTCGTCACATTACGGTAGGAAAAAAAAAACAGGTTGTCCGCAGTGTTGTTTTTGTCGACTAAGACTAACACTAACGACTAAGTCGACTAAAGTTTTTCACATTTAGTCGACTAAGACTAGACTAACAAATAGGATTTTCAAGTATGTGTGAACATATCTGCAGTATATATTGCATGTTTTATACTAAAAACTATAAATCTGTATAACATATACAGTATAAACCTACAATGTATTTGTATGTAAGACTAAACTACCAAGACTAAGACTAAATCATTTTGTTGACATTTTGTCGACTAAGACTAGACCAAAAACATGAATCTCAGAAGACTAAATGGGACTAAAAGACTAAATATGTCTTATTGAAAAGACTAAGACTAAGACTAAATAAAAAATCCCCAAAAAACAACACTGGTTGTCCGAAACTCCCTTTTAAAGAGACAGGCGGACGGCCATTGACATTGCATCACCCATGGCCTCCTTTCGACCAATTCCACTACACAGTGCGTCTCTAGTAGCCTAGTGGACTATACTATGGTTGGCGTGGTTCAAGGACGAGTGGTGCAGCCTCCTCCACAGGGAGAAGAGAGCCATGCAGCCTTATGTGTGGTCCTCAGCCAGGTGACCCCTGCTGCCATGTCACTTTGTGTTTACCTGTGTGTGACTGCGGGGTGACCACGAGGTCACAGCCGGCGGGACCCGCGCTGAGGACACACACACACACACACACACACACCACAGAGCTGACAAAAGGACAACATCCTCTCCTGGCCGCAATGATGTTAAGCAAAGTCTACAGACGCACGCAAGGGTGTGTGTGTGTGTGTGTGTGTGTGTGTGTGTGTGTGTGTGTGTCTGTGTGCGTGCGCGCGACATGGCATTATAACCACTTGAACCTGGCTGAGCACAAGTCCCTTTCAGGCTGTACACTATAGCGTCTCTTCCATGTTCTGTTATTCTCTGAAAATAGCCGATGGACAGGCTGGCGACAGGTCGCGTACTTGTGTAAAAATAGATACAGTAATTGTTTTCTGTGTGAATGTCAGGTGATCTCAAAGCCACAGTGGTTTGTCAGCAGTGGAAAGTAACTAAGAACATGTATTACAGTACTGCAACTTAATACAAGTTGATGTTTACTTGAGTAAGTATTAAGTATACTATACTACTGTATACAGTAGTATAGTAGTGAATGTGTGTTACTTTGTAGATTTTGATGATTATATACAAAACATTCAGCCACTTCAGCCCTATATACTGTATATACACATTTGGGTTAACTGAAAACAGCCAATCTATGAGCTCACAGTGTGCCCTGGTGCGAGCTGAAGTTACTGTGCATAATGAGTACCTTTCCTTTATATTTACTTTTACTCAATTACGTCCAGACTTCTGCTTTACAATATATGTCTAAATTCCAGTATTGCTACTTTTACGAAAGGTAAAACAACCAAGTTATTTTTTCCATCAGTGCATCAGTGTTCCCTTATTCTTCGCTTCTGTCGCAGCAACAACACCACCACCACCACTACTACCCGGCATCCAAAACAGGAAGACGGCCAGCCCATGTGCCACTTTCTCTCATTCTTTCTGGACCAGCCGATGCCCCTTTTATTTCTCTTGGCTGTGTGGACAGCTAGCCCAACCCACCAGCAAAGAAAACAATATTCCGCCTCACAGTTTGCTGCCGCCATCAATTTGAAGCGAGTCCAAACTGGTCTGAAATATGGTCCAAGAAGAGCTCCCACTGACCCATCTCTCTCACTCCACAAGTCGTCGACAGAGCGAGACGTGCACACATTTCCCCACAGCTCTATCATAGCTCTATAGGAGTAGGTTTCAACCGTTTTGATACCAGGGCCCACTATTTATTCAGCAATTGAGCCACGGACCACCATTTGAGGACATTTTAGCTCCCACAGACCCCAATACCTTAAGATTTCTTCTGTTTTTGTCTACAATTCCAGGTTGGATTTCGGAAAACATAACAGGCAAACCTAGATCTTTAGTGGTGTAGATTTGGGCTAATTCAGACAATAAACATTTTAACTCTTGAGAGCCGTAAAAATGAAACCAAATGGACCTGCAAGGGTCCATTTGGTTTAATTTTTACCACTCTCAAAGAGTTACATCTGGTTAACCAACATTCCATTTACCTGGGACCACCTGGAACCCTCCCAAGGACCACTGGTGGTCCCCCGGAACACCCGTTGAAAAACACTGCTCCATAGCCGTATAGCTGTGCCTGCACTGCCGCATGAATATGCTTCGCATTTAGAATATAATTGGTCACATAATGTGACCAATTATAGGTTCTAATCTTGTACATAGCTGCCAAGCCGCCAACCTCCGTTCGCCAATTAAGTGGTAGGGATCATTTCAACGTGACACCAGATGACTGACTGTCTGGCTGTGCGTCACGGCTGTTCCTTCCCTTCCTGCCTTCCCACGGCAGGTGAACGGTATTGATAGAGAACATAATTATCTTGAATCCCATTAAAATGGCGTTACGCGTGCACCGCTAATGTCCCTGTTAATGAACGGCTGTCATATTTAATCTACAGTTCCTTCATATATATATATATATATATATATATATATATATATATATATATATATATATATATATATATATATATATATATATATATATATATAGTTTTGACTAACAATCCACCAACGAAATGCCATCCTTGACTTTTTTTTTTCTTTTTCTTAAATGATCCACAGAAATATTTCCGGAACTCAGTCAGTCAGTCAGTGAACCTCTTTGCCAGTTTGCTTTCCCTCTCTTGCACATTCAACTGTGTGTGTGCGTGTGTGTGTGTGTGCGTGTGTGTGTGTGTGTGTGTGTGTGTGTGTGTGTGCATGTGTGCGTGCGTGCCAGACAGCCTCTCTGCCAGCGATAAGAACACTGGAGGACGAGTGCCATCTCCAGAAGGAGTGTCAGATGGCAGTGGGGAGTGGGGAGGGGTGGTGGGGGGAGAGTGGGATCTGTCTATTCTTCCTTTGTCGTCCTGCGCTCCAGGCAGTGTTGATTCCGTCGACTAAAGCTGTGACTACTAAGCTACTATGACTAACACTAAGCTTAAAATGACTTGAAACACTACTACTACTGCTGCTATTAACTAACGACACTTGTGGCACCACTAAACCAACAGCGTTTCATCATTGAAAACAGAAAACTCTCTGAGTCAGATCTTTAGCTTTATGCATGCTGCGTGTCTGTTGCAACCTCAACAACAACTGGTGTTATTATTGATGCTTATACAGGACTTTTATTGCTTTTATCGCCCCCATACCATAAACTGAATACTTAATCAATGAATACAAAAACTAGACAATACAAAATGTAATGGGTGGAACTACTGGAGACGAGATCTCGTAGAATAAGTCATTTCATGATTGGTTGCGTTGTGAAAAACAGCTATTGTCATTGTCAATGTAGTCAGCAAAATCAACTACAGGTTTAGTCAACTAAAATATGACTTGATCGCAAGCATTGCCAAGAGGAAGTGACAGCAGGCATGCAGGCTAGCGCGTGTACGGTGTGTGTGTGTGTGTGTGTGTGTGTGTGTGTGTGTGTGTGTGTGTGTGTGTGTGTGTGTGTGTGTGTGTGTGTGTGTGTGTGTGTGTGCGTGTGCGTGTGTGCACGTGTGCGTGTGTGTGTGCTCTGCCAGTGTGTGAATTTCACACTAAGTCATCTGCATGCAAGGAAGGATCAGCTCACCTGCACTACTCTCAAACAATGCAACGTTATGAGAAGCACGTGCATCGATAGGCGCCAGGTAGGCTATAGATAGAAAATGAACTGTTGCCCTGGTTAAAGAGTTCGTCACCCTGACAACGGGGTTATTATGGAATTATATTCTTACCCCAGAAATAGCAGATCAGATTATAATAGCCAATTGAAACTATCTAGTTTTTCAACCTTATCTATGTACAGTATGTTGTCACTAATGCTCATGATAAGATAAATGGTAAATGGTGCATTCACATAGCGCCTTTATGCAAGGCACTTTACATAGATTGTGCATCACATTCATCCATTCATACACTGATGGCGGTGGAAACCATGCAAGGCATAATCAGCACATCAGGAGCAAGTAGTGGTTAAGTGCCTTGCTCAGGGACGCCATCGGCACCAACTCTGGGGGAGCCCGGATTCGAACCGGCAACCTTGCAGTTACCATCCAGTGGACTCTACCCCTGTGCCACTGCCACCCCATAGCACCTTGTTTGTCTATACTTGTTCTGGACCTCAAGAGTTTGGCTCAAGCCACATATATAGGCATTGGCCTAGACAGCGTGCCACATGTTCGAGTCCCATGTCATGACATTTGCTGCATGTCTCTCCCCTTCTGTCTCTCCCTGTTTCCTATCAATTTTCTCTTGTATCTATCTGTAAGAGCCATTTGACCCTCCCAATTGTTTCCAATGATGTCCACTGAGGGGTGTGGTCAATGTCTAGGTTGGCAGGGTATTTAATCAGGTCTCAATCAACTATCAGGTGTTGTTGACAAGAGGCAAACAGTTTTCAGACTGGGTTTAGGAGGCCTTTGTCTATCATTTATTGTATTTATTTATGTTGCTGGAGTGATATAGGCCTGCAGAGACGGATAATAAGTCTTCATCATAGCAACTATAAGGAAATGTTTGGACATCACTTTCTGGAGCACACGTCTTAACTACAACCCTACTGTTGGCAACCAGTCGTGCCGCAAATGTAGGATTTTGGGCAGTACATTATCAATGAAGCCAGAAAAAAGAGTCTCTCTCATGTGGACAGCTCTGAAATACATAACTACCAGTGACGTCATCGATGAACGTTCCAAGCAAATCGAAACTATACAGCCTTTCTCATAAGCCACTGTATGACACAGTGTCTGTGTGTGTGTTCAAAGTACAGTAAAACAGAAGACGAGGTCATTGGCCACATTTTCAAAACCAGTCACTTCTGAGACACAGAGCCCATGAACGTCAACGGAAATAGCAACATCCTCTAAGATGGTGTTGAGCTGTGCCGTTTTCTAACAGTGTCCGGGGGTTGTGACAGCTGCAGCTCCACTCGCCTCCACTCCCTGTGTGTGTGTGTGTGTGTGTGTGTGTGTGTGTGTGTGTGTGCGTGTGCGTGTGTGTGTGTGTGGGTGGGTGGGAGGGACAGGGAGAGAGAGAGAGGGGGTTACGCTGGGCTCCCCCCGTTCGCCGCGGCCGGCCGTGCACGCGTGAGCACGCTGACACACATGCGCGCACACACACTCATAAAAGGAGCCAATAAAAGCTGCTACCCTCTTGAGAGTTGATGTACGGTGCCTGAAAGAGAGCTGCTGAGATCCATATTAAAGGCTTTATTACTAGTGTCAGATTCAAATTAGCGGGCACTGGCGCTGGCCGTACGGCAGACACACACACCCCGGTACATGCGTGTGCTCGTGTGTGTGTGTGTGTGTGTGTGTGTGTGTGTGTGTGTGTGTGTGTGTGTGTGTGTGTGTGTGTGTGTGTGTGTGTGTGTGTGTGTGTGTCTGACCAGCCAGTTTTGCCTCCAGGGCTGATCTTCTAATGTTCTACCTTTGACATCAGAAAGGCCAGTTCAGGCAGGCTGACCATTTATAGCCATTTATAATATTAGGAGGAGGGGGTGAGTGAGCACATGGTGAGTGACCATGCTAGGAAATAATAATCATAATAAAAAAGGCAGGCTGGTTTCACCACAGGTGAATGGGATGGAATCCCTGGTGGAGCGCCCTGGGACCGGTGTGTGTGTGTGTGTGTGTGTGTGTGTGTGTGTGTGTGTGTGTGTGTGTGTGTGTGTGTGTGTGTGTGTGTGTGTGTGTGTGTGTGTGTGTGTAGGAATGGTCGAGACTCAGCATCATCTCATTCCACTGGAATCTCTGCCTCTGACTCCAACAACAGTTCATTGCAGTTCAAATTGACTTGGCTCATGCATAGGACCTCCCCTGTATACAGTATACACCAGACAGCCTATAGGCATAAACACTGTCAAAAGCTGACATGAAATCGGACTTAATATATTTTCTGTCACGAAATATGTAAAGACGCGTGAGTGACGGCTTTTTTAATGAGAAACAGCTGTCTCTTTGTGCATTAGATTGCTTTTTTTTTAGACGCCGAAAAGCCCAAGAGTCTGTTTGAGAGCTGAATGTTTGAGATGAACGTTACAGACAGTGCATGCTAATTTAAACACAAAGGCATCACCACCACCATCACTGACAGGATGACGGGAAAGATACATAAACAAAAAAATAATGGCAAACCTCATTAGCACGTCCGAAAAAAAGTGTTTTCAAACACCCGTGCACCAAGCCTGAGTGTCATGCAAACAAATGGCACGCGACAATCAATTCTTTGCTTGCGCGTCACACACACAGGCACAAGATATTTTTTGCTGTCCTTGTGTTTCAAGTTCCTCTAAGGATTTCATTTGTCAACCACAGCAGCGCGTTCTCCACGCCTAAGCGGGATTTCATATTGAAATCGAGGGTGATGCCGGCGCTGCTGCTGCTGCACATAAGCATGCACGTGGGAACACTTTGGGGATTACACGGCAACTTCTCTCAGCGAAGGCAGGCAGGCAGGCTGCAGCCCTACATAATGTATATACAGCCCCGTATACATACGCACATCTGTGGACTGGCGCTCTCTCACATGCTCTCACACACACACACTCTCACTCACTCTCTCTCTCACTGGAGGAATGAACCTAACCATGATCAGATGCGGCGCACACACACAGCAGGGGCATGACCGCTGTAAGCCCACTACTCAAACACCCATATAACAAAACATAAATTAGACCCTGGACATCAGCTTGGGAAAACGCAGCATCGGTTGGGAACACAAAAAGAGCCAAGCGATGGCACTGCTCTATGGGAGTTCCAGGCAAAACAAGCAAACAAGCACAAGACATGAGAAGGAACCAGTCAAGCAAAAGATGACGAATGATTCCAAAATCACCAAATCCATAGCTGATGTGACATCACCCCCCCCACCCTCCCCAAAGAAGGGGGGACTGAAAGTGCTTGCTTTGCATCTCTCTCTCTCGCGCGCACACACACACACACACACTCACTGTCGCGGTCAGAATCTTTAACTGCGTCCACAACTTACACAGACACCGCTTTTTTTTAAAAGGAAGGCATCCAGAAGCCTGGGTAGTACTGGGTACTGGGCTAGGGGAGGAAACGCAACAACAGGGACCAGATATTTCTAATAAGATAAGAATATTAACCACGTTAACTTACCGGCTACGGCGATCCAACAGCAAAGAAACAGCCAGGATGAAACCATCATCATCACAACGGTTAGAGGAGCACTTCTCTCTCTCTCTCGCAGTCAGAAGAGATGTCTTCTTCTCCTTCTTCTTGTTCTTCTCTCTCTTTCTGCTGTGCGTGCTTGAGAACGCGGCGAACGGACGCGCTGTGGGTAGATTAGAGAGCTTAGTCTCGAGTCAAACAGCGCGTGGAGTTGGAGCGTCTATAGACACTGATGCGGTCTCCCTCTTTTCAGCTGCTCTCTCGCTCTCGCTCTCTCCCTCTCTCTGTGTGCGTGCGTAATGTGTATGCGAGTGTGTGTGAGCATGTGGGAGAGTCCCCCTCTTTCTCTCTCCTCTCTCCCTCTCTCTCTCTCTCTCTCTCTCTCTGTCAGTGAATAAGTCTTCAGTCTTCACTGCTCAAGCCTTTCCCCTCAGCTTTATTCACTGTCTTTCACTCACGGTGCATCAGTCTTGCTTCCCCCCCAACCAACCCCTCCTTCTCCTCCTCCACTGTGACTGCTGCAAGCTCTCTCTCTTTCCCTCTCTCTCTCTCTGCATCTCTCTCCCTTACTTCCTGGTACAATTCAGCGTGGAAAGTGCTTAAGAGATTGGCTCCGCCCCCCTCTCCTCCAGCCTGTGTGTGTGTGTGTGTGTGTGTGTGTGTGTGTGTGTGTGTGTGTGTGTGTGTGTGTGTGTGTGTGTGTGTGTGTGTGTCTGTGTGTGTGTGTGCGTGCGCGTGTCTCATCCATTCAGTCATCCTGAATGTTGATGTTTTGTTGTTGTTTATTTTCTCTCTCTCTCTCCCCTACCTAGACGAAACCTTGAATGATTTCTTGAGTGGTTTGGCCATCTTATCTGTAGGACAAAAGGCATTGAAATATTCATAATATTGTTTTTTTTTTGTTCTTATATATACAGTATATGCTGCATGGATGAGATTTCCTTATGATCCCAGCAGGGTCAGAGTGGATTGACAGGCTGACTGTGTGTGCATAGAGGGATTTGTTCATTAAAATAATGGTCTGAAACGTTCTGGTTTGTTTTGTTGGCCAGTGGGACGGTTCTAAAGGGGACATGGTTGGACTGCAATATGAGGAAATAAAGGTCATACACTTTACAAAAGAGTGTGTGTGCATGCGCAAATGTGTGTGCGTCTGTGTGTGTGTGTGCGTATATTAATTGTTAATTAAACTGATTAAAAAAGTTTACCGCAATCAAAGGGGAACTGCACCCATTTTCAATATTTTATTTTACTTGATAAAAAAGTTCCCCCATTCTGCTTTCCCAAGAAATGGAGGTCTGAAGAAAACCAATAACATGGTGAAACATCTTGATGACATCATCAAGATGTATTTTCACCATGTTAATGGATTTCTTTAGGTGCTTCTTTTTTCTGAGAGCGTACAAATGGAACCAAATGAACCCGTTAGGGTTCATTTGGTTGCATTTGTACGCTCTCTGAAAAAAAAAGTGGAATCCCCCTTTAACACATGTGCACACTGACTCAACCAACTGAACATTTTCTCATTTAAAAAAAAAAATTGGTAGAGCACAGTATTACAGAGACATACAGTACAGTATAGCTGTGTGTCTCCCTTTACCAGAGCGCTGAGGGATCTACAAGCATCGGGGCTTGTAGATCACCTATTTTAATAAATATTTTAAGAATAAACAGATTTTTTCCCCCCAGATTGTTCTTTTTTAAATGTACATACATATGTGCGACATGAGTACATACATGCCTACATTTGAAAATAGCCGATCTACAAGCTCACGGGGGCGTGTCATGACGCAACACCAAGTCAGATTTTGAAACATTTTGAGCCATTTCTAATAGCAAGATTCTACAATGGAGTCCCTGCCACCAGTGTTGCCAACTGCCAAAATCAAAATGCACTAGTGGCACTTCCAAAATGCACTAGAATGCACTAGAGCAGTGGTTTTCAACCATTTCCATACCAGGGCCCACCATTTGATGTTGAGTTTAGTCTCTCAGAATAATTTAGGAGACATAACTGGGAAAACATTGGTCAAAATAGCAATTCTTCTACATTTTCTAAATGTGTAGATTCTTGAAAATTAGGTAATTCAGGTTAAATATAATTTAACTCATTCACCGCAAGCGCGCATTCGTTTTCTGCTCTATGCTACGGCTCAATCTAGTGCATTCGGTAAAAAATCAAATAAATAAATATAAAAATAAAAAAAAACTTAACCTAAACAGGATGTGCAATGGTGTCATGCTGCTTCTGGTGTCTTGACTAACCTGTGCTCTCACGATCTGAGCAAAAAGATCCGGGTCAAAAGTCAGGAAGTGACGTCTAGCCCTAGTGGATCTACCCGTGCGCTCCACGACATTCAAGGGAAGATTCCAGGAAAGGCTTTTGAATGCATTGGATTGAATGGGTGCGAATGGGACAAAAAAAATTGTCCCATTCGCCTATTCTGTCCCAAATGAAAGTCAGCCACGGGATCTTTATCAGACGATGCGCACAGACTAATAGATGGATTAAAGAATGAAATCTACATTTCGTCGTGTTCTGCGCCTTCGTCGTTGCCCCAGGGTAAGAACACGATGAGCGTGTGATTGGTCGATAAAACTATTAACTCTTGAGAGCAAACCCATAAGGGTCCATTTGGTTTCATTTTACGATCTCAAGAGTTACAGATCTATAAGGGCCCTTTCTAGGAAAGAAGGAGGACTATCATGGAGGGGAAAAAAATGGTGAAAAACAAGGGTTTTATCCCTGGCCCCTGTCAACCCAACCCACTAGAAAAAAAGCACTAGATTTTCGCTTCAGGAGTTTTTCCACTCATTTTGGCACTATCGGGAGGGTCTGGAAAAAAGCTAAATATAGCGACAAATGCGGCAAGTTGGCAACACTGCCCGCCACAAATTACAGTACATGTTCAGATGACTGTCTACAGCTCCAGACACAGCTCCATGCGGGGGTGTCTGGTGGTCCCTGAAGATGAAAACATGTGGGTCCTGTGCTCTGTGACAGAGTGTGTTCTCATGACGTGACCTCATGGAAGGTCCAGCGTGTTGTGTGTTCACACTTGTACCTGTTCTTTGTGACACGTCCATGGGTGATATATGACAGGCAGGAGGCGGCCGGTGGGACTGCAGGTACATGCCTGTTTCTCCCTGTTTCCAGCCCCATCGCAGCAGCACCTGCCAAACACACACAAAGAAAGAAAGAAAAAACAGGGAAAAAATAAAATCAATCAATCATGGGCAGATCAAGTGTGGGCAGCACAGCACATTGCAGTCGTATCTACGGATGGAATGTGGACGATGTTTTCTCTGGTGGTGTCTTTTGCTGGAACTAGGGCTGTGCAACGATTAGTCGATACTCGACTCGATGATTCAATTAGTTGTCAACTATTTTAGTAATCGATGCATCGGTTTCATCAACTAATCACTGAAAAATGGAAAAAAAAATGGTTTAATTTTACCGCTCCCAAGAGTTAAATTATAAGATTTCCGTAATTTTCAAGAATCTACACAATTAAAAAATGTAGAATAATTGTTATTTTGTCCAAGGTTTGGGCCAGTTCTCTTTCCTAATTGTGGACAAAAGCATGAAAATCCTTACTTTTGGGTGCAAGAGACTAAACTTCAACATCAAACGGTGATTGATTTTGCTGTCTAAAGTGTCCCTATAGGCTACGTACAGTATATAAACTGTATACAACAAACACAATTACATTTCATCATACAATTATTGCGGTTGTATGTTGTCTCCGTGCTCTTTTATTGTTGTCTATGGGCGTCGATGACTACACCCAGAGACAACAGGGACCTGACACGAATGTCTGACCTGATGCTCAAAACTCCCCTGAGGAAGAAGGCAGACTCCATTAGCTCAAAAAATGTCAGCACCTGCAGGTTGAGAATCTGTGATAGGAGAGGAAAGTTACATAGTGCAGCAGGGCTTGACACTAACACTTGCCCGCTTGCCCGGGGCAAGTAAAAAAAAAATGGTGGGGCAAGTGAAGACTACTAGCTGGTTGCCCGATCGGGCAAGTGTGCAACTTAGTGCACTATAACACAACACAAGATAAATTTGTCTTGAAGGCAGTCATTGCACTCTGCCTCTGTGTCTTTCCCTGCTTTCTAGCTATCCACAATTCCAGGCTGGATTTGGGAAACAAAACAGGCAAATTAACACATCAAAATGACCTAATCTTCTACATTCTCTAGTTGTGTAGACCTGGGCTAATTAAGATGATGAATTTTAACTCTTGAGTGTAAAAATGAAACCAAATGGACCCGCAAGGGTCGATTTGGTTTCATTTTTACGTTCTCAAGAGTTACATCTGCAAAATTTACAATATATTTTTGGGGGGGCAAGTGACCATGAGCTGAGGGCAAGTAGAATCTGACTTGCACTTGCCCGATGGGCAAGTGTCTCCGAGACCTTAGTGTCAACCCCTGCATAGTGCAGCTATCAGTGGTCAGACAGACGTGTGGATGACAGTAAGACACTTTTCAAGAGCAGTAGTGGTGGATATAACCATTAACCAACTACTGTAAACTATGTTTACATGTGCTCCATGACTTAACACTTTCCCTGTCAGGATGAATTCATGAATTCACCTGTATTACGGCAGCCATTTTTCCATACAACCCTTATTTTGAGGACAAAACAGCAAGTGGATGTTACTTATGATGCGTGTTGTGAGAGGGCAGCATATTATACCTTTGCTCGGAGCGAGCAAAAGGTTTACTGTGACCACATTATGCTGGCTATGGAACGTTGAATAAACTCGTCTAGACCATAAATGCAGTCTGGGACATTGGAGATAATGCCGTCTGGGACATCGGAGATAAAGGCCATCGAAAGAAACAGAAAAGTGTGTGTGTGTGTGTGTGTGTGTGTGTGTGTGTGTGTGTGTGTGTGTGTGTGTGTGTGTGTGTGTGTGTGTGTGTGTGTGTGTGTGTGTGTGTGTGTGTGTGTGTGTGTGTGTGTGTGTGTGTGTGTCAAGATGGACTTTTAATTTTCTGTTTACTTCAGACAGACCCCTTGATTGGCCGACGGACACAACACTCACATATTAATGGTAGTCATCCATCTTTGATTCCTGGAGGAGCTCCTACCCTCCTCTCCTTGCACTGACAGTGAAGTTAGGCTAACTTGAAATGTATTATTTAAAAGCACTGCTGGAGGAAAATACAGTAATATATACATATATGGTTTTATAGTCATGAATATGGCTATGTCAGCTAATCAAGAGCAACACTTTTTATTAGCCCCGCTAGGCCAGCAATGATATACACATAACACCTCACAGCTCTCTCTCTATTTTTATGAGGTCAGTGTTAGTAATAAATTAATGAGTGGAAGCAAAATGAGATGTGTTAAAGCCCATTTCATGTATTTACACGTCGCTGTTGCAGTGTGATTCTGTGTGCAATATTTGTATTGTTTTGTTTTGCGTGCAGAAAACCGGCCCGCTAATGATGGAGTGTGTACCCCAGTCTATGGATGCAACATTACTCTAACAGACCCCCAGCTGTGGTTATTTTTATTATTTCTTCCGGGAAGCTTAAAGACATCAAGTCAAAAGTGCCCAAATGAAAACAAAATAAAGATTGTGACATCACATCATAACCCTTTCCTCCATTATCATACAATGCAGAGCTGTGGGTGAGGCTAAAGTTCAGGTGAGTGACAAGGTGAAGGCCAGGTATACTTAATCTTTCGACCTGACACTGTACATTCTACAAAACATTCACTCTGAAAGATGCATAGTCCTACTGAAAGATCTGTGCTGCATTCTCACATTCTCCCCAAAAATACCAGGCGTTCACGGATGAAAGATAAAACACCACAAGTACAGTACAGAATGATTTAACTGGTGGCGATGTAAAATTGAAAACTTTCTGTACAGTAATTTAGTAATAATACATCTTCCTTCTACAATGTAGTGTAATCACAAATGTGCATTGTGTTTTGCGAGGAGATCACAGCACATCAGCTTTGATAATTATAATTGTCGAAACGGTATCGGTAAACTCATTATTATCAGAGATCTGAGGCTGTTTGCAAGACCAGGTAGACACACGGACAAACAGGCAGGCAGACAGACAGAGAGCTAGAGATATGGACATAAAGAAAGGGGAAGATGTGCAGTTGTCATGAACGGGGCTTGAACATGCGCAATGCTGTCGGGCGAGAGCCTATATTATGTGGCACACGCCTGGACCATTAGGCCAGTGAGCGCATCACACAATGTGAACAGCTTCACATATTAATCCAGGGGTTTTCAACCAGTGGTCCTTGAGAGGGTTGCAGGTGGTCCCCAGGTAAATGATGGAAAGTTGGTTAACCAGATGTAACTCTTAACTCCAGATGTAAGAGTTAAACTATTCATCATCTGAATCGGCCCAAGTCTACACTACACTACAGAATGTAGAAATTCAATGGTCATTTTTAAATCTATGTTTCAAAAAGAAATCTTTACTTTTTGAGTTACAGATCTATAAGGTCTGTGGGGCTAAAATGCCCTCAGATGGTGGTCCGTGGCTCAAATGCTGAATAAATGGAAATACAGGTAGTTTTAAGCTATTTGATTCAATTCAAGACTTCACAATTTAGACCCTGTACATGTTGAGCAATGACCGAATTTGTCTTACCCTGGACAAGTCGAAATTTTGCAACATACATGCGCTGTAAATTCGTAGATCTGCCATAGCTTGTTGTAAACTAAAACTAAAAAAAGTGAAGCATTTGTAATAAGAATAAGTCCCAGCTCCTGTCCTGTGGGAGATGAACTATTTTCAGATGGGGGTACAGGGCCAGGTACACGGTCTGGCACATGCATGGCCTCGGGAGAGGAAAGCCGTGTCTCCCCGGTGGGGGGAGCGGTCAGTGTCACCTTCTCTGGGGACACAGGGGTCCCTGCACACAGACCCATGCAGGCTGTCCGGTTCACATTGGCCAGCCATGTGGCACGTTTTCACATTCTTCTCTCTGAAGGTCATTCTGCAACTCAGCTCAGATTCAACCAACCGTTCCAAGAAAACGACCACATGTAGTATTTTGTTAATCGCCTCGGCAGACTCAATGAGTACATATGCAGTACAATACGTGTGGGTTGCGATTAAATAATAATAATGTTACCACGTTGTGAGGTGTAGATCTGCTATTTTCACACGTGTGGGTATATTCTTTTTTCTTTCATCGCTTGGGCTGAAACGTGGATTTATACTACAGCAGGTGTAGGGAAGCTTTTCCATATGAAGCTCGGTGTCTTTGTTATCTTGATAGTTGTTGTGTCATGTTGACATGTTTTATTATCACCACATCAAAATTATACTGTATATTTTGATTGTCCACATGCACAGCTTGTTTACCCTGCCAGTGTCAATTAATGGCTTTGCATGAATGTAGAAATGAATTATGTGCAGGTTGTAATACATGCAGGTATGAGTGGACAGTGGACTTCATTTAACTAGACACATTTTTTTAATTTTCAGATTAAAAAGAAAAATCTCGCACTGTGTGCCATTGATCACCCTTTGTAGTGCCAATTTTGCCACCGGTGCCCAAGGTTGCCTACTCCTATACTTCAGCAGTTTTCAACCTTTTTGACACCAGGGCAGGGCCCACCATTTATTCAGCATTTGAGCCACGGACCACCTAGCCCCACAGACCCCAAAACTAAAGATTTATTTTCTTTTGTCCACAATTCTAGCCTGGATTTGAGAAACAAAAGAGAAACATACAGATAAAAACCATTCATCTTCTACATTCTCTAGTTGTGTAGACTTTGGCTAATTCGGATGGTGAATCTTTTCACTCTTTTCATTTTTACGCTCTCAAAAGTTACATCTGGTTAACCAACTTAGCTGGGGACCACCTGGAACCCTCTCAGGGACCACTGGTGGTCCGGGGACCACCTGTTGAAAACGCTGTACTACATGTACTACAGCATGTCTTTAATTGCAAAGACATACAGACATACAGTACATACCTCATTTGTCCTCTAGATGGATAAGAAGAACATGAAAGGCTGTCTTCCCTGAGAGAACCATTAGCAAGCCTATATTTCCCATATGAGTGGTAATTTTCTTAGACCTTAATTGATAGTGCCTTCATGCTCTTACTGACTGCAGTACATGTATGCTCTTTTTCCTCTAGAGCAGTGGTTTTCAACCATTTTGATACCAGGGCCCACTATCCATTAAGCATTTGAGCCACGGACCACCAATCTGAGGGCAATTTAGCCACACATATTTAAAGATTTATTTTGCTTTCGTCCACAATTCCAGGCTGGATTTCAGTCTTTTCAGACAAAACAAAGCAGGCAAACATACAGATCAAAATTACCATTCTTCTACAGTCTTCAGATGATGAATATTTGAACTCTTGAGTGTAAAATGAAACCAAATGGAACCACTAGGGCACATTTGTTTTCATTTTTAACACTCTCAAAGAGTTACATCTGGTTAACCTACCCTGGTTAACCAGAGTAGGTTAACCACCTGGGACCACCTGGAACCCTCTCAAGGACCACTGGTGGTCCCCGGACCACTGGTTGAAAACCACTGCTCTAGAGATGCATATTTTTGGGAGTATCCAGGTGGAAATATATCTTGTGAAAACAGGTAATAAAAGTAAAATGATTTGCTCAACCTGTAGACAGTAGCATACGATACGGTATATTATTTCCATATCAAGTCCATGAATTAATTCATTCATTATTATCATGGTCCATTGAATTGTCAAATGCATTCAACAGCAAGTCTGCCGTGTGGTTAAATAGTTAGCTAGCCAACTACTGCATAGCAAGTTAAAAGTAAAGTTGGAAAAGTACTACCAATGTGGGCTGCCTGTGTGGACAAAAGTAAAAGTGAACAACTTCTAGCATACAGAGTGGATGGAAAGAGATAAACTCAATTAGCATGCACAATCAAGCTCCATCCCACATGCCAACACCTACAGTATAAATATAAAAATTAGCAGCTGTTGTTAAGATAATTATCAACTGTACACTTTGCAGGCTGCGCTTCTGCTTGAATATAGGAAGCATTTAACCGTTGTAATGTAATCAAAACTTACATTAAAGATTGCATCATTAACATGATGAAACACAACCTTTCTTCAGAAATGGATTTTCTAAAAAAAATAATAATAATAATAATAGTTTTACAGAACTCCATTTCTAGTCCACACAACACCTCTAAGGTATATTAATGACATAGTAAACTGAGTAAACCTTTGAAAATGGGTGGTTCAGATTGAAAGCTCCACCTCTGATAACTGCTGGGCTTTTTTGACATGGCCAAGTGCTACTTTAACTGGCAACTGTCAGACAGCACAAACCGTTTTGGGTGACTGAAATGTTTATATTATTTTGGTGCGGATCACCCCAGTGTGTGTATGTAATAATGCTACATAACAGCCACTGAGCCACTAGGGCTGTGTTCTAGAGCCGCATGCGGCTCCTGAGCCGCAGGTTGCTGACCCCTGAGCTAGTTAGAGCGCAGACACCCGCTCCCTGCAATGGAGAAAGTAAACTTCTTGCCTGCCAGTGGGGTCGCGGCCAGGGCCCGTGACGTCACGTGATAACTATGAATAGGCCTACCATTCACATTACCACGAGAGGGAAGGGCTTGGGGGTCCACATGCTTTCAGATAGGGGTCCGTGTACAAATGCATATTAATTTGGGGGTCTTTGACATGAACACTTTTGATACTAGTTAAAATAACATTAGGAAGCAAGAAGCAAAAATCCAAACGAACAACTTCAGGGCATCAAAGTCCCATGTAATGGCAACACTGGTTGTCAGTTGTGTGGGTTGCAGCAGTGCACATGTGAAGGGAGAATGCATAGTGAATGCATAGAAGGTTGCAATTAGCCCGCTGAGTTCCTTATCTAATGGGATGCTGGCAAACGTTGTGGACGTGCGATGGAGAGTGCACTGTTGTACAGAGGCGTAATTTCAGAAAGACTGTACTGTAGGAGGTGGCAAAACAAATAAAATAAGTTGCCATATACTGTAGCCTCATTTTCTAACATAGCAAACCTACAACAAGCTGTCGACAGGGATGCTACGTGGAAAGTGGTTCATTCGTTAACGACTGAACGAAACATTATCATACTTGTCTAAAACAATAGTAATTACCATCTCGATTCCCCAATTGATGCCCTCTGCTGCCAAATGCATTCAGACTGAGGGAATCAATCTAAATTCCATTGTTCTGATTGATCAATAATCTAGTGCGGTGGTTTTCAACCAGTGGTCCGGGGACCATCAGTGGTCCTTGAGAGTGTTCCAGGTGGTCCCAAGGCTAAATGATGGGAAGTTGGTTAACCAGATGTAACTCTTTGAGAGCGTAAACATGAAACCAAATGGACCCGCAAGGGTCATCTCATCATTTGAATTAGACCAAGTCTACACAACTAGAGAATGTAGAAGATTACTGGTCATTTGGATTGATCTATGGTTGACTGTTTTGTTTTTTTCCGAAATCCATCCTGGAATTGTGGCCAAAAGCAAAAATAAATCTTTTGTTTTGAGGTCTGTGGGGCTAAAATGAACTCAAATGTGGTCCGTGGCTCAAATGCTGAATAAATAGTGGGGTATTAAAAAGGTTGAAAACCACTGATTTGGACAGAGGGAATCAATCTAAGTCCCATTGTTCTTATTGATCAATAATCTACTGTCCCAAAAATATGACCTGCCTTCTGTGTAATGGTCCACATGGGACTCAGGTTGTTGATGGTCATATCATTTACACACACTGGATTTTGTACAGTAAAGTCTTCTGGGATATTGTGGGCTTTGTTTGTTTTTTTCTGTTTTCCTTTGTCCTTGCCAACATACTCCCAAATAATAGCCATCAATGATTAGGCTAGTCTTTGTAATGGTTACAGAAGGACCTAAAGTCCATGATATCTGCCTTGTTAGCATTAGCTAAGAGGAAAGTCATTAGAGCAAAAAATTGCCAATCGAGGCCTATAATTGTTTATGCAATGAACATCCGTCCATGCTGACTAATGTGTCCTTGCAGAAAGTAGTGGTCCCCGAAGCCATGCTGACTAATAATGTCCTTGTAGTAAAGTATAGTGGTCCCAGCAGGCTAGCTAGAACTAACTAAAGTTGAGCCCTCTAACTGCCTCACTGCTAATTCTCTAATTTCTGCTATATATACACTAGCATTAACTATGTTCTAATGGTCTATTTAGATCTGGTTGTTTCGCAACAGATTGTCCCACTTTTAGAAGTAAGAAAATTAAGCTGGCACAGATGTCGAGGTGAGAAACGAGTGTTGCATTGTGGATTATCCGTAGAACCCTAGAAATCGCAATGTGTTGATGCCATGAAAATGTGTTGTGAGTCTGGAGAGAAAGCAGAATGTTCGCAGAATGAATGTTCGCCCAAAGTGTAGCCGATCTACAAGCTCGCAACGTGTTGAATCGCAAAGCATGGTGAGCTTGTAGATCGGGTTCTTTTGGGCTTGTTGGTGTGTAGAGCAGGAGTTTTCAACCAGTGGTCCTTGAGAGGGGTCCAAGTGTTCCTCAGCTGAATGGTGGACAGTTGGTTAACCAGATGTAACTCTTGAGAGTGTAAACTCAACCCTAGTCAAAAAATCAGATTTTGGGAACAAATCCTATTGGATTTCCAATATGAATCCAATAGGATCCCTATAAGAATCCTATAGGATCTTATAAGATCTTGTAGAAATCTAACAGGATTGTTTCAAAATCTGATAGGATTTTTTTATTGGAATCCAAAATGATTTTTTGACTAGGGGAAGAGTTCATCATCTGAACCAGGACCACGCAATTAATAGAATTTAGAAGATTAATGGTCATTTTAATGTGTATGTTTTCCTGGAATGGAATGGACAAAAACAAAAGAAATCTATAGTGTTGGGTCAAAGCTGAATAGATAGTGGGCCCTGCAATCAAAATGGTTGAAAACCACTGGTGTAGAGTGAATAATGAGCACACCAAGTAGACCTATATACAGTTGCAACTCAGGTCCGTTTTTACCAAGAATGGAGGGTTTAAGTGGTAATCTGTTCTCGCCTACAGGGCATGTTGGCCGGCTTTAGACAACGTTTTTCGCAGCATTTACAGGGAGATAGGAGAATATACTTGGCAAAGAAATCTCTAGACATGGGCAGCTATACAGTACAGCTGGCATTCGAGGCCTATATACTGTAGGGTTGGCAAACTTGTCACTCCGCGAGAACATTAAGAACAAGTAGGATAGATGGCGGCATCATTCCCTCCCACACCAGTCACCACACTCCGCTGTCGTCCACAGGGAAACGCTTGTCGCCGCACTGCTCCAAACACAAACGTGTTGCACCAATTAGCGGTAACTTAATCAGTTGAAATAAAAAGAGAAAATGTGTTTTCTTTCTTTCCCCTGAAGAAAAAAAAAAAAAACGGCTATGAAAGCCAACGTTTTAAGATTAGAGATACCGATTGCAGGAGGGGTGAAATACACTTGGAGTAAATGAGTCCAGACCGATAGTAATTGTCACAACCTTTTTCTATATCTACCTCCTCCTAATGTATCCCATCTGTCACACCAGGTACGCTATTGGCAGTAAAACGATAGATACTATCGATCAGGACTCATTTATCATCGATTCTGCTCTATCTCACCGATTGACCAACTAAGGCATCCTCATTAGGCAAAAACCAAATGTTCATAATCACTGATCCTCAGGAGCTTTAAACCCAAATAATGTTTTATGGTCTCTCTTGGAGGCACATGTTAATTGCCTGGCATGAACACAGTCTGGTACTTGGTCACATTTTAGTTTACTTGCCAGCCCAGAGAGCCCTAGTGAATTGCGTACACCAAGGTTTTATGTTAGAAATGTCGCAATTTGCATAGTTGGAATAATGTGACCATACATTACAACCTATAGAAGGCAATGCTGATGAGAATGTTGAATCAATTTCAAGCATTTGTTTTGCAAAAGAGAAATTGAGCTAAAATTGGCCACAGCCACTTGACATCATCACATTTTGTGATGATGTCTATGGCCGTATCAGCCCAAGCGGTGTTTTTGTATGATTGACACGTCACGTGCTACATAAAGCAAATTAAATTAATGTTGACTTTTTTGCCTTTTATAAGTTGTTAATGGTATGCTCACATATTATGCTAATTGTGAAAACTGCTCAACATATGGGAGTAGCATCCTCAACATTTACATCCTCAACATTTCTAACATAAAAGCCTGGGCCTTGTCAACATGCCTGGGTTCATATTCTAGCAAGTGGACTATTTAGCAAAGCCATTATTTGGTGTAGCTGCTCAACCTAGTCTAGCCCCAGCATAATGCTGTTTATAGTCCAAGGCCAAGTGAACAGTTGCTCCTGGTGTGCTTTTGTTTGACGATGGAAATGCCACTGAATAAAAACATGAGTGCCGGAGGTTAGGTTTCTCCCAATGAATGGAAACTGCAGACATTGATTATTCATATGATTGTGTGTGAGGAACTCTAAATGACACACTTAATCAGGTACAGTTCAACCCTCTTCTCAGCGGTTCAGGCTCCCCTTCTCCGTCAACTTATTTCTATGCGAGAGGCGGTGGCGCGGAGTGAATGATAATCCAAAAGATGTCGATAGCAGATTTTTTTTTTACTACGGCGCGCGAGGAAACAACAGGGTCCCTTGCCTCCAAGACCTCCGAGAGGCAAGCCAAAAAATACGTGCCGGTGAATGAGAAGACAAAAAGAAACTCATTAAAGCATGTCTCGGCAGAAACCCCGAGAGTTTCCTGGGCGCGCGTGCCGAAAGTGTGCAATGTTTGACAGCTAAGTAATGCATGAGCAAGCTGTTAAACAATGCTGATACTATGATGACGTCGCGGAGATGGCACCTGTGACACATTCCCACAAGGAACACAGGAGAAGTCTGCCAATAATGAGCAATGGCATGGGGGACGCTGCGCTTGTGGCAGGCCTGGTGGAAAGAAGAAGAAGAAGGGGGGAAAAAGAAAACCTGTCGCTATGAAGACAAAAATGCAGATCCCTCTGTCGTTGATGTGAAAAATCCCGGCAAGAAGTGACTGACAACTAAAAGTTCAATTAGGTTTATTCACTTCCAAACGTCTTCACCGCCGACAATAGCGACTCTACTCTGTGCTACGCTGTCCACCATTCAAATCCATCAGGGTATAGTTATGGATGGCAGAGTACAGTATGTGCAGTGCAGTCACACCTGCGATGATGATGCCGGTGTACTGTACGTGCTGGAAGATTTTCTGCACAGGTCTGTATAGTACAAAGTCACCGCAGGCCCACCCAAAAAATTGCTCTGACAGCATTTAACGCAGATGTGAAGGGAGTCCCCTTGTAGCAAATGTCCCCCACTACCCTGCCGGAAGAGTCATTTTCTTCAGCAGGCTTTCAACAAACAACTCGGGAAAACAGTACGGTATTATGCAGCCTGTCGGATAATGCAGATGATTTCAGCCGCAGAGAGAGAGAGAGAGAGAGAGAGAGAGAGAGAGAGAGAGAGAGAGAGAGAGAGAGAGAGAGAGAGAGAGAGAGAGAGAGAGAGAGAGAGAGAGAGAGAGAGAGAGAGAGAGAGAGAGAGAGAGAGAGAGAGAGAGAGAGAAAACATCATTCATCATTAAATGGTCGAAACCATCAGCGACACACACTTAGCAGGGCCGCGCATTCCGTGCAGCAACAGCAGTGCTCTATAACTACAGCTGCCCACTGCTCATTACGAATAGGCAAACAAGATTATGTTACTCTTACTCACACAATTATTCTGACGGCCAACAGGCAGCCTCTCTCTAAAGAGTCTCTATTGGAAGCTGGGGGAGCCTGTTAGTATGCTCTCCGTCATAGGCAGGATTTTTTTTTACCCCAGAATGTCTCTCGCCTTGGACAGGCTATGTTGAAGAAACAGCAATGCGAACGAACAATCACACACACACTCAAGGTTGACCTAAATGCATCAAGGGCAAATAATGATCTTGCTCTACACCGTACAACAAACAGATCTAATGGGTTATTTACCTGTAAGAAGACAAAGTACGTCACATTAAAACGGTTAGTTTCAGAAACTAATCTGCTTCTCATGCTCACCACAAGATATATGCGCTTATATAGAAGTTGTTTTCATCCTTTGTTCATACAGTACCAGGGCCCCAATATTTATTCTGCATTTTAGCCACGGACCACCGTTGATGTTGACTAGTCTCTCAACATCAAAGCAAGGATTTTCAAGTACTTGTCTATAATTTAGGAAAGATAGACTGGCAAAATGTTGGTCAAAATAACAGCTCTCCTACATTTTCTAATTGTGTAGATTCTTGAAAATTCATTAATTCAGATGTTTACATCCATACTTTAAGTCTTGAGAGTGTAAAATGAAACCAAATGAACCCATAAGGGTCCATGTGGTTTCATTTTAACACTCTCAAGAGGTACAGATCTATAAGGGTCCCTTTGGTTACCAATTGCCCATCATTTAGCTGGGGACCACCTGGAATCCTCTCAGGGACCACTGGTGGTCCCCGGACCACTAAAAACCCCTGTTATATAGGATTATCCCGAGAAGTGAACACTGTACTGATGCAAGACAATCTGCAAATGACTACACTGTCAACAAACTAGCTTACCAACTAAACTGTCAACACGCTAACTTACCAACCCTAACTCTGAAGCATGGAATGAAAATAGGCAGAGAATTGTAAATAGACCAGGCCTGTTGATTTTTAACGCGTTAACGGCGTTGATTAAATTTCCCCGTTTTCAGCGTTAAATTTTCTAACGCAATTAACGCACATGCGCGCGCGTGCTCTTTCTCGGATGTGATTCCGTTCGCTGGCGACTCTATTAAAGGGGGACAACAAATAGGGACAAAGTTGCGGAACGCATTGGAGTCTATGGGCTCGAGCGAGTAGGCCTCAGGGCTACTAAACTGGTGGCCTGACATGTTCAGCACACTCCGTTCACTTCCATGGAATGGTCTAATGGCGGCTGCTCTTCATTTCCACTGAGCATGAGTACAGCTAACTGAATAGCAGCGCACGCTCTGTTCTGTGACCCCTCAATGTCGCTAGTCTGTCACTAGTCTCTATGCCCCCTTCCACTTCCTGCTTCCTGCACGTGAAGCCAGATGCAGATGACATGTAAACAAACCAAACACGCAGCTCTTTCGGTTCACTCCCAACTATTGTGGTGTGAATGAATGAATGAATGAATGCATGAATGAATGAATGGTGTGTTTGTTTAACCGCGTCGCCATCGAAACTGAGAAGAAAAGTTGATTCAGAAAATCGCCAGTTTAATAACGAGTGGACCGAGAAATAATGGCTAAATTGAAACTCCATAGGGAGCGCAAGCAGACGTATTGCTCTGTAACCAAGTCAATGCTGTCGCAAAATAATCCGATGGTAAAAGACGCCACTGTTGCATGGATTATTGTCAAGAAGAAAAAAAAAACACCCAGAGATGCTGAGATGATGAAGAGTCGAGTGCATGCTGGCTGCAGGAGGTAGAGCCAATTTCTTTCCCTGTTTACCTCCACTATGATTTGCTGCTTGTGTTTTGGCTTTGCATTAGTGAATATGTGTACGTCTGTCTTGATGAAATGAACATGGTGGGCCCTATTGTATGGCCACTGGCCAGTCAAAGATGTGCCATCACTGTCATTAGTTGCAGGCTGTAGGCTAGCCCTGTCCCCTGTTGCAAGCCTTTTGAGAATTAAAAAGAGAGCACAATAAGTGTGCCTTAGATGTTGTGATTTGCTGCTGTTGTGCAGATATGAAGAACTTTTTCATAAGCTGCACTATAAACGTGTATTTTGATTTGGTTCAAATATGATGCATGTTAGAAAGACCAGATGCACATTGCACTTTTGTTATAAATGGAGCATTTTAAAAGTGAAATACTTTAAAAATGTGGCTGTGTGTGTACACATGTCATGGTGGAGAGTAGTCTCTGTGGCAGTCTGGCCCCCGGGCCCCTTGGGTTTTTGGCAATGCGGACTCCTGAACAATTTAGTTGAATAGCCCTGCTGTCTTTCCATTTCCGCAACAATACACAGGAAAACATGGCATATTGTCCGAAATAGTCCGAATGGTGATTAATCATGATTAAATTAATTTGGAAGGTGTGATTAATTTGATTAAAATTTTTAATCATTCAACACCCCTAGAATTGTAAATAGACTACATGTGACTAGCAGAGTACCAGCCCTCTTATTGGGCCAGATCAGCATCGCGTTCAATTTCAATCATCCTCCACTAAGCCAATCACACACTCGCTCCACCTTCGTAGCGCCTGTTTAAACTGGATCTTTGCAATGCTCATCCTGTTTGCTTGCATGCTGCTGCTTTCTGCTCTGCTGCTGTATTTCCCATTTATATTCTTTGCTGCACAACCAACCTCCCATATAAACAAATATGGTAGCCCCAGCTAGCATATTTGTTTAGGTACGGGGGGATTCAGAGTCTCTGGTCAGGACTGTTGCTCTGTGATCCGTGTACATTAAAAGCAGATCCAATCCATCGCCAAAACCATAAATAAATATATTGCTCATTTATATTCAGTAAATATATTTATTCCATCTTTTTTAGTGGTCCTGACTGAGGGTAGGTCATAACACTATCAACCATATACTGGAACAAATTTAAGAATCATATATTAGAATTGCGTATGCTGGTCAACCACATACCACAGTCACACTCACAAATCCAACATTGGTGGGTCTCTTCCTCCGCGCCATCAGTGCCCATACCTGTGGCGAGGTTGGCAAAAGGGCCTTTCTGTGTGGAGTTTGTATTTTCTCCCCGTGTCCCCTAGGGTAGATACCCTCACAAAAAACATGCAGTGATCCTGGGCTCTAACTCCCCCTGGCCAGCTTGTGGCAGGAGCGTGTTGGAATAACGTGTTCCTTCCACATGCTATGTCCAACCAGGGAAACTCCCCTCTGTCAGGTGAAAAGAAGGCAGCTTGGACTCCCCAGGTTGGTAGAGGGTGTGTAGATCCCAGGATCACATTAGGTCAGTGGTTTTCAACCGGTGGTCCGGGGACCACCAGTGGTCCTTGAGGATTCCAAGTGGTCCTGATCATCTGAATTAGCCCAAGTATAGAAGATTAATGGCCATCTTGATCTGTATGTTCGCCTGTTTTGTTTCTCAAATCCACCCTGGTATTGTGGACGAAGGCAAAATAAATCTTTAGTTTTAGGTCTGTGGGGCTAAAATGTCATCAACTGGTGGTCCGTGGCTGAAATGCTGAATAAATGGTGGGCCCTGGCGTCAAAAAGGTTGTAAAACACTGCATTAGGTAATTGACACTGGGTGAGAAATAGGGGTATCGTTTCTGTACCTTTAAGGTACATTTGTCCTAAATGTATCCTGTGATTTGGAAAGGGTACTAAAATGGCCCTGTTGGGGACAAGTGTGGACCTTTATCTTTTTTAAAGGTACAAGTCATTAATTGCCACTTAGGGTACATAATTGTACTTTTGTGACCAGGGGGAGGAGCTAAAGGGGTACTGAAATGACCCCATTAGGGGACAATTGTGGATCTTAATGGTATAAAATAATCTCAGACTTTGGGCGGGAACTGACTCCTGAAAATCTGTTTTGTAATGGCTGCTGTTGTGTTCGGTTGGAGAATTTGGAGCATTCATTTGGATTACAAAAAAACTACTTCCCAGCTTTACTTCTTCAAGAATCGTCTCACCATGCCAACTGTAAGTATATTTAAGATGAAATCAATAGTTGTTTTAATAATTTGTTTGTATAAGATACAGTTTTCACGGGTGTCTGTCGAGTAGTTTTGGCCACCTAAACTGTGTCTGTGTGTGGGGACGGGACGGGACGTTAGAGTTGTTCATAGTCTAATACAGGGGTTTCAACCTATTTCATCCAGGGCCCACCATTTATTCAGAATTTGAGCCACGGACCACCAGTTGAGGACATTTTAGGCCCACAGAACCCAAAACTAAAGATTTCCTTTGCTTCTGTCCATGACCATTAATCTTGTGTAGATTAGGGCTAATTCACATGATGAATATTTTAACTCTTGAATGCATAAAAATGAAACCAAATGGACCCGCAAGGGTCCATTTAATTTCATTTTTTACGCTCTCAAAGAGTTACATCTGGTTAACCAACTTAGCTGGGGACCACCTGGAACCCCCTCAAGGACCACTGGTGGTCCCCGGACCACCTGTTCAGAGCAGTTAGTTGAAGCTGACGCACACACTTGGCGCAGTGTGTGTGTGTGTGTGTGTGTGTGTGTGTGTGTGTGTGTGTGTGTGTGTGTGTGTGTGTGTGTGTGTGTGCGCGCGCGCGCGCGGTTGTTTCGCCGCCCGTTCTTGAGTAAACATTATTCGGGACGGTAGTTTTGTTATTTGGAAGTGGGTTAATGTTGGACTAAAAGCCGTGGTTTTCAACACATTTTGATCCAGGGACCACCGCTGTTGTGTAGGTGATTCACGTGGCGCTCATTGTCATGTTTCGGTTCTGGCTCCACCAGCCCCGTACGGGACTCTCTCCTCGCAGCTCGGTTGCTGCTGTGGTTGACGGGGGGGTGTGCATTAGCTACATGCTAGCGCTTCCAAAACAACTCTCCTCGTAGCATCGCCAGCTGTGTCTCTGCCTGCCGTCAATACCAGAGCCTTGGTCAATACTGGTCGTAGCGGTGGACCACCAGATTAATGTCTGCCTGTCGTCACGGTGGTGGTGCTGCCAGCAGCAGCAGCAGATGAACGGTACGCCTACGTGATGATGATGATCTCAAAATGCTCATGGTTTGTTCATTATACCAGGGGTTTTCAACAGGTGGTCCGGGGACCACCTGTGGTTCCTGAGAGGGTTCCAGGTGGTCCCCAGGCTAAATGATAGAAAGTTGGTTAACCAGATGTAACTCTTGATAGTGTTAAAATGAAACCAAATGGACCCGCAAGGGTCCATTTGGTTTCATTTTAACACTCTCAAGAGTTAAAATATTTATCATCTGAATTAGCACCAGTTGATTAAGAAGTTTACACTGTTTTGTTGGCAAAATACAGCCTGGAATTGTGGAAAGAACCAAAAGAATTCTTTAGTTTTAGGTCTCTGGGGCTAAAATGTCATCCAATGGTGGTCCGTGGCTCAAATGCTGAATAAATGGTGGTCCCTGGAGTCAAAAAGGTTGAAAACCCCTGCATTATACCCAAGCCTTTTCGTGTCAAGGACCCCCAAAAGGACAATATTATGATTAATTAGCCCAGCTGGCACCCAATTGAAAACATATGCCAGGGACCCCCGTGAGAACATTTTTACAGCACTGTAGCAGTGATTCTCAGCCCATTCTATTTCAAGGACCCCCTGTTTCCTGTGAAAATAGCCAATCTACAACAGCTTGTGAGCTGGTAGATGGGTCTATTTTTATAGCAAATAAATGTATTTAATGTCACTAAGCTGTTATATGCAGACACCAAAATCATTGCGGAGGACCCAAAATAGGGGCCCATTTAGTTTCATTTTAAGCTCCAAAGAATTACATTATTGTTAAGAATCTGCACAATCAGAAAATTGATTCAATCAGGCAAGAAGTCTCCACATTTTAGTCAAGTGTGGTCTGTGCACTTGGAGGAGTTCCAGTGGGTACCTTAATTAGATAGTTAGAAACCAAATGGACCCTTATGGGTCTGTAACTGCAAGAATTTAATTGAAACCAAATTGACCTGTTGGTTCCATTTGTACACTCTCAAAGGTACAGACCCTTTTGGGTACATACTATAATTTAACTGGGGACCCCCTCAAACTCCATCAATGATCCTTGGGGTTCCACTTTGGGAACCACTGCTTTAGTCTTCCTTGTGACATCTCTGCTATACTTGTGATTATTTATTTATTTATTTTCAGTTGTTCGTGCCATCTCCACCTGTTACCCCTAAGGACCGGACCTGCTTCATTCATCATCAGGTCAAGTGTGCGTATCCCCACTCCTAACACTTCATATACTGTAGTTCTTATTGTTCTCTTTTTCATAGAATTATAGATCTTTTTTATAAATTATAGAATTTTACAACAATTTTGATTTTTGGTATTTGCAATGGTTGATTTCGTAGCCACGTATGGGGCTAATTCACTTCCTCAACGTGTCAAATCAAGTGTCAGTATCTCGACTCATTAATTCAAAGTTCTTTATTGCTATAAGAAAGCCAGGTTTACATTGCCAAATCAAAAAGCACAATACAACAGTGCAGCAATACAATAAAAAAAAAGTATGTACAGTAGAATCTTCGATAAATCAATGTACCAAGTTACACAGGTAATGTCTTACTAGTTGTAATATTTTGCAACCATTTAGATTTTTTTTGTCTTTTCAGTGTTTGTGTGATCTCCTGTTGACTCCTGAGCCCTGCTTCACTCATGATGATAAAATGAAAAGTGAGTATCTCCGGTTCATACTCTTATAACTATTGCGTCTGCAGGCCGCAGTTACTATGAAAACCTGCAGGAAGATGTCAAGCACTTCTGTGTTAAGACTGTAATGCTTGCTTGTTATGACAAATTTCACATATCCTACAGACGATTTGTATAACTACTCCTGTAATTAATTTTTGCAACCATTTTGTGCTCTTGTCTTTGCAGTGGTTGTTTCGTACCAACATCTGTTCACTCCAAAGGCCCTGTTTCTGTCAACATCACGTCAAACTCCACCTGTTGACTCCAAAGGCCCTGTTCCACTCATCACGTTACACTGCATGTAAGTATCTCCACTCAATTCTTCATATAGTTTTAGATTCAATTACACTACCAAAATACCCATGTACCTGTCCAAATACTCACGAACACAAAGCACTCTCCTACAACACCAGACTCAATTTATCAAAAAACACATTACAGACTACATCACAGTCAGAAGTCCTAGACCAACTGTCGTCCTGTACAGTTGTATTGTATATTACAATATTATAGTAAACATATAACAACATAGTTGGTAGTTGCTCGGCAAAGCACGAGTGAAGTATGTGACACTAACTCACCGTCTTTGACGGCAATCTGCACTGAATCCCTGTGTCACCACTGAATCCCACACTGCACAAGCAAGTAGTCACCATTAACTGCACAGAAATCCAAGGAGCACTGATGCTATTAAGTATTTTTAATCATTTTTCCAGAAATGTTTTCCTACATCCACCCACTGTGATTGCGTGCCCCTCCTGACGGACGGTCGCTGCTTCTGATATCCCGTCAGCGACGTGGGGATTCATTGCAGGCAGCCGTTGCCGTGAAAAAGGGTGAGTTGTGTCACATTCCTCAAACATTCGAGTTTTGCCCAGCAACTATCAACAATGGTGTTTACTGTAATATTGTAATATACAATATTACTGTACAGGATGACAGTTGGGATTTGCGAAGTGGCTAGAGTCAACCCACTGCCAAGTCTGCATGTTCACATTTAAGACACGAGGCTTTAATTTCATCCATGCTATACCAATTATGCTGTGGTGTGTTGTGTTGATGGATATCAGCTAGTTGAGCTATTGTAAAAAACATCTATAATGCTAAAAAAAGGCAAAGAAGTTAAGATGGGAAGGATAAGAGGTTTAGCATGGATTAATATATAGGAAATATTCCACAATGAGAAAAAGTTCTTTGGTTGGGTTGGGTTGATGAAATCTCAGAGCAGCAGATTTGTAGAATTTAATTGGTAAATTAAAACAAAAATGCATCAAAAACAATGTGACTTTGGGCACAGAGTCGCGGTATGTAGGAGAATGGTTCTTTCAAGTGTCTCCTGTACACATTTCAGCACTTCCCTTTCTTTTTCTTTTTTCTTCAAGAGCCATCAGAAGAACAGAAGTCTTCATCCTTTGTCCAACTGGTGCTGCCTTCAGAAGAGCAGAGATTGACAACTTTGTCCAACTGGCTGTCCGGCGTTACAGGCATTCCGATGGATCACAGGTGGTGTCATCTTTGAGGTGTGAACCCCTGTGCTCTCAACTTCCACTCTTCACACTGGCCACCGTCAGACTGGAACTGAGGTTAGGTGCTGGACAGTCTCAAGAAGTGCTCATATTGGAGACTTGGGAGTCTCTTTAAATATGGCAGGAAGATCCTTTTTATTTAACTTTTTTTTTCCTTTTTCCTTATTATATTCGGGATTTTAAATGGCAACTTGAGAATTGGAAATGGAGCAGTTGGCCAGCTCTCTCACGTTCTGGGATTGTCTGAATTTCAGTAGATGAATTAGAACTGGAACAAGTAACATGTGTACAGCAGTTTTTTTTTGTTTGTGGTAACTCCATTTCGTTATTCCCCCTCAAAGTCTGGGTCTTCATATTCCAGTCTGGAGTCAGGCTAATTCCTGTTGTAGTTCTTTCTGAATCTATAGAGGCTGGCTGTGAGCTGAGCTTTTACAGTTTGCCCAATATTACTCTTGATTCATTACTGCAATAATCAATAGTGCAATTCCCAGTTCACAATCAAAAGGAAAGTGATGCGATAGATGCTATGGGTATGAGACATCTGACATTTTAGTAGATGCAGTAGAGCTGCTTTTGGCAGTAAATTGTACAAAAGTTTTCTGTGGCAACTACTCCATACGACTTGGTTCACTTATTTTCCACTCAATGTCTAGGCCTTCATATTCCAATCTGTCATAATCAATGTATGGGCTCATACAAGGTGCATACAGTTGATATCATCTGATTTGTCTGTGTTTATTGTCGTTTGTATTTAAATGAGAAATACACAGATGCAGTACCTTGAGCAGTTGTGACACTTTGACCGATATTTATATTTAAAATAATGAATTGCTTTTATTGCCGATAACTAATATTACAGATGCCTATCACATTCTGTATTCCCATTCTCAAAAAAAAAAAAAAAAATGTAACAGGGTATCTGCAGCACAGGCTTAGGAAATCCATTTTAAGTTTATGCAGCTCAGGGGTGACAAATGGTGCATGTGAGTGCCAGTACACTATTTGTTTGGTGCTAATAAAAGCCAATGTGTATGTAAACTAATGCTTGTCAAATCTTGATTGTGTTTCTGAAATGTTTTTGCTTCTGGTACTACCAATTCTGAACCTTTTTGATGTGTACATATTTGTTAGTTTAGAGGTACATTTGTACCATCTAGGGGTACATTTATGGTCTTTGGGATAAAAAAAGGAAGGTACAATGTTGTATTTTAGAGGTACAATCAAAAAGGTACATTTTTGCCATCTAGGGGTACATTTATGGTCTTTGGGGTACAAAAAGGAAGGTACAATGTTGTATTTTAGAGGTACAATCAAAAAGGTACATTTGTGCCATCTAGGGGTACATTTATGGTCTTTGGGGTACAAACAGGAAGGTACAATGTTGTCTCATAAGGTACATATAAGCTCCTTAGAGGTACAAACAAAGAAGGTACAACAATGTACCACTTTTAACGATACAATTATGTACCCAGGTAGGGTACAGCCGGCGCGACAAAGCCATTGTACCTTAAAAAGTACAAAACTGCCCTTTGATTTCTCTGTGTGTGGGTGAAAAAATGGGTTGCAAAATCGTAGTGTAAAAAATCTAACAAAGGTAATATCTGGACTCTTCCTCCACACCAAACATGGCACAAACACTGCTCAGTGGTCTGCCATGGAATTACAACAGCGTTTAGCCCTTCAAATGGCCAGTGACCATTTCTCTGATCAATGCAATAATGGTCTGGATCTAAAGGCTGTGTTAGCAGCCTGGAAATCTAGTTATTTTTGAATAAACCCGCACACATTATGAAAAAGTAAAACAAAATAAAAAAAAAAAAAACATGCCATGCCATCTGATCTCTGGATCTGAACGTGTATGCGTGTGTGTGTGTGTGTGTGTGTGTGTGTGTGTGTGTGTGTGTGTGTGTGTGTGTGTGTGTGTGTGTGTGTGTGTGTGTGTGTGTGTGTGTGTGTGTGTGTGTGTGTGTGTGTGTGTGAGTTTGATCAACAAATAACAAGCAGCAGTCTTGTACTAACAATCATTACTTGTCTCCAGTAATGATCTGACCAGAACGAGGTCGGGGGGAAGATGCTCTGGACTTTGGGAAGTCATAAAGTGAGGGTTCATAAAGATGTTATGGCCGTGCGGGGTAGCATTATTCCAACACATTCTGCATGCAGTTTGGCAGTCGGTAGTAGTGTGGACACAATAACAACCCAGCCGGTACGGTTCACACACACCATCTTCAGCCTAGTGCAACCTATTGAAGCAATTAAAACTGTTGAGTCATGTCATATTACTCCATGAGTCAAACAGTTTGCACAACAGTTCTGTATGTGTCGCCATGGACTGATATGATAGATCTTTTAGATGAGCCAGATATACAGTATTTATGTTCCTCTGTATTATTTTTATGTATAATTTACATTTACATTCACAACGTATAAGTAATATTTCATGATATTGCTTGCACAATTTACATTGTCATATAGCAGGGGTTTTCAACCATTTTGATACCAGGGACCACCATTTATTCAGAATTTGAGCCATGGACCACCATTAGATGACATTTTAGCCTCACAGACCCCAAGACTAAAGATTTATTTTGCTTTTGTCCACTACTCCACGTTTACTTTGCAAACAAAACAGTGTAGACTTCTTAATTAAGTGATGCTAATTCGCATGATGAATATTTTAACTCCCACCTGGAATCCTCTCAAGGTCCAATGGCGGTCCCCAGACCACGGGTTGTATACTGTAGTATTCACCTTTAGATCGGTCAACTGGAAAACAGCAACATATAGGATTATGGATACTTCGATCAGGTTTTTTTATGAGTACCCAATCGCAGACTGATTTTCGCATGCCTGGGCCGATACTGATAAGTCCGAAATCAATCCTGTGAGTAAGGGCCAAATTTGAATAGTTATACGATATACCTGCTCCTGTGTGGAAGAAGGAGAGAATCTTTAATCCTGTCACACAGTTGCAAAATGATATATCTGATTGACATTTAGACTACTGAAATGGTATGTAATTTGCTGATCAATGAAGGGTAAATTGATGATCAGCGTTTTGAGTGAATATTGGCTGATAACCGATCGGTGAGCGATTATCGGAGCAACTCTAACTAGGATAAATATCTATCTACCTACGGCACCCGTTTTCAGAAAATATTGCAAAGTTGTGTCTTGGCGTCATGGCTTTGTTTTTTTTTGGTTTTTTTGTTTTTTTTTCTTTCTTTGACACTTTTCAGAATTAAATAAATTAAGGCATGACCTGACAATGATCCCGCATGCACGAGTGAACATTTTTTGGATACATTTCTCAAGCTCTATTTCATTGTATTAGTGTTTCCTTTGATCCTATTTGGATACATACAGATTATGACAGTCAACTTTGATAAAACATCAAAGTTTCCGGAGACTTCCAGAGGCCAGGATAAGCTATTTATTAGTGCATGCAAACCGGATGGGAAATTACTTTTTTCAGAAAAGCCTTTTAATGTTGGTCAAGGAGTCGACTAATGTTATACAAGATTTTGTCATCCAAATGCAACTCTCCTCTGGCTTCATCATGAAACAGATTATTGAAAAGCAGATAAATAGCCAAACATCCAACACTTCTTCTCATCCTAACGGCAGCCTGGTGGGACAAACCCCAAGAATGAATAATATCCTAATAAGACGCATCAAAGACTAGCCTAAATCCAGGCTAGCGCCGCGGTCACATTGTTCTCCATCAAAAGGACCATGTTAGGTTCCTCATCCATGAAATAGAACAAATTATATTCCTAACGTTCCAGTCCACTAAAACCACCGGCTGTCCACGGGAAAAGAAAAAAAGGAAGGGAGTTTGGATATGATCCAGGCTGCACGGTGTCTTCATAAATGCATACTATATACAGACCCCAGGCGTGCATTCCACACAAACATTCTGTTTGTATGCTTCAGGAGCCCAGTTAGCTGCATGCAGGCAGGGCTGCTGTTCAAACAGTCCCTGTTCCACTACAAGTCACTCCAGGCCCACTATTCCTCTATTCCAGTGGTTTTCAACCTTTTGCATACCAGGGCCTATACTATTTATCCTGCATTTGAGCCACAGACCACCGTTTGTTGATATTTTAGCCCCCCGCAGACCCCAAAACTAAAGATTACTTTTGTCCACAATACCTACCAGGCTGGATTTCAGGAACAAAACAGTCAAACATACAGATCAAATATGGCCATTAATCTTCATCATTCTCTAGTTGTGTAGACTTGGGCTAATTCAAATGGTGAATATTTTAACTCTTGAGAGTGTAAACATGAAACCAAATGGACCCGCAAGGGTCCATTTGGTTTCATTTTTACACTCTCAAAGAGTTACGTACATCTGGTTAACCAACGTTCCATCATTTAGACTGGGGACCACCTGGAGCCCTCTCCAGGACCACTGGTGGTCCCCGGATCACTGATTGAAAACCACTTCTCTATTCTACCACCTGCAAGGTCATGTCTTTAACTCACTGGTTCTTAATGTGGAGTCTGGGGACCCCCAGGTGGTCCATATGGGCCACCTGGAGACACTGTGTTAAATGATTAATATTTAGCGGCCAAATGGATTATGGATCTTTCAGAATTCCAATTAACGTGAGGATTTCACACTAGCATAGATATAGTCTAATGTCCCAGACATCAAAAAACAAAATTAAATAGCGACCTAAAATGGAGAGCCAGCGAAAGCCAACCAAGGACACTTTCCAGCCGGGCTCATGCATTCCAATGTAAATATCATGGACTTTACACAATAAATACTGGTTCATTTTTGGAACCAGACCTTCAAAATCTCTTCCAAATCCATCAACAAGGCATGCCCTATGCAGTGGAAAAATGTGTGACATTTATATTTTAAAACAATGTTTTATAGGAAAGCTATTGGTGGAGATGTTTGTCTATCACATGCTTATGCTTAGCTGTGATTGGACCATAGCAGTTTTTTGTTTGTTTTTTTGTACCAAAAAAGTAGGGATGGATTGTTAATCGATAATTCGGTCGAATATGTGGATCTAGTAACAATTTTCTGAAATGAAATTGCTTGGCAGTACTGACTGTTGCAACCCATAGTCTGTCACATCTCCCTTCACACTCCCTCTCTGCTGCTGCTATTCCATTTGCTGGCCATGCGGGCAGCATCTCTGAGCTTCTGTTTTCCTCTGTGCTTTATGTTAGCACCCTGCCAAGGCTGCTGGCTGGCACCAAGGCGTGCCCACGGACCGCTCCAGCCGTCCATTATTGGACGCACAGCTTGTTCCAAATAGAAGAGAGAGGGGTTAAGCCCCTCGATGAGAGCAGATTGCCTTATGAAATGTTGGTTCCATTAAACCGCATGAGATAAAATCTATACAGTGTATGAGTGTGTGGCCATGCATCCATCTCAACTTGCTATCACATAGCCACTAAAATCCTCTGGACTTCAGTAAAAAATAAGGACCCACCTGCGTTGGCTTGTGCGCTTGGACAGCTTTTTCCCCTTCCACACTAAATCCCATCGCCAAAAACTTCACTTTTTGGCGAATGTTCTGCCCAGAATATAGATCTTAAGTGGTTACAACATCAAAAACCTAGTGCCTTCCAAGCAGAGTTATACCGTATCTGCCAAATACTAGGTTTGCTTTCCAGCCTGGCACTATCCCTGAATCGTGACGTTAAAAAAAATACTACCTGGCGATTCAGGTCTGGTGATGCTGCCTACTGGGCCTCGGTATTGGTATTCCGATCGGGCACAGCTGATTGGCCAAGAGGAATGTCACTCAACCCGATCATAGAACAAACATGGCGGCCCCCAATGCGGCAAATCGCAAACATATCAATCTGTCTATCAAATCGATCTATGACAGTTTCTTTAAAGAAGCGCTGCCTTTTAAAAAACACTACAACTCTTGTTCTCATGCTAGTAGTGCTTGTCGGCCGTGACTAACAAGGTTATCCATAGCCTTATGATTGACAACATCATCATCTGTTGTAGTACTTCTATTCTGATTGGTTGGGATGAACCAATCACTGTTGACTGGCACTTTGACACCGCCCATCCTATAAACTGCTGGGGAGCGCTCTCAGACTGAATAATGAAGTGAAACAAAAGGACAATTCAGGTTACCTTGATCTTCATTGCAGTTCAATTAATTAATGAAGGGTGTATATTTACTGTATGTGCATTCCATTTTATAATTAACCATTTAAAGCCAAGTACATTAGTTGCAGATGTCCACAGTTGAGTGAACGGAAATACATGTTAAATCTCTGTACTAAATCTTAACTCACAACCTTAACTCTCTTACTGCCTGGGGCCAAATGTTGTCAAATGGGGGTCCCTGGCCTAACAAGCGTTTCAGTTTCAGGGTCCTTGACATGAAAGCCCACTTTGTGAACCGATTGATCAAGTGGAAATGCCGCCGTACAGCACTTCACACTGCATAGCGCGATTCATACTTCATCTGGTGACCCCTTCGCTATGACAACGATGACTTTATTCTCTCCTTTGTTTCACCCTCCACGCCGTTGACCTGGGTAGGATGTTACTGTAGAGGACAACCACAGGCTTCTCCAGCTGTTCCTTAGTAGCTGACAGTGAGGAGTTTCACAGGGACAGCACAAGCACCCTACCGTATGTATACCTGCCCAAGGTCTCCTCCCTGCTGACAGGTGGTGCAGCGACAAGGACATACTATGCTATGTGTTGCCATGTCCACTTGTTGTAAGTGATGTTGGGCTTGTTTTTTTCTGTAATGATGCTTGTAAATAAATCCCAAGCCAGAAATAAAATTATTATTCATAGTTGTCAGTCTTTAAAGTTAATAGTGTAATCATAATCAAAGTAGATATGTAGCTCTCTCTATATATATTTTTTACATTTTCCCCCTCTACGTTGCTTTTACTTTGATGCTGCTGCTGTTTCCCAGCAGACAGACACTTGCTTTGTCCTGCAGACAGGCAAGATCTTTGTTGTTCAAAACATTTGTCAGGCACAGGTCAGGCGGATTTTAAACAAATCTTTTTACAAACGGTGTTTGTACACATGAAATTTGCCTCTATTACCTTTAAAGACTTATTTCTAAAGTGTACAGAAATATTATTAGAGGTTGTTTCCATAAGTATTTAAGCCAGTGTTTCTCAAACAATTATATACTGTACGTGTAGGCCATATATACAGTATTTATCCGTGAACCCGTTTCTGAAAATGGTTTGTGCCAGGAAAACTCGATACGAGATTTGTGTATTTAAACATTCCACATTTAAATTTTAAAGATAAGCTTTGAGAATAGCAGATGAACAAGTTTCAACCGCACACAGCGCAGTTTGTCTATTTTCAAATAGCTGATAGTCAAGCTGCTTCCTTTGGACTCTGTTTCCTAGACCTGATTGCTTGTTTGTCTTTGCGAACATGATCCCCCATGACTTCCCTCCCGCAATTAAACACATGCCAAGTGTGTTTGTGTCAGGCTGTCTGTCTGTCTCTGCGGCCATTCTGGAGACAATGCTGGCAGGACTTGAACCTGCGTCTCTCGTTTCTCTGTGGAATGATTTTTTCCTACAGAACAATCCAAAAATCCGATAAATGAAAATTGCACCCAAAACCAAGTGGTTCAAAAACATTTCAACCAATTTTGTCCTGACCCATTTTGTTCTGACTAGACATTCTAGTTTCTGACGCTACATTCTAGTTTCTGACGCTACATTCTAGTTTCTGGTGCTACATTCTAGCTTCTGACGCTACACTCTAGATTCTGACGCTTGATTCTAGTTTCTGACACTACATTCTAGTTTCTGATGCTACATTCTATTTTTTTGAGAAATCTATGTTCCTGTGTCAGTGATGCTTATATTTCGTATTTCATGTAAAGGACCCCCCGAATTATCTACTGTATATTTGGCTGCGTTCCCCCGTCTGATGTTGTCCCTCCGTCTGATGTTGTATGTTGTTCTCAGGATCCCCCAGAAGCAAAGATTTGAGTTCAAAATGCTTGTTTTCGATTCCAAAATAATATAGCCTAATATGGCGTGAAGATTTGTGCCACATTTTCACATTTTTTTTCAAAAATAGCAGATCTACAAGTATGACTTGTAGATCTGATGTTTTTCAATAGCTGAAGTATAACATGATGCTTAGAAGACCAAAACGCATACATTACACTAAAGGTTAAAAAGAATAGTTCACCCCAAAACGACACAATTTCCATGAAGCCTGGGACTGACGCAGATTGTCACTGAGTCACTTTTCTGAGCAACTAATGTGATGACTGGGTTTCAGTCGGTAGGACACTCATTCACACATTCCATCTGGATGCACCATGTACCAACGGGACCCCTCTAAAACCACAGGGTCTACACACTCCACCGTCCAAACACAGAGAAGGCCGTTTAGAGCTGACTGGGTCCCAGCATTATAGCACACTTCTGTCGTCATGTGCAAGAGTGGCAAGAAAGGGATGTTACCTCTGTTTGTACTGCTGAGCTCTTTGAGGCACGACGTGCAGCATCCCCCCCACCACTCCATTGCCTCTCCTGCAATCCGCCAGAGCCACTGCCAACAAAATTGATTGGAAGGAAGACCGTTAACCTAGTTTTGGCGGCAACGCGGTTTGGTCTACTAAGCATTACTAGCATTATTAGCATTATTAGGATGACTTAGCATTATTAGCATTACTTAGCATTATTAACATTCTCACAATATTGAGCATTAGCATTACTTAGCATTACGAGCATGATTTTACTTTACTTACCATTACTTTGCATTATTAGCAATACTTAGCATTATTAACATTATTAACAATACTTAGCAGTAGCATTACTTAGCATTATTAACATTACTTAGCATTACCTAACATCATTAGCATAAGGATCACTTAGCATTATTTCACTTTACTCAACATTAGTATTACTTTGCATTATTATTTTCACAATAGTCTAGCATCATTAGTATATACTTATCATATTTGCATTACTTCAGATATTGAAAAAAATATCAGACCTACAAGCTCATAGCGCGCCACCCAGTGGCGCGCTATGAGCTTGTAGGTCTGATATTTTTTTGGAAAACGGTTAAAATTTGGCACAAATGATTAATTATCAAATTATTTATCGGAAGGAAGACCGTTAAGATTATGAACGGCCCGCTTCTCCTGTGAAGGAGAGACGCGGAGCGCCGTTTGAATTGTGGGGATTCAACTCAAACACAAAGAACACATAACGCACGTCTCAGGAGGGAGAGAGCTGCATGGGCTCTTCTGGCTGGTGCGCAGTGCTTATCAACCCTACAGGCGTGATTGTGGAGAATTCTATCAACACACGCAGGTCTGCCAAAGGCACACACACGCGCACACACGCACATGCACACAGACACACGCTTCTCCCCTTCCTATGCATGATGGTGGTTGCTTCTTTCCCCTACAGGGAACAGAGTGCTATTCATAATGTAACACTCTCCCGGTCTCATGTTCGGGAGCGGTCATATTTGTATTGCAAACGTGGCAAGCGTTGTGTGTGTGTAAGTATGCTGGTCTAACGAACCAGAAGGAACCGAGGGGAGACAGCGGAATGCGCTATGAGTGTGTTCACTTTACGAGAAGTGCCGTTTCACTTGTAGCATGGCCGCGTGTGAACAAGCAAGCATTAGCAACATCAAACAGGAAGAGCCCCGGGCTACGCTCTGATCATTCATGCTTGGTTTAAGAAGACAGAAAACAGTAGCAACCATATTATTGTTAGTCATTTATTAGCGGTTTTTATTGGGGGGGAAATATAACGCCTGAGTGAGCAGGTTTGGTTTTTATGGATGCATTTTTGGGCCAGGACACCATGTACAAGGTTTTTTTTTTCTGAATAGCAATGTTATTTTTAGTGACTTATTAGCACTTTCATTGTGGGACTTAAGTCTGCGTGTTTAGTTTTATTGGGGTATTCTGAGCCAGGGCACCATATACCCATTATACAGCTGTATATATGAATGAATGAACGAACGAACAAACGAACGAACGAACGAACGAATTAATTAATTAATTAATGACAAATAGGGAACAGTATTATTCACTTCATGCATTTCCTACATCTTTTTTAATCAGATCCATAGTCTTCTGATGTGACTTTGGCACAAAATTTAGCTTTTGTTACTTTTCAGAATTAAAAAATAGCAAATCTCTACAACCAATTCATGAAGAGATATGAAAGATGATGAACTGATGATGAAGATGAAAAACTATGATATTAGCTATTACATTATAGTGTGTAGTCTGTGTATGCATGCGCAGACGTTTTGATTATCTCTCCTCACATATCAAGAGCTATTGCCGTTTCATAATGGGAAAATAAATGTTTGATGTTAATTGCAGTTATTTTTGTGATTTATCATAATTATCATAGAGCTGCTAAGTGCATGTGTGCAAGAATATAATATGTTACAGGGCCTACAATCACTCAACTGCAATTTCAAACAGTGCAGCCCTGATATTGAGGCCACTGTTTAAAGCAGGGGTTTTCAACAGGTGATCTGTGGACCACTGGTAGTTTGGGAAAGTATTGCATGTGGTCCTTGACCATGGATTTAAAGGGCTTCCTTAATCTAAAGTCGCTCTGGTTAAGAGTGTCTTCTAAATGCCTAAATTGTAGTGGGTAAAATAAATGTAAGTGTAAATTGTAAAATAAAATGAATTGCAGTATATACAGTAAATGCTCAGCTGCAATCCAAAAACTCCAATACCTGGGGGACACCCTGTCTCCTCACGACTTAGTCCCCTCCCACCCCAGTCTCAGTGGGAGGGGCAGAGGGAGGGGGGCATTGAACCACATTGGGAGGAGGTGGGGACTGGGATAATGCATGCTTACCAATGATTTAAAGAGTGGAGACAGAGTTAAAGAGGAAAGGACTACTACAAATCTGTCTCTCTAGCAACATCACTAAACAAATCTAAGAGTGACCATTCAGACACACACAGAAAATCACAATGAAGGTCTGACTGGAAAGAAATGTGGATGTGTAAAAAATAGACAGCACATAAAAAGACAAAATTCTTGGAAAAATGTCAAACTGGTGGTGGAGTCGCTTTAATAACGTAGGATTTGTTCAGCTTTACTTCGTAATTGTTTTCCTAAGAACTGTAAAAAAAATAATAATAAAAAAAAACAATAATAATAAAAAAAAACGGAATGACCTGCGTGGTGACCTACGATGACTCAATATCCATGTATTCATTTACTGGCAAGTCAGACGTCAAACATTCAACAGAAAAACGGAATTAGAGCAAAACGTGTACCAAATTGCCTGGTTGAGTCATTATTATTAGGACATTATTAGCCAGCCTAGTCATTCAGACTTATAAGCAATGGAAGGAATAGGAAGTGTTACAAAAGGGCTAACGCTATAATGCCAACCGCCAACTGTGTGGATTGCCAACACAACAGGAAAACAAAACTGTTTCTGATTCTAAGAAGTCTACGAGGGGCCATTTTCCATTTCCAACAATGACATCTCGTTACCGCATGATTGATTTCACCTTGAGGTATAAGAATACAAAAAAGGGCTGCGTCCGTCCACTTGGCAACAGTGTGGAGCACGCAGGCAGGCAGGCAGGCAGGCACTCACACAAGCACCGAGCAGAAATACAAAAAGCTGGAGGAGGAAGGAGGAGGTCAATAACAGCATAGGAGGACAAGTACCTCCTCTTTGTGAGAGCAGCGCTTAAGCTTCATCAAAAAGGTAGCCTGTTGGAGGCCAAGACAGGCCACAGACCCAGATGGCAGCGACCAAAAAAATGAAGAAACAACATGGTGGGTTGTGTGTGTGTGTGTGTGTGTATGTGCTCCATCAAACGTGGCGTGGCCATGGCCATTTGTGTGTGATCTACTGTAGTGTAGAAGTTACAGCTGTGTACGTAAACATGTGCGTGCATGCTTGCAGTCCGTGACTGGTCTGTGACAGGCACCGCAGCGCTCTGGCCCCCATGAAGTCACATTAAGTCCATTGCGGCCCACACCCCAAAATCAAGTTTGACACCCCTGATCTACAGCATACCGTAATGTGCACCGTGCTATGTTGCTTTCTCATAACATTGAGGCGTTCAATAATGATTTAAATAGTATGTGATTTCACTTAATTAAAATATTTATTTTTGGCCCCTGGTCATGTAATGACTTATAGCTTTTGAAATGAGTAACATATGAGGAGGAATGTCAATGTGATGAATGTGTTACTCCCCACCACCAGTGGTCATTTTGGTTTATAGGCAAGAAATGACGGGCAGTTTTGATGGAATTACAGCAACACAAATATGTCAATGCGTCTGGCAACCGGCAGCGGTACGTCTAGTAGTCTTACTGTATGCACGATTCTGACATCTACAGCAGAGGTCTGTAGATAAATAAATAATAAATAAATACATTTCCTTTGAGCCTTTTGAAAGGAATGGCAACGCCAAACAATAGCGAAAAAAACAAACAAACAAAAAAAAAAAACTATGGGTTGAGTGTGTTCAAGGTTACTGTTGTGAAAGCTTGTAATTACAATTGTGAGCCGTTGTTCACAATGAAATATGAACAACGGCAATGGAGATACATGCTGCAGAGAAGCACCTCAGTACAGGGGCGGATTGGCACATAATTTCCCACCGGGACAATTTTGCCTTTGCCAGGCCACCCTGGGGGGGGTGAAACCAAATGGACCCTTGTGGGTCCATTTGGTTTATTTTTTACACCCTCAAGAGTTATAATATTCATCATGTGAATTAGCCCAACTTAGACTACACAACTAGAGAATGTAGAAGATTAATGGTCATTTTGATATGTATGTTCCAGGCGAGCATCTAGCACATTCTAGTGCATTTTGGAAGTGCCACTAGTGCATTTTGGATCTTGGCAGTTGGCAACACCGCCTCCAGCAGCGCAAGCGGGAATATGGCAACTCTCCTACTGGAAGGCTCTGGTGTAGGACACCTTCTCTTTTTGAAGGATAGAAACATTAGTTTGCCTGCCCTGCCCTGGCCTTTATATATATATATGCCCTGCCCTGGCCTTTATATATATATATATATATATATATATATATATATATATATATATATATATATATATATATATATATATATATATATATATATATATATATATATATATATATATATATATATATTATATCCCTGTACTCCAGATGGCCAATCCGCCTCTGTCGAGACGTGAGGAAAACCTGGACGAAGTGACACATGACCAGTTCATTGGCCATCAAGCATTTTCCCAGTGATTGAGCCCAGATTAATTTGACTTAGATGTCTTAAAAACATGATTGCATCATTGGCGCTGTTATGAACAGTTTGAACCGGAAGTGATTGCTGTCGATGTGGGGTGAAGAGTCAAAATCGCCTGGCACTAGCAAGCTATAATCAGCCACTATCAAGACCAGACAAAAGAGACAGTATGGACATACTGGCTCTAACACTAAATCTGACCTCAGTCTGACCATCTATCATGCTGACATGTGCATGAGAGATATAAACAAGCTGTTTATTTTGCAATTACTTTGCAACTGTCTGCTAGTTCAAATGCCTTATTGATTAGAACTTGCATGACCGAGAGGTTTTGACTGTCGGTTCCCCTTCCATAAGCAACAGCATCCATCATCATTCTATTTGAAAAATAGTTTCTAAATAATTAAATTTAAAAGCATCCAATGATTTGGGTGGTGGTGGTGGTGGTGGTGTGTGTGTGTGTGGGGGGGGGGTGATGGGGGGGTGCACACACTCTACACTGGGGGAACATGCAACAGGCCAAGAGCATGTGCACCAAGGCCCACCCAATCGATTCTAATTGGAGTTTTGTCTCCCAAAACCCCAAAATGAAACTAGGGTTTGTTTGTTTGTTTTGTTTTGTTTTTTACTTGTGCAGTTCAGTGGGGAAGGGAGGAACTCCTTATATGGTCAGCACACTATAGTAGGGATGATTATCATGACAAAAGAATAAAGTGGTATTTCAATTAAGTGAAATCACTGATGATACAATCAGGGATAAGTGACACCATTTTCTACCGCACTCAACATTGATGTCTGCTATATTTTCCTATCCAACGGTACAATGATTATGATGCTGTAGTCTATTAGCAGAACTCCCTCCATCGGCCCCTCCAAGGACCACCAGTGGCCCCACTTTGAGAAGCAACCCACGTACAGACTGGCGATGGAGAAAAGAGTTTTTATAGAAGCTGTAGCTGTTGCTAGGTTGGCAGCAGTGCTTGGCAGCGACTCAATTGGTCAGTGATATTCATAATGTCAGCATCTTCAGCAATAATTAATTTTGGTTACAGCAGTCACAGAGCGATTGGGTCTTAATAGAAAAACAAATGCCAAGGCAGGTTGGTTTGCCAGTTTGTGCTGTTATTAATCTACCATGTGGTAGCTGATCTATACTTTTATCTTTTTTTTTTTTCATTTTAAATGTAGAAACACATGAAATCATTCTTCTACTACTTCTTTAAACAATACCTCATTTGTGGGAAGAGGCGAGAGATCACAATTTTGCAGAGCTGAGACAATGCGACAGACCACATGAAAGCATTTTCACGTAGAGAATATTTTATAATTGAGAAATATAAATAACAGCGGTATTAATATCCTCTTCTAGCTGTGAGACTTTGCTGAAACAGCTAAATTATACACATCTATATATAAGTGATGAGATGCCCAGAACTCTCACATTAGCTTTAAAGTAATATACCTCTCACTTTAAGTATAGTGCAGTGATTTTCAACCTTTTTCATACCAGGGCCCACTATTTATTCAGCATTTGAGCCACGGACCACCATTTATTTGGTGGCTGACATTTTACCCCCACAGACCCAAAGATTTCTTTTGTTTTTATCTACAATTCCAGGCTGGATTTCGGAAACATAACAGGCAAACCTAGACCTCTAGTTGTGAAGACTTGGGCTAATTCAGATGATGAATATTTTAACTCTTGAGAGCGTAAAAATGATGCGGGTCCATTTGGTTTAATTTTTACGCTCTCAAAGAGTTACATCTGGTTAACCAACTTTTCATCATTTACCTGGGTACCACCTGGAACCCTCTCAAGGACCACTGGTGGTCCCTGGACTGCTGGTTGAAAAACCCTGGTATTGAGGTATAACATGCTGCTGTGAAAACGTGTCTGCAAACAGGCAGCATACAGTATATTATCTCACTGCCTGCTGTATATTAACTCTCCTGAGCACATGTCAAATGTCAGTGCATTATATACATTAACGTATATTTCAAAACGAACGCCTCATGCATACCGCTAATGTGCACATGTTTATTTTCGCTTCATCTCCCTAAAGGGTTGAACATGATCAAAACGGCACCAGTGCATGCACGAGCGTTGAGTCCAATTTCAACCCGAACGCTGAAGGCTTTAAGTTGCTTCATTGAGCCTCACAACTTATTAGGACTTGTACATGAACATAGGCGATTTTAGGCTCTCCCAGCAGGGGTTACCATCGGTAACCAAATGGAACCTTGTAGATCTGTAACTCTTGAGAGCGTTATAATTCTACGCTCTCAAGAGTTAAATTATATTCAAACACCTGAATTACAGAATTTTCAAGAATCTACACAATGAGCTGTTCTCTAAGCCCCACCCTTTTGGGGGTGGGGTTTGCTCACTGTCCAATGGCAATCTAAATACTTTATTAACTGTTGCTATCCAGGTCAAGCTTTCCTCTTCCAACGTGCCTATTGGACAAGGCCGGATTGGGGAGGGGCTGAGTGAAGAGCTAATTAGAAAATATAAAAGAATTGTCATTTGACCAATTAACGCTTTGCCAGTTTACAGACAGACATTCAGACAGACATTTCCTTAATTATAGTATGGATAACAACAAAAATAGCTCATGAGAGTTTAATTCAAGAACTAAGAACTATTCATTTTCCATGGTTTTCTTGATAACAACCAAAATTACTTAAATTCTTACAATAGCTATAACATTGTACGACCAAAAAGACTAAGCATTCCATGTTTTCTTTTCTGTTTCTGTTAATACTTGCATCACCATTGTTTTTGCAGCCATGCGTCTTAGCATGCTCTCCACCAGCAAAACAAGGGCGGTCTAATATTTTTTTCCATGACTGTATATATCCTTTTTTTTACACCAGGAGGGGCCCCCCTCAAGTATCCCCCTGGCACCCTCCTAAAATCTCCAATGCACATGATCACTTTGTCTCCGGTGTCCCTTTCCCTTAGGACCCCCCCCCCCATGCCCGGGGGTTACATTAAGCACAGTCCTGTGGGAGTGTTCCAGCAAAACCTTAATTCCAGGGTGGACTGACAGTCTGGCATACAGGGCATTTTCCCGGTGTTAATGTCGTGTTTTAATTTAAAAAAAGAAATCTGCACAAAACCGGCCCACGAATCAGTGCTGGCGGCCCTCTGTCCTCTTCAAATGAGACTGCCTATTGCAGGGTTTTTATAGTTAACTAAAACTAACTAACTAATTTTAGTTAGCCCGAGCCCAGAGCCCCTTATGTCTTAAATTCTCATGGGGGCTCAGGCCCCGGAGCCCCCACAAAGATTCAGAGGGCCGCTCTGAGACAAAATTGCCCGGTACGTTTTGAGCTCCCAGTCCACCCCTGTCCATGATGCAGTGGCCGATTTCTCTCAGCTGCTTCAAAGCCAGCAATGCCTTGTACATCGCGTCCCCTTTCAATTATTCCCAACACACTTCCCTATCCCGCACGCAGCACACACACACACACACACACACACACACACACACACACACACACACACACACACACACACACACACACACAACACACACACACACACACACACACACACACACACACACACACACACACACACACACACACACACACACACACACACACACACACACACACACACACACACACACACACACACACACACACACACACACACACACAATGCTCCGGTGTGAATATATGGAATATCAAGCTTGTGAAAGCAGATAGCTGCTCAGCCAACAACCGGCCACATGAAACATCTTTGCGACGTCTAGGGATAACGCTGTGTGGCGTATCGCATGGAAGGAGTGGAAAGGTATAATGCCTAATCTATATTCCACCCCGGAAATAGCAGATCCTCAAGTGCGCTGTGGCGGGGCGATGCGATACGCCGTGAGCTTGTGGATCGGGTTATTTGCCTCGGGAGGGGCGTGGGAGACCGTTGTACGTTAAAGCGCACCTCAGGCTTTCAAAGTACACAATAGAGGCCCCCATACTTGGAGGGAGAATTGCACAGTGTACAGTATAGGTAATGAGTGTGACTACCAAAGAGATTAGGTTTAGGCTAAGATTACTTCAAGCTGTGAATCTTCTACTGGAGACAACCCACAAACTGCACAGCCCGCACATTTGCATACGCACACCGTTACAGCATGTCCTACATTTTGCTCAGCAAAGATCCACAGAATAATGTTCTTGAGTTACACAAAGAGAAAAATACGTATAAGGCAGATAGAGAGTATCTGTAAGACATGTAGGCCGCATTAAACAAAGAAAAAATATATACTACTGGATTCCACCACTACACCAAACTGACTGGTAGGACGCAGAATTCCTTAAAAATGATATGAAACAGGGTTTCATATTCAAGCCGGGATTCACTTCTAAAAAGATTCATGTTTGTGTTTATGTAATGTTTGTGTTTATCACAAACACTAGTATGGTGACACTGATATGGTGAAATGTAGTGCTGTACCAATAGCATCCTCTGTACTCCTGTTGTCCCGAAAGGCAAACTGGAACTGGGGTGGGCTTCGCTCCAAGTGATGTGACGTAGCACAGCAGGGGAGGAGCCAGGGCTGACGACACGTTTCTGAGATCAAATCAGATCTATACGATCTACCGCCGTGGCTTCGCCCACCCCTCAAAATCATTGCAGGTTAGGCCAGGCAAGGTTTACCATAACCAGCAAAGCACTCACATCCTGTAAATGCGTGTAATGCAACCAGACTGTCACCAAGGTTTTCTCCAAGGTCCCAAACTTGTGTATATTCATTGTTCACAAACCATTTGCGGTTTTGTGTACCACACTTCTGATATTCTGTGTGCGTGCGTGTGTGTTAAAGTAGTTAAATCACCCATGATTATGTGATGTTTAATTTCAAGGGGGAGCCATTGTGGGTTTGGCTGATGGCTACCAGTAGTATATCAGAAGTGTGTGTGTGGCTGTTGTTATATTATGATTTTTCTCATGTTCAATTTGTCCATCCATGGTACAAACATCAGAAATGTTCATAGAGGTGAATTATTTAGAGTTCAGACAATGATTAATTATATAGTCATAACATAATCAGATTATTAGCCTAAACCACTATTCAGATACTCTTATGAAACTGCTATCACACATTTTTGGCATCCCTGGATGTGTTACGAAAATAATGATACCACATATGCATTTTTGCAATCAAAACAACAGACAATTTGTCTAGCCCATTAGGCCAGGTGTGAGTGTGACTACTTCACCGTCACAGAATCCCTCTTCCCCAGTAATATTCATGTTTTATAAAATACAAATATTTAGCCTATTACACTACACTATTATATAATCTTTTAGGTTATGTACAAAATAAACTTTTCTTTCATGAAACCAAAGTACATCTTATAGAATTTAAAGTCGCTATGTTGTCACTGCCTATAAGAGATAACATTTCAAGAAATTCTGATTTTAACAACTTTTCTGAACAATATATATAGTCTGAGCTTTATTCCAACTATTTTCTGACTGAGATAGGTTCAATAATAAGAGAAAACCATCATTTTTAAGTAGAATGATTAATTCGGATTTTGAAAACTGTATTTTGGCATGTGATCATAAATGGAGTGATAACACACATAAAGCTACCACAGATGCAAGGCTATCACATTTTTTCTAGCACTAGGGGTGTATACCTACCCAAAAATCACTATGAGAATTATTCACCTTTTTGGTACCGATGACCCTATTTTTGGGGTCCTGGCTCACGGGCTATAGTGCCAATGGCATTTACTTCACACCAAAAGACATGGACATAGGAGTACCTCAAAATGTAGAACAGACAACGTGAGCGGAGTGGGCGCAAGTTAAGCGTTAAAGGGGAATTCAATCCATTTTCAATAATAGAGATGTTAATAGAGATGCTGTGTGGACATGACAAAAATGCTCCCCTATTCTGTGTTTCCTAGGAATGGAGGTCTGAAGAAAATCATTAACATGGTGAAACATCTTGATGACATCATCAAGATGTATTTTCACCATGCTAATGGATTTCTTTAGACACTTCTCTTTTCCGAGAGCGTACAAATGAACCCATTAGGGTTCATTTGGTTGCATTTGTACACTCTCAGAAAAAATGTTGAAAATGGGTGGAATTCCCCTTTAAGCGTTCGGTGGGCACTCCCTTCAACTACTCCGATTGGCTGGTTTAGGTGATGGCGTAATGGTGACGTAATTAAGAGATTGAGAGTGTAAAAGTATCGTCAAGAGTATTATCTCCTGGAGGTGTCGGGGTACTTGCTCTCTGCTCACTCACTCCGCTCATGCGCAAGTAGGCCATGGCCTATTCTTTGTCAACGTGCAAGTTTTGCGCCTAGTTGTCCAATAGTCTCCAGAAAAGAGTGGAAAATGAAAAACGAAAATGAGTCTTGAGTTTTCAAGACAGCAAGTACTCTTCACCTTGAGGCTTAAACAACCTCTTCGCTCAACGAAAATATTTTCCAATTGGAAATATGTTGTATTGATCAAACTTCACCTGTCCAAGGGCGCATATTGTAGAGTGAAGTGTACAGTTCATTGGAATCAGCAGGCTTTTGCCTGCTACTGTGTGTACAACTACGTATAGAAAATGTCTGTTTTAGAAGCAACCAGCATGTCGGACCAGTGTCACCCTAGCAAGCATCCAAAACCGCTGAAATGTTATATTTATATTCATAATATGGCACAATGTAATAGACAAGCTGGGAACTAGAAAGCTGGCCAAGCTTTTATCTACGCTGATATATCTACAGGCATATTACAGTACGTGGAGGTCTCAGTGTCTGTCAGATGAAATAAAGACCATATGCTGAACTGCTGATGCCAAGAGAGCACATTGATGTTAGACATCAATGTGTAGCTGTATTGGGAACTACGGCCGAGTTAAAGTGGCTGGTTGACCATGTGCTCCACTGGCCTCCCATTGAGACAATAGTTCATAACGTAGTTCGTTTTCCCACTCCAAACAGGCAGGACCTTTATGCAATGCATGTTGGGTGGCTTCATCACCCGATGAAGTTGCCCCCATACCATTATTGGTTACAGGACTTATATTAGGCAAGTATAAGCATCAATAATAGTAGTGTTTGAAATCATTTCAGTTATAACCACTTTTATTTGAAACACCTTTGAAATCTGGGTTGCTTTGCATGCCATTGCGTTTGGTGGGGCAGAAAGGGCATTTAGCCCCCCCATTCATTATAATCAAGTATAATATAATCAAGTCGGTGAGTATACGCGCCACCAACTGTGTCTTTGAGTCGTTCTGTATCTCTGCAGATCTCTCCCTCTCCTCTTCCCCCTCCCTCTCTCTATCAATAAAAGCAGAAAAAACTCCCAAAGATATCTGAAAGAACCAACAAATAAATAAATAAATGGTAGCATAATGAGAAAGCATGCCGGGGCGATCTATAGCGCTCAGGGCAAAATAACCCCATGTGAACTTTACAAAGCGAGATGAAATGCCTCATCATCTAAACGCAGTATATACCGCTAACAGCAAACAGTAAATGTAGGTTATAACATTATGTGAAAACACAGTTATATGCTCATGTGTGGCTCGTAGTAGGCACTCCGTCCAGACACTGTTTGAAAGTCGACCACAGATCCTGCCTTAGAAGGGTGGTTTGATTTTATTTATTTATTTCGGGGAGCTGCATCATTCATAGGTTTTTCTGGACAGGGGGGCAAGGGAGCAGAAAGGAAGTGCAAGGGAAAGTTAAGGAATAGGAAAGAAACAGGTCAAAGGGAAAAATCCAAGATATTATACATACAGCAAACGCACACAACTGTGATGTGGAGTAGAAGATGCGCGTGGCTCACATCAGGGCATGCTTGTGTCACTGGACACCGGTTAGTTGGTCGCAGACATTTTGTATTATTATGTAGCCATCATGCACACACAACCCCTGGTGGACCTCTCCTGACTTGGCAGCAGCAACCTCAGCAATATTCATTCGTATAAACCAGTGGATTTCAACCTTTTTGGTATGAGGGCCCAGTATTTATTCAGCATTTGAGCCACAGACCTCCATTTGAGGACATTTTAGCCCCACAGACCCCAAAAACTAAAGATTTATTTTGCTTTTGTCCACAATTCCAGGCTGGATTTGGGAAACAAAACAGTTAAACATACAGATCAAAATGACCATTAATCTTCTACGTTCTCTAGTTGTGTAGACTAATAGGGCTAATTCAGATGATGAATATTTTAACTCTTGAGAGTGTAAACGCTCTGTTTACGCTCTTAAAGCTTTAGTTACATCTGGCTAACCAACTGTCCCATCATTTAGCTTGGGGACCACCTGGAACCCTCTCAAGGACCACTAATATAAACAGCATTTGCATATCATGTACTGCACTTGCCTACATCAGATAAAAAAGGGTGCCAGGTATTGGCATATGAAGTTCATTTAGAATATCAGATGCATCCATTTCTATCAGGGAAACTGTCTCTTTCATTTACAGTAACTTAATGTAAATCTAGCCAAAACCTCTTCTATTTGGCTTGCATTGCGGTTTATGTGAAAGGCTTATTATACTGATTGCACTAGAAAGGTAAAATAAGGATAGTTTGAGCACAAATTACATTGAAATGTATAATTAAATCATTTTGGGAATGATTATTTTGGGTATGTGAGCGGGGCACAGGCTTTAGAAGTGAGCTATTTTTTTCCTGCATCCATCATTGTAGAAGATAGTATAATTATTTAGAAATGAGCTATTCTTTTTTTTTTCTGCATCCATCATTGTAGAAGGTAGTATTTATGACCGGAAGAGAAAGAGGAGCAGCGTAATAGTACACCCAAAATATACATTGGCCTACTGTGTATTAGTGATGTAGTACTCAAGTGCGTTCTCAAGTCCACATTTTCATTCACTCTGCCTCATCTTGATCGTCTTGGCCAGGGGTTTTCAACAGGTGGTCCGAGGACCACCTGTGGTCCTTGAGAAGGTTCCAGGTGGTCCCCAGGCTAAATGATGGAAAGTTGGTTAACCAGATGTAACTCTTGAGAGTGTAAAAATGAAACCGAATGGACCCGCAAGGGTCCATTTGGTTTCATTTTTACACTCTCAAGAGTTAAAATATTCATCATGTAAATTAGCACCAGTTACTTTTACACTGTTTACACTGTTTTGTTGGCAAAATCCAGCCTGGAATTGTGGACAAAATCAAAAGAATCCTTTCATTTTAGGTCTAGGTGTGAAAATGTAATCAAATGGTGGTCCGTGGCTCAAATGCTGAAAAAATGGTGGTCCCTGGAGTCAAACAGGTTGAAAACCCCTGGTCTTGGCCCATCATTGGATTGGGTCTCAGACGGTGGGACGTGGGATTCTTCTCCCTCTCAAGCCACTACACAATGCCATGAAATAATTGTATTATACCCACAGCTATAAAGGAGAGTGCTAGGAGGTCTGGTGCTTCTAAACAGAAATCTTGCTCAGGAACGGAGTGGAAAACACCGTGGAACAGGCAGGCCCATCAGCCTGCCTGTTCCACGGTGTTTTCCATCCATGCTCTGTCTCAACTCAGTCTCACCTCGGACACGCCCCCTGCCCTCGGACTTGGTCTTAACGTGGACGTGCTTTAGGTCAGGGGTTTTCAACCAGTGAGTGAACCATCAGTGGTCTTGAGAGGGTTCCAGGTGGTCCCCAGGCTAAATGATCCAAAGTTGGTTAACCAGATGTAGCTCTATGAGAGAGTAATGTTTACACTCAATAATGTGAGCTAGCCAAAGTCTACACAACTAGAGAATGTAGAAGATTAATGGTCACTTTGGTCTGTATGTTTTGCCTGTTTTGTTTCTGAAATCCAGCCTGGTATTGTGGACAAACGAAAAAATACATTTTTAGTTATGGGGTCTGGGGTGCTAAAATGTGATCCTAGTAGCATTCGTTGGCTCTGTTTGTGTGGTTGGCAAACACTATAGAGCAAAAACCTCTAGTTTGTTTGGTACTAGGGTCTTACCCGTTGTGAATATATGTGGCCGAAATTGGAATTGCCAATGTTAAGTGAATGGCAAAATTTAATGCACTAATGAATTCTTAATTATTAATCAACAATTTGTAAATTTTAAAAAAAGGGCTTCGTCAGTCTCTTCCTAATGATTTTTGTTATGGAAAAATCATAGCGATTGGTGCAACCAGTGATGAGTTACGCTTGTTTCAGACAGACCGACATTTCCTTAATTATAGTATGGATGAACCAAACCCCACCCCCTTGAAATATCACAGACAGCGGACAATTTCAGACTCAAGCTTCAGGAAGCTGAACTCGAGTCTGATAATCAGGCTAACAAGACTATACAACTCTTGTTATGGACAATATGGAGATATCCTATTTTCCAGATCAAGGGCAAAGATGGATCTTGTGAACATGATATTTATGCAAGTTGGCAGTCAGGTTAGCTGCCCTTCTTTTTTGTCTTGGGGGGAAAAAAAAAAAAACTATACTATGCACCAAAAAAAAAAAATTTCTTACACTTTTGTTTTACTTAAAAGCTGTTTCTGATTATAAAAGGCAAAAACACACAAAAAAAGCACTAGAAAACGAACACCAGGCCCACAGAACAAACTTTACAGAGCTGAGCGCGCACACAGCCTCCTCCTTCTTTCCGCTTGGCGCGCCCGGTGTTACCGCGGACCTGTGTGTGGGCGATGAATAACTTTGAATATAAAATCAACAGCCTCTCTCTTCTTCATTTTATCTTCTAAACAACTATCACAACTCAACCACTTGAAAGAGTGCCAGCAGCAACCCACTAGCCAGCAGCAGCGCAAGGATTTCACATAAAAAAACAAAACAAAACGAAAAGAAAAAAAGCTGCGAAATTTAGTTTCACAGGGAAGAGCGTTTCCATCTCCTTTTCAAGACCAAAACAAAAGCTTAAATCAGCTGAGGCTCACCGTGAAAGATCCTGGTATGGAAAAGCCCTGCTGCTTAGTGCCGTTCTGTTGCTCTGCCCCAGATCTTTATAGAGGAGGGAAGAAGAGAGTGCATTTGAGCCGGCCGTGAAAACACAAAGCACCACACAGACAGACTGGAGGCCTGACAGATGTCCTGTGTGCAGCGACGACTCAGTTTGACGCGCGCACACGCGTGTGTGTAACTCTTTCCACAGTGTCGAGAGCTAAATAAAATATTACAAAGGGATCGTTAATATTGCGTTGAGAGAGAGAGAGAGAGAGAGAGAGAGAGAGAGAGAGAGAGAGAGAGAGATGTGCGGCAGGATGAGGAAGGGATATATTGCATGAGGAGAAATGGAATAAGGACAGAAAGGGAACGACAGGGGATGATAGACTGCCAAGTGTCTAATGTTGCTGCTCTGTGGTGGGTCCATGTACCCGAAAATTGTTGCCGTTTTATGCGTGTATGGTTTCTGCTCGACAGCCACCGGCGGAATCTGTGCCACCTTTTTTTACATCTGACAAAAAGAAGCAGGGATTTTGGCCGGCACCTTAATGTGCCTATTGAAGTTCTTCTTAAAACATAATGTGAGTCCTTTTGGAAATGCAGTCACACGATTTAGTGTTATGTTTTCATGCTCTTATACTTTTGTCAGCTTCAAATTTCAGAGATTTACATTTGCTTATAATCTATTTCACTTATCTTTTTCTCACTGTCTGTGGAAATGTATTGCGACTAATTTGTTTTTGACATAAATAACAGATTGCAAAAGTGTAGCCGATATGATCTAATAAGTAAAAGTCGATTGAAAAGAAAGTAGAAGTGAGGATTTGCATTTGGCCTGCTTTCACGCCTCCACCTCTCTCTCCCTCCCTCTCTCTCTCAAGATTGACAAATCCCACATTGCACATTTAAAGTGTACGTTTGCATATCATAATTGAATTTCTCTTTCTGTGTGTTCAACAGCCTACTAAGTTATAATTCTTATTCAACTATACTGCTCTCTCTCTCTCTCTCTCTCTCTCTCTCTCTCTATAGAGTATATATATACGTATATACTGTATATATAGTAGCAAGAAAAAAAAACAATGTAATGGCATTCATTAGTTTGGCTGATCTGAACAATTAACGTAATTAACACTGACTCAACGCACTGAGCAATTTCTCCTTGAAAGAAAAACACAATAGAGCATGGTTTTACGGAGACATGTCCTGCCTACACTGAACAGGTAATAGAAAACCTGGGGAGAGAGCAAGAGAGTAACACGATTTTGAATCCCTGAAGCAGTAGGTAGCCATAGCCGGATTATGGAAGCAACAAGAAAGAGAGAACGAGAGAGACAGGGGTGGGCAGAGAGAGAGAGAGAGAGAGAGAGAGAGAGAGAGAGAGAGAGAGAGAGAGAGAGAGAGAGAGAGAGAGAGAGAGAGAGAGAGAGAGAGAGAGAGAGAGAGAGAGAGAGAGAGAGAGAGAGAGAGAGAGAGAGAGAGGTGGGGGGGGGCTGGTTGGAATACAATTCTCGGCTGAGTGACACTTCAATTAGCCTCCTGTCCTCCCTGGCACTAATAGTTAGAAGGTGAGTGCTGCGGGGACAAGGCAGGTCATTAAAACATCTTTTAAACTCCTAAGGTTTACTCAAGGCCAGTGATTAAAGATCTGTTCCCTGACAGGTTGCCAGGCTGCGTTCCCTGCTCACCCCTCACCGCCAGCCCCCCCAAGAAATAAAAAGCAATCTCATTCTAATGGCAAAGTCAGAGCGATCACACGTTTAATGAGTGTAAGGGGGGTGGTGGAAGGAAAGAGAATGTCTCCATGGTTGCAGAACTGTTCTGTTTGAGTGTTCCTGGTTCCCCAAGCCGCTGCCACCTGAGAGTTACAACACGCCTCCCGCGTACCTTTAGATTTAGGTTTTTATCTTTTACGCGGCTAGACTAGAACCACTTAAACGCCAGCCTCAGTATTGTGGGGGGAAACAAGCTGTTGCAGAAAACCTCAGATCGACGTGTGTTAGTGTTGGAAACAAGGCACTGAGCTTCCCTTTTGCGAAGCGCGCTGCACAGCGCACACTTTCGGTGTTTTCATCTGGTCGACAAGAGTTTAAACACTTCCTATTCAGCTGGTACTTTAGAGAGGACAGGTAGCCTTCACGATTTTCTAAAGGTTTAGCCCACAGAAACATAGCTACCATTGAGATCTGGAGTGTTTCGTCTCAAGCGGTAGAGCAGGTCGTCCAATGACACCCCCCCCCCCCCTTCCCGCAGTGATGGACAAGTTAATGGGACACTACACTACTTGTTAGCTAAGCTACACTACAAGCTATCCCCAGAAAATTGTAGCAATCTAAGCTACATGACAAAAGTAGCTTGCTACATCAAGACTAAATATACTGTATACTGTATAAATATATAACTCAACTTAATGTACAACTTTCAAAATACATTGTTTTTGTCTTGCTTTTCCCCCCTTCTTTTTATCCTATGGTCTGTAAAGCACTTTGAGCTGCATTTTTTCATGACAGGTGGTATACAAATGAATTCTACCCATTGAAAATGGGTGGAATTCGAAAATGTAGGTGGGAAAATATAGTAAACTACACTACTTGTTACTCTTGAAAACATGTAGCTAAGCTACACTACAAGCTATCTAAGCTACTGTATGTAGCTTAGCTATATACATCCAAGTGTCCTTGGAAAGACAATGAACCCCGAATTGCTCCCGGCGTGTTGATTTGGCATGGTTTCTGGGCTAAAAGGTGCTACATATAAATGCACCGTTCGTCATTTAATATTCTTTACTGCTAACTACATATAAGGTCTGCCAACTCAGACCTTATATATATATATATTAGTATTATATTGTGTAATGGAGCCCGACCGATATATCTGTCGTACCGATATATCGGCCGATATCGATACCGATATATCGGCATCGGTAATATTCGTACCGATATATCGGTCGATACATCGGCCATTATATCGGTAAAATCTGCCCATATATCGGTAACATCGGCCGATATATCGGCCGATATTTGCCTGGAACAGAAAAAGAAACACAGCAAATGGAATTATTTCACAAAAGTAAATGATGTCAATGTCGTATTCTATTGTTTACTTGAAAGAGAGAATACATTTGACGTTTAGAAGTTTTTCAAATGTATTTTTAATTATTTTAATTAATTATTATACATCGGTCCCAAACATCGGTAACATTGGTGCAGTTTTTTTTCTCCAAAAATCGGTATCGGCATCGGCCACAAAAATATGGCATCGGTCGGGCTCTAGTGGTAATAACTACCTTATGATGATTGAAGCTCAAACATGAACTGCAGAAGGACTGCCTCTGGCTCAGAAGTTCCCCAGTAGCCTGATGTCATCTGAACACAGTGTTATACTAATAGGCAATAGATACAAAGTTATCAGGAAGATAACCTCCTTAAACATATACAATGGCGGAAGTCGTCCTGGCATTTAATCCAATCTATACCCGCATACAGCCACTGTTATCACTTATGCTTGGGATGCGAGGCCCTTTGTTTCCATTACCAAGATGCATGCAACGCTCAAACAGCAGCACTGGATAAGTCTCAAAGGAGCTGAGTGCTTTTACAAGGTCCTCCGCTGCGAGCTACACAGCAACCGCTTTACATGATAAGCATTGCTTCTCTTATCGTCTCTCCATCCACCTACAAATGATATCTTCATAATAACCGCCATGTATATTATTTATTTCTTTATCTTCCGCAGACCTCGAGAACGCTGCACGTACATTGGGCTTGTTATTCCCTCTGCTCCAATGTCAAGTCCAAGCTCCCTCTCACAGGCATACTATACTGTTAATGCAAAACGCCTTAAACCGTTAAAGGACCATTAAAGTGAATTGAAAAATATTTTTTTCAAACTTTTAGACAACATTCGTGGTCATTATATGGCCAGACCCAACAATGCATGCCAAAAAAATAGCTGATTAAGCTGATCTGTTTTTTTTTTTTTCTTTCTGAATCATTCTCCACAAACACAGGTGCCTTGATTATAGTCAGAATTACTCAGTTTTTAATCAGTTTTGTATTGTATATTGTGTATTGTGTATTGTATCTAACCCTCCAGGCCCAGACATATTTCTACTTGAAAAAACTGTTTTCAACCTTACTACTAGGTTGTACTACCATAATCTATTAAAATATTTTAAAATATTTTATTTATGCTAATGAATGAATGAATGAATGAATGAATGAATGAATGAATGAATGAATGAATGAATGAATGAATGAATGAATGAATGAATGAATGAATTCTAAAAAAAATGGGGCGGAATATCTTTTAATATAATGAATGTACACATTCTAGACATTCGAATAATCACAAAAATGTATATGTATTTCAGTAATTTTACATTCTCTTATTAGGGTTAAAGTGTAAAGGTCAAAGGTTAAAAATCATCAAAAAGTCCAGAGATTAATTAAAGAGGCTAATTGCAGCCTCTGTGGGGGGGTATTGTTATGCAAATATCATGACCAATGTCAATGAAATTCTAAACAATCAACATCGACCATAATATTTATGTGACAAAATAACAAAAACAAACAACAAACATTTTTTTTTAATAATTAAAGGGTTAATGTCGTTAAAAAGCAACAATGGGCCTTCTAGGGCTAAACACATAATAAAAATAAGCCTCATAGCCTCAACGGCAGAACCAGGGACGTTTGTAAACAAACATCCATGCGTTGCGTGTAGTATATAGCTCAGCATACAGCCGCCCCATAGCCTGAAGGGATACATGTTCTGATTGGTTAAGAAACTTTAGATCAGCGTTTGAAGCTGAAACTTAAAAGTAAAATATCCTCCGTTTTGTCACACGTTTATACCACATCTGTGGTCAACCAACAATGCATGCCAAAAAATGTGTCACTTTGCTATTTTTTATATCAAAACTCCATGAAAAATGAATTTTAATAACTTAAATTTGAAATTAAGCTGACCTGTTTTTTTTTATGCCATTCATGAATCGTCCTCCACAAACACAGGCGCCTTGATTCCAGTCAGAAATACTCTGTTTTTAATCGCATTCTGACATCCAGACAGTGTATTACTGGGTTTGAACTCACTCATCACGTTAGAGTAGATATCTGAACACATTATATGGTAGACATAAGCCACATAGTGGTATTGTGGCAGTAAACAAACAGTCCATGCGTTGTGTGTAGTATAGCTCAGCACAGAGCCGTCTCTCTCTAAAGGGACGCATGCTCTGATTGGTTCAGAACCTATCTGTGCCAGATAATCGGATTGGATTCATAATAAATTGAAAATTAAAATAAAACTTTCTGGTTCATTACACAAACAAATCAAGGACATATTATCGCTATCTTTGTGAAACTTTTAATAGTTATGATTTTATTACATTTAATTCTACAAACATATTTTTGTTGCATTTGTAATTAACAATCTGATCTATTGATCCCCTTAATTAACTAATCTGGTGTTAGTATAAATGGCCAAGGATGTGCTGTCAGGGCTTCTGAATTTCAATAATTAAAATGATTTGCTTCTCATTAAGGTAATCAAAGTTGTTTACAGAACAGTTGTCTTAAAGAAAGGGGAAAAAAGATTAAAAGCTAGAAACTAAGGTAGAATATACGGTAGACTCCTAAAAAAAACAAATCAGCAAAGTTGTTTTTCTTTCTTTGATTTTGTTCTTATGTAATGTTTTTTTTCCAAACAAAATTCTATTGATCTTTTTTTCGTATGGCACTTTGTGTAATTTGTCATGTTGTCATTTCATTATAATGAACACTGGGGGGGTTCAGCCAGAGGTAAATCCTCCTCTGTCTCACCCACCTCAGAAACAGCGCTGTCACCAATGTGTGTCAACCTGTCCAACTGAGTGTAGACTCAGTAGAATTTTTTTTTTTTCTTTCCGCGCACCGCGTCGCGTCCAACCGGTGATTTCTAGTCTGTACTGCCTCTGTCAAAACATTATGTGGCGACGGCAGTCGGCGGAGGCTGTACACGCCGGTTTGCGCGTGGCACAGCCTGGGTTCAGTCTAAATGGTGCCGTGCTGTCATGGCTTCTGTCTCATCAACGTCATGGGAAGTGAAAGTGGAGAATATTCTACACAGCTTCCATCAGACATTCTTCTTGCTATTTGCAGCGTGTTGAGCCTGAGGTGTCACAACCATTAGTTTTGGCTCCGACTCGAGCTTGGCTTCAGATGATTGCATTTACATTTTACACAGTAGGCGTTTAGCCGACTCGATTATTGAAGGAATCTTATGGCGCGCGAGCAACTGGCGCCAGCGCCGGCGTCTATGTATACATTATACTGCTTCTGTCTTTTCAACCAGTGTTGATTCCGCTGACTAAAACCATGGCGGAACGGTTTTGTCAACTACCTTTTTTCACTGACAGTAGTTTAACATTTTTCATACCAGGGCCAATATATATATATATATATATATATATATATATATATATATATATATATATATATATATATATATATATATATATATATATATATATTAATGGTGTTGATTTTTAACGCGTTAACGGCGTTGATTAAATTTCTACGTTATTTGCGTTAAATCTTTTAACGCAATTAACGCACATGCACGCGTGTGCGCACGCGCGCACGCTCGTGCGTGCGCACGCTCTGTCTCGGATGTGATTCCACTCTCGCTGGCGACTCTATTAAAGGGGGACAACAAATAGGGACAAAGTTGCGGAATGCATTGGAGTCTATGGGCTCGAGCGAGTATATCAGGGCTACTAAACTGGTGGCCTGACATGTTCAGCACATCTCCGTTCACTTCCATGGAATGGTCTAATGGCGGCTGCTCTTCATTTCCACTGAGCATGAGTACAGCTAACTGAATAGCAGCGCACGCTCTGTTCTGTGACCCCTCAATGTCGCTAGTCTGTCTATGCTCCCTTCCACTTCCCTTCCAGAGGGGCTCCACTTCCTCCACGTGAAGTGAGATGTAAACAAACCAAACACGCAGCTCTTTCGGATCACTCCCAACTATTGTGGTGTGAATGAATGAACGAATGAATGAATGGTGTGTTTGTTTAACCGCGTCGCCATCGAAACTGAGAAGAAAAGTTGATTCAGAAAATCGCCAGTTTAATAACAAGTGGACAGAGAAATAATGGCTAAATTGAAACTCCATAGGGAGCGCAGGCAGACGTATTTGCTCTGTAACCAAGTCAATGCTGTCGCAAAATAATCCGATGGTAAGAGATGCCAGTGTTGCATGGATTATTGTCAAGAAGAAAAAAACACCCAGAGATGATGAAGAGTCGAGTGCATGCTGGCTGCAGGAGGTAGATTTCTATTTCTTTCCCTGTTTACCTCTACTATGATTTTCTGCTTTTGGCGTTGCATTAGTGAATATTTGTATTTGTCTGTCTTGATGAAATGAACATGGTGGGCCTTATTGTATGGCCACTGGCCAGTCAAAGATGTGCCATCACTGTCATTAGTTGCCTGTGTGTAGGCTAGTCCTGTCCCCTGTTGCAAGCCTTTTGAGAATTAAAGAGAGAGCACAATAAGTGTGCCTTAGATGTTGTGATTTGCTGCTGTTGTGCAGATATGAACAACCTTTTCATAAGCTGCACTATAAACGTGTATTTTGATTTGGTTCAAATATGATGCATGTTAGAAAGACCAGATACACATTGCACTTTTCTTATAAATGGAGCATTTTAAAAGTGAAATACTTTAAAAAATGTGGCTACACATGTCATGGTGGAGAGTAGTCTCTGTGGCAGTCTGGCCCCCGGGCCCCTTGGGTTTTTGGCA